>ML801918.1:60376-87256 GCA_009831015.1 Picea engelmannii | reverse complement strand
AACAGGTTACCCGGTTCTGATGCTAAGTTCTGTTGCCAGCTGCCTTGCTACTGCTGCTCTCCTGCTACCTGCTACAAGTCCAGTCCTATTGCAAACACAGAAAAATTGCCCAAAACTATTGTCCACCCTGCCAGCTAGGAAAACGACCTAGCTCTAGGATATCTACGGATATCCTGGCCCTCCGAGCCCAAAACCTCCAGCAACCCCGGTCCATTGTGTCAATCCCAAACACAAAATTCCTCCCTGGTCCAATACTCAGAGTTCTCCCCAAAATCCTTCTCCACCCCTCTCGAATGATCCCCTCCAAACTCCTTCCCCCCCCCTTATTCCTCCTTCGCCGACACTCCTCCTCCATTAACTCCCTACCTAACTCCTTATCCCATTTTAATTATCTTATCCACTCATTAAATATCTTATCCATTCATTAAATATCTTATATCCTCTCGGCATTCTTATGTGATCCTTTCTTGTATACGTAACTTAATTTAAATGTTATATTTTATTTTCCACCTTTATTTAATACTTAATTAATTAATGAATGAATTAATGAATTAATATTTAAATGAATCATTAACCATCATGACTAACTCATTAATAATAATAAATTAGAATTGTTATTTTAAGACATAAATGTATTTTAGCTAATCTTTTAGGATTATATTAATAAATTAATTATAATTAATAATCAAGGGTCGTTACACTTATATTCAATATGAGCAATTTGAAAGCAAATGTTGACGAAGTCAATGTTTACAAGATAGCAATGGAATTAATATCACTTCATCAATAAATAATTGAATGAAATGACATTCAATATAACAAATAACTTCTTAACTCAATTAATGCCTTCAACTACCATTCAATTACTCAAAAGTCAAAACGTTGCTACAATAAAGCTGAAATATTCAATGATGACGTCAACAACTTAGGTTTAGTAAGTTAGTATAGGCCAGGGTTAGTGTAGTTAGGGTTTCAATTTCAAGAGGTTTGAGAGTGTTTGGATCCAATTCTACTTCAACGCTGGAGGTCTTAGATCATTGCCTTAGGGTTAATGGAGTCATAGGTGAAGGATGCAAAAGTTGAAGGAGATGAGATTTTAAAGATATAGAGGGATAAGTTTTGAAGTGCTACTAAAGAAGGGATCCAAATTCATAACCCTAGGAGAGAGAGGCAAACTCTGGTGTTGCTAAAGAAAGGCCTTGTGCTCTCTCCTCCTTCCCAGCAAATAGTCAAGACAAGAGAGTTTAAAAAGGGAGAGTGCTGCTAAGGAAAGGTTCTTTCATCAAACCCTAAAAGAAAATGACCCTAGGTGTAGATAATCTAGGCTTGGAACGTTCTCTTCCTCTTGAAGTCAAAAGGTATGGCTAGCTTAAGGGAAGAAGAAAAAAGGAGTGTAGCTATGGCTAGGCTCTCTTCTTCTTCTTCAATGGCTAAAATTTTCTTTTATCAGGAGACATGAGACACCGACCTACTTGTGTGTTTGTCCCCTACAGTTTTGATTCAACAATATTTATAAATAGATGCAAGAAATTAAAATACAACCATTCAATCAAGAATTTTTGCAGAAAAATACTTACAAATCATCAAGAAAATAATCATGCAAACCCTATTTGTAACACCTTCCTTCAAGAAAAACACCATAGAATGCCAAAAATATCTTCCTTCAACAAGTGTGACTTCCTCAAATCATCCAATAACCCAAATGGGGCACAAATTTCAGACCTCACCAAGTGGTGAGTGAAAGATGATGATAAAATGAGAGTCAAAACCCTCAATATATAGTGTATCAATGACCTAATTTTACTTTTTAGGTCATAAAAAGGCCGACGAGGCCATAATGTCAAAATCATATTGTTTTTACATTAAGTTGTCAAATTAAAACCCTAATTGAGCTACAAAGAGAGAAAAATCCCCTTCAAGGGAGGCGTTAGCCCCTTCTAGGGCAACTAAGACATCTAGGAGCAAAACATTAGCCCCCCAGGGGCCTCTCCAACATGCCACATGTGCCATTGTTGCCCAGTCTACCTCCAAAGTGTCCATGAAGTTGGATGACATCATGGTGAAGATGGGGACATCTTAAGCCTTCCACTGAAAAGGGGTCATTCCCCCTAGGTTTATTCCTGTTGGAGTGCCTCTAATGAAACGTCCTCTTCCTCTTTGGTGGAAAAGCCCTGATCCATATCCATCATGTCTCTACCCGCTGATGGGGTCTCAACATCCATCTGGTGGGCTCTTCAGCCACATGGAGGTTCGAATTGGTCATCTCCCCATGTGTACTGGTCCAAATGGTACCTGTCTGTAGGGCATGGTCCTGCACTTCAAAAGCTACGCCCTCCATGGGCTCATTAGTCACCAGGATCATAGCAATGTTAATGACATCTCATCATCAATATTATTAAACATATACATAAAAACCCTGATACATCAGTTAATAGCTCAAAGACATTACAAAAACCTACAATACAATATTGGAGGAAAAGACAAGACGTCCTATTGGGCTAGTATCCACAAGAAAATGAAAGTTTCCAGGAAGATTTCATCCAAGCCATGTAAGTGAGGTGATGTGGCTAGGGGAAGTCCAGACATGTGGGTGCAGTGAAGCTCAAGGATGCATAATGTTATCTGTGGGTGCCTTTGCAGAAGGCGAGTTGTACCTGTCATGGATGCATTTTTTCCAAGCCCATTTTTGCCTTTATTCTTTTTCTTGCTTTATTCTTTTATTTGTTTTTTCTTTTTATTCAAGGGCTAACCAGAGGACACTACCTTGCCATGGTGATAAGAGTTGACAATGTTACCCACAAGTACTTTCACAGAGATAAGAAGGTTGGCTCGTGATGAGACCCCCTTTCCCTTGGCCATGCAACCAAACACCATTTCCCTGGCATGGTAACCAGATGGTGACAATGTCATACTACTAGGTACCCATGAGCCTAATAGGTTGGCTCATGATGAGACCCCCTATCCTATGACTATATCTTGTTTGTTATTTTCCAGGTCCCTCCTATTTCTTGTTGAGAGGATTTTTATTGCCTTCTCGGGGATCCCTGGGCGAAGTATCTCGAGGTTTCATTTTATGCTTTTGTCTTTTACCAGTTGCTTTTACCTTCTAGGCCTTTAGCCCCTTCTTCCCACGAGATAAGGTGCAGTCCTAAAAATAGGTCAACCCAATTCCCGGACAAGGGGAATGGGATAAATGAGTGGGAGACAAGGTGAAACAGTGATGCTATGATGGGAGTGGATGACGGCTCTTCAGAAATACCCCAGTGGAAAACCAAAACCTATGGGCACAATCTTTCTAGGGAAACTTGTCAATCTCCCCAAACATGTTTAAGTGGGCTAATGTAAGATCCAAGGAGTTGTTAGAGATAAAAGGAATCAGATGCATATATTTAAAGGTTTCAATGATCAAAAGTGACACATACCATGATACCTGGACCAATTACCTCATGGAGAAAGAACCTCTTCCAATACAAGACCAAGTCGATGGTGATGGGTGTTGTTGTTGCTGACAAGACAAATATAATGGAAGAAGAAAAGGATGGGCCCTCTAGGGCCATGCTCAGGTCAATCCTGCGCTTATTACTCCATGTATAGGACCTGTGGGCCTCGAGACATGATCTCCTACTTATCCCTAAAAGGCGGGGATAACACACCCATCTTGTATAAATGTATTGCAATAAGTTGATAGTCTACAACTCTCACTACCATATTTTTCATTCATGTAGTTCTAAACTCTTGTGGCGCAATCCCTCTACTTAAGTATTCAATAATGTCAATGAAGTATTCATCATCTACCTACATTGAAAATAACTATGCATCAACGAAGTTATCTTCCAAGTTAGTAGGTTCCTCTCCATTGGTTACCCTTGATAGGTGATCAGGTCCTCCATTCATCTTCCCTGATTTGACTATCACTTCGAAATCAAATTATTGGAATAACAATATCCATCGATACATCCCCCCCCCCCAACACGAGATTTTTGACTAGATATTTGAGGGTAGAATGATCTGTGAACATTTTAAAATGTTTACCCAATATGTAGTGCCTGGAATTCTGAAGCATATATACCATGGATAAGCCTTCACTTTCTATTGCATTGTAATTATGCTCTGATTCTGACAATTTTTTACTTGTAAAGGCTATATCATGGTCTAATTTCCCTATTCCTAGATGTGCCATATTTTCTCCAAGTGCTATGGATGATGCAGCTACATGCACATGCAATTTATTTTACTAGTCTGGGAATACTAAGATAGGTGATGTGACCATGTTTTCTTTTAAGGTGTCCAATCCTTGTTCATAGTATTCATTCCAATGAAATATGGTGTCCTTTAACAATTTTTCCATTGGTACAGTAATTTGCACATACCCCTTTATAAATTTCCTATAATATATGTATGACCCAGTGTTTCTCTCAACTAGTGCACTGAATTTGGTGGTGGTAAATTTACAATGACTGCAATCTTAGAAGGATCCACTAGTAAACCTTGTTTATACACTATATGTCCCAAAAATGCATTTCTTGATGTTCAATGAGATCTGACATTGCCTACATATTTCCAACATGAGTCTTAACACTTCTACATGATCTTTTAATAGACTATATATAGTCCATTCATCCAGATACACTTCTAGAAATTGATGTATGAAGTCCTTAAAAGAAGCTATGACTACTCTTGAAAATATGTCTAGTGCATTTTTCAACCCAAGTGGTATCACTGTATATTGGTAGGATCCCCATTCTGTAGAAAAAGTGGTCTTATACCTATCCTTTGGAGCTATTTTGATCTTATGGTAACCTGAGAATCCATTTGTGAATGAATATGATTCCTAGCCTCCCACGTTCTCTAAGACCTCATATGTAAAATTGGTAGGAAATGGGTCATGTAAGAAAGCATCATTCAATTTTCTCAAATATACACAAATCCTTATCCCACCTTGTTTATTTGCTTGTACTACCATATGAATTATCCATTCATATTCCTCTAATGGTTCTATGATACCAACTTCCAACATTTTGTCAAACTATCCTTTCACTTTCTTCTTATATACTGGATTCAGTCTATAAAAAAATTTCCTGACAGGTCTTGCCTCAGATTTGAGAGGTATCTTCATCTCTCCTAGTTCCCCTGTTATTTCTTTCATCTCTCTAAAGGTCATTGGGAATAGGTCATTGTATTCGTGCAATAACTATTTTATTCTTTCTACTATTTTTTCATCCCAATAGTCTCCAATACTTTCCATTTTAGGATTGTCAGATGTCCCAATCTTGACTTTATTAACTTTGATTTGTGTAGAAAATACTTTTGACTCTAGAGATGGACCTTCCACCTCTATTTATCCTTCAATTTATATAATATGAATGTTGCATGGGTCAGCTTCATCTGGTGCTTCCTCTTCAACATTATAGCATTGACTAGTTCTTTGATTGTATGTATGTTCTTCTATTGATATTTTGTCATGATTTCAACCTTTGGTTCATCAATAAATATCACTCCTCGTATATGCTTCAACTTTGAATATATGTTGGGGTTATCATGTTCAAATGTGAAAGTTACTACAAAGTTCTAATGTAAGTATGTCCATTATGTAGTACCTCTATGCATCTCTTGGTCTATATACCAATTCCATGGAATTCCTTCCAATGTATGGTTAAAGTGATGAGGTCATTCCTCTCATGGTGCCAGCCTCCACTGTATCTTTCACTTTCTAAGTGTTCCACTGGTGCTCCTTTCCCATCATACATCTTCATTTTATTTCTCCCTTGCTTTGCACCAAATCTAATGTGTAGTAGTCATTTACACTAACGCCAAACTTGAATTGTTTCTTTGTGTGCACCCCACCATCTTGCAGGTGTTTCCTTGAGTGAAATATCTAGGGCTAAGAGCCTATGATTTTATAACAATTCCTCTTCATATTTTTTCATAAATTCCTCTTAGTCATTTACACCATGAAAATTGGGAGGTTCTCTTATCTCTGTACCAACCCATCTTATTGCACAGTCTATTCTTTCACACCTTCTTGTGGAAAATTCATGTAATCGTTGTTGCAAATTATCCAAAACTGTATCGGAGTCGGAAACACATGATGTAATGCTTCTCCAGCTAAGTACCCCATCTGTATTTGGGTCAACATAATCCTCTTCTCGTGCAATGGTTCTATACAACAAGTTTATTTCCTCCAGATCCAAACAAGTGGGCTCTACAAACCTTTCTCCTTCTGAAGGATCTAATGGTGCAATGACTCTATATTCACCTTATTCAAAGGTCATTTTCCTTGTCTTTAGTTTTATTATGGTTGGGTTATAAAATTCCCAATCCAATCCAAGAAATATTGGATAAGGTGTTGTTCCATATATTATCTCTATTACTTCAAAATATTCCATAGTGTGCACTCCATCCAAATCTATTGTCACACCTTTAAGCCTTCTAATTGGTAACACTCTGTGTTGATTTGCTAATTTCAACTAGATAGGTGAATAGCCTAGTGTGGGTTCTCCCATACACTGTCATGTCTTCTTAGGAGATAAATTTACTTCAGATCCCAAGTCCAATATAATATAACCCATATTGAAGTCCTTGATATTAGCATTTAGTCTGAAATCTCCTCTTGTTCTTCTCCTTGTATGGAGATGATTGACAATTTATTGTTCTAACTTCCCTTCTACCTGAGTTTTAAATATTTCTATCATATTTTGTAATATCTTAATAGTTGATGGATTTAATACCCCAAGGCTGAGCCCTTGTTGAATTGTAAACATGTTTTGTAGGCTGGTAATCCAAGTGATTATAAGCTAGGAGGCTTATGTGATGATTAGGCCAGAGAGCCTAGATTCTAAAGGAAAGTGAGCCTGATTTTGTATATGTAAATACTCATATCACTAATATAAATACGTTGTTGCATATAGACTGACCACGAAGAAAGAGTTATGGGGGATTAAGCTCCACTGGGTAAGGGAAGGGAAGGGAATCCTAGACTAGGCTAAGGTTACAAAGTATCCAAGAAGTATTATGTATCCAGGAGTCCACTCACATCTACAACTTATAGTCCCTCATTCCCCACATGCATTTCCCACCCTAGGGAGTGTGCCCCTTCTCTGCTCGAAATTCCTTTGGCTACCCCACTCCCCTTCTAGGGCTTCAGAAATAGGCCAGATAATAAGTCTCATAGAACTACAACTTTCGTGAGGCTCCCTCTAGGAAAACCACTTCCCCATTAATCTCTCTGATCAAGAGAGATTTGTTCACAAGCCTGAAAACCTACTTCTTCAATCAGGCTCAAATAGACGACGTATGTGAAAGATATTGTGATCTTTTCTTTTTGTCAAACAGGTAAAAAAATGATGATTGTGCAATACGTATAGTGTTGACGTGGAAGTTGACTATAAAGGTCATACGATGACATAGTGACATGGAAGGTACAGTGGTGTTGACTGGGTAGACATGTGGGAAGACAAGTGGATGATTCAGATTATGACACATGTCACCACTGTAAGGGTGACACGTGGCATGGGATAATGTGGCAGGTTTTTTCAACACATGGAACTGTTGTGGATAGGTGCTTACTCGGAAGTGTTGGGTGACATGGTCGAATTATCTATTGACATGTGAATAGTTTATGGGAAAGTGGTAAGGTGCCATGTGGCCTAGTCATGGGATGCACGTGGCACCCATTTATTTGTTGGTTTTTATTTGGAAAAAGTTGGATTCCACTGGTGTCGAACCCGTGACCTCCATGGGTGGTCGAATCTTTGCGTAGGTCAGGCTACCAACCTGCCTACATGGTAGTACTTAACCTATGGTGGCACCGTTAATATTTATGTTGTAATGTATTATTCATCGATGGAGGATAGGGTTGGGACTAAGCCCCAGCCCCTGGAGCAGTCCCGTATGATTTCACCATGTAACCACAGAACCAGACCTTATTTGTTTGCTCGAATATTTGGAGCTAGCCCCTAGTTCTCGCTACATTACATATGACCTAGATCTATCGTATAATGAAAATGTGTGTGGGGATAGGAGCTCAGTTGGTCGGGCTAGCCCGTTGACCAAGGCTCTAGGAACTAGAGGCTTATCACATGTTTTTTGCGTGGAGGTCTAAGCCATGGCCACATGGGCCAAGTACACATAACCAAGGGAAGATAGCTAAGGGATAAGGGGCCAGTGCATGGCGCAGGGCCACATGGAGGCACCCAAGTGACTAGGAGCCCATATTTTAGGGGTTGTGCTTAATTTGCATGCCATTTTTTGGGTTTTATACTATTTTATATGATTTTTAAGGGATTATTAGCTATATTCGAGGGATTTAATCCATTTTTGGAAGATCTTGGGCCCTTTTTTAGGCCAGATATGGGGGAGAAGTTGGGAGGTTTTTACCCACTTCAAGCCTATATAAACCATAGGTTCTTGAAGTGATGAGAGAGGTTCCGAATAGGGAAATGATGAAGATTTGTTGAGCCAAAGTCATTTTTATGCAGGGAATCCATTTAGGAGAGCACTTTTGTGGGCCATTTATTGGAGCTTCGTTCATCCATTTCCAGTGCCATCAGTTTTGTTGGGTTCTTGATATCTAGTAGAACAAGACCAGATCAATTTTTAACCTTTTTTTCACTGTTATGATGTACGTTTAAATATTTGAACATAAATAAGAAAGCCTCACCCACTGAGACAAAGGCCCAAAGACGTAGGTGATATTTCCGAACTCCGTTATCAACTTCTCTTGTTATGGTTTGTTGTTTCTTTATGCTTAGTTCTAGATCTTTATATGTTTATTTGGCTGCCACATTTTTTCATTAAATCATCCTCTTTCATCAGTTTCTTAAATGGTTAATTAATTCATGTTTTAAAACTCAACCATTGTCGTTAAAAGATATTTTAGGATCAATAAGTCTTTCTCTGTGGTTGGTCTACACACAGTGATGTATTTATATTAATGATATGAGTATTTACATCTACAAAAATATTCTCATTGGCCTTTAGCATCTAGGATCTTTGGCCTAATCATCACATAAGCCTCCTAGCTTATCATCACTTGGCTCATAAGCCTACAAAACATGTTTAAAATGCAGTAGGGGATCGGCCTTAGGGTATTAAAATCCCCTCCCCTTATTTATGCACTTTCCTCAGTGGATCATATTTACATATTACAGCAAGATTTTCAAAAATATTCAAAAGGATGTGGGTATTTTGTGCACATGGCCTCTTCGTAATCCCAAGTTTCATATTTAGGACCGTACCAGGTCCATTGGACCTTTTCAAGCTCTATGGATCGATTCAAAAGCTAATTGATATTACAGTCCAATACGCATACCAGATGCACTTGAAAAGAGCCTTCTTGAGCCACCTGAATCACATTCCAATCCATAACATGATTAACATCATGTATATATTTCTTGACCAATGATACATGGAATACATTATGAATAGTCATAGTTGTAGGTAATTCAAGCATATAATCTACATGTCCAATCCTTTCTAGGATTTCAAATGGTCCACATTAACGAACTTCCAATTTGGAACAGTTTCCCAACTTCAAGGAACTTCTATTGGCCTTCACTTTCAGAAACACATGATAACCAATACAGAATTCTCTGTTAATTTTTCCCTTATCATAGTATATTTTCTTCCTGTCTTGAGCAACATTTAAATTCTTCTTTATCTTTGACATATTATCTTCCATTTCCCTGAGCAACTCTAGCCCAATTACTGCTCTATTGGCTGGGTTTTCCCATCTTATTGGTGTGTTTCACTTTCTTCCATAAAGTGCCTCAAATGGACTCATCTTCAAAGATGCTTGGTTCCCATTATTGTAAGAAAATTCTACCAAGTGTAGATAGTCTTCCCACTTATATGGTTTTTCCATCACATACTTTCTTATCATATTCTTTATCACTTGGTTCACCCTTTTTGATTTCCCATCAGAATTGGGATGATAAGTTGTGTTGAAGTTTAGATTTGTTCTGAACCCTTTGAATAATCCCTTCCAGAACCGTGAGGTGAACTTTGGGTCTCTGTCAGACACAATTTTCTTGGGTATTCCATGCAAGCGTGATACTTCCCTCATATAAATATCAACAACGTAGGTTTCCTTGTGATTAATCTTCATTGTAATGAAATGGGAAGCTTTAGTAAGCTTGTCCACCACCACCATGATAGAATCATGTTTTTTTCTTGTTCTGGAAAATTTGGTGCTGAAATCCATTGACACCACTTCCCACTTCCACTTAGGAATGGACAATGTCTAGAGAAACCCAACTCGGTGTCTATTCTCATACTTGACCTTTTGACACACCAGACATTTAGCAATGTACTCAACAATTTCCCTCTTCATGCCTGGCCAATAGTATTGTCTGTTGACTATTGCAATTGCTTTTTGATATCCTAGGTGTCCAACATAAGGTACATTATGCATCTCTTTCAATATCATACTCCTCATTTCATGATAATTGGATACATAAATTATGTTCCTATACAAGAAGATTTCACCATTTCCCAATTTATAATCTTCAACCTTCTACTACATTTTACCTTGTTGTAATTTTTTTACTATCTCCATGTACTGCAACTCTGCTTTTGCAGCCTCAGAAATTATTCCTTTAAGATCAATTTGATGCATGCTAATGGTTGTAGCATGTAGTTCATGCACTCTCCTACTGAGTGTATCATCCACGTTTTTCTCTTTTCCTTTGATGTGATTGATATCATATTCATACTCATTGAGAAACTATAACCATCTACTTTGTCTTGCATGTAGAGTCGGTTGATCAAATAGATATTTTAGACCATTATGGTCTATCCTCAGCTCAAACATTTTTCCAATGAGGTAGTGTCTCCACTTCTTCAAGGCATGCACTATGGCTTCCAGCTCCAAATCATGAGTGGCATAGAGCCTTTCATGCTCTTTCATGTTTATGGATCCAAAACATACCAAAAAACCATTTTGACTAAGGAATCCACCAAGTCCTTCTTTTCATGCATATGTGCATACCATGAAATCTTTGTTCGTATCAACAATCTTTAGAATTGGAGCATAGGTTAAAAATGGATTCAAATGTTGGAAACTCTTTTCACACATTGTTTTCCACTGAAACTTCACTCCCTTCTTTTGCAAGGAAGTAATTAGGAGAGAAATCCTTGAAAAACCTATAATGAATATTCTATAGTATCCAACTAGACCCATGAAGGATATGAATTTTATCACATTCTTAGGTTTTGTCCACCCTTTAAGAGCTTCGATCTTTTCAGGTTCCACTTCCATCCCTTCTTTAGATATGATATGCCCCAAATAGTGAATTTGGTTATGATAAAGTGAGCACTTGCTCAATTTGGCATACAACTGGTGCGCTCTTAAAACTTGTAACAACATCCTCAAGTGATGATCATACTCTTATTATGACTTGGAATATATAAGAATGTCATCCAAAAATACAATGACAAATTTGTCCATGTACTCTCTCAGAACACCATTCATTAAACACATAAAAACTATTGGTGCATTTGATATCCCAAATGGAACCACTGTGAACTCATAATTACCATACCTTATCCTAAAGGAAGTCTTTTTGATATCTTCATCTTTAATTCTCACTTGATGATAATCAGATCTGAGATCAATCTTTGAAAATATTTTTGCATTCTTGAACTGATGAAAGAGATCATCGATCATTGGCAAATGATACTTGTTCTTCATCATTACCTTGTTCAATTGTATAAAGTCAATACAAAGTCTCAATGTCATGTCCCTCTTCTTTACAAATAAAATTGGGGGACCCCAAGGTGACACACTTGGGCATATATACCCCTTCTTTAGAAGTTATTCAAGCTACATTTGCAGTTCCTTCATCTCTAGTGTACTAATCTTGTAGGGAGTCTTTTATACTGGAGTTTCTCTAGGGATCAAGTTCATAGATAAATCAATATCTCTCTTCAGAGGTAGTCCTAGTATCTCCTTGAACACATCCTCAAAATCTTTCAGGACTGTATGACACTCAAGATTTGTCACCTTATCCTTAGCTTCTTCCTCCATATGATCTGCAATTATTTGGAAGCCCTTCCTATAACACTTCTTCAACAACATTTTTGAGATCTCTCAGAAAGTAACTTCCCTGGGAAATCCATGGACTATTCTAGGGTTCCCTTCCTCATTTAGGCAAGTAAATTCCTTGTTATGATAGTCTAAGACAACATGGTGTTGTTCTAACCAATCCCTACCAATTATATAGTCATATGAACCCAAGGGAAGGATGTTCAAATCGGCCTTGGTACTTATCCCATTCATGTCCACTGGACATGATTTAACCAGCTCAACAACTTTTTTGTTGGCTCCTGTAGCCAATTGCACCAGCCAAGATTTCTCATTCTTTCTTCTTGGCAATTGAAATATTTCCACTACCTTAGTATCTATATAGATATGACTAGATTCTAAATCTATTAAAATAGTAAAGGCATGGTTATTTATCATACTTTCTACTTCAATCATGTGTGATTGAAATTATGCTTGTTTGTTGTCTAGGGCTGCATAGATCCTTAGAAAACTTATGCCTGTGTACTCCACTATTTCATATTTCTATACATTGTGGACAACTCTCAATTTCTATTTTCTATGAGGAAAATCTCTATACAAATGATATCCTTTAAAACCCCAACATTGAATGGGTGTCTGCCTTGGCCTTTTCCCTCCTGTCTCAATCATTATGGGCTCTCTAAGGGTTTGTTTTCCCTAAGAATTTTTTTTGAAGAAGGGTGGCTTGTTCCCCTTCCTCCTCTGTTACATATTTAACTTCATCTTGTCTTCCCAAGTTCTTTGGAAAGTAGTCTTTCCTTTATGATGATGATATAGGAATTTGGATATTCTTATGGTTTCCTCCAAAGTTTTAGGATCATCAAACTGAATTTTATCACTGATGAAAGATGGCATCCCACTCAGATATCTCTGGATCTTAACTATATCATACTTGATGAAGGAGACATAATTCAATAGTTCTAAAAATATCCTTTCATACTCATCAATGGTCATGTTGTCCATTTTGAGTTCAAAGAACTCTTTCATCATTTTTTCGTAATGCCTCTTGGTTAAGTATTTCTTCTCAAAATTATTCTTGAATTCCTTCCATGAAAAATTCTTCTCTCTTATGTGATGCACTCGCACAAGCTGATCCCACCACATGGATGCCTTTCCTTTTAGTTGATCAATAACAATTATTCCTTCTGCATGAGAAGAATAATTATGTAGTTGGAAATATTTTCTCATGTCCAACAACCATGTCTCAACATATTCATATTTCTTGTTCTCTCCATCAAAGGTAGGAGGTTTGATATTTTTCATTTCTCCTCTCAATTCATCCACCCCAAACCTCTTATGCTTCTTAACAGGGGATGGACTTGAGCTGCTATGTTGTCTCCTTTTGGATTTTCTTTGAGAGTGATGATGATGTCTTCTATCATTCCTTGATATTCCTTTTTCCTCAGGGGTCCTCTAGCTTCCTGATTTGTTGGAGACACTCTCCTTTTCCAACCTATTTTCAATTATGTCCAGGCTCTAAATTAACTTCATATTGAAGTCTTCCTATTCTGTCTTGACTTTCATAATACTTTCATCATCATCCTTGTGACTTTGGACATATTTCTACAAATTTCAAATGGTCTATACCATATTCATGTTATCATCCTTTCCTTCTCCATGTCCATTGGAGTTTGTTCCTTCCATACCCAAATGGACATCCATTCCTATGATCTCATATTTCTTGTTGTAAGCCCCCTGTGTATCATCCATCTCTCTTCCCACTATGCTGATATGATCCTATCAATCTCATGTTAATTCTACAAAATCTATTTAATAATTCCACCAACTATGTGCATACATGTCGCCTCAGGAAACATGTCGCATTTTTGCCTCAATTTTCATGTCCATTGTTGGGCAGTTTTTCGACACATGGTTTTTCCCGATGGTTTTCTATTTTTGGTTAAGGAATTAGGCTTGTTGACTAATACAGTTCATTGGGTTAGGGTTTATGATGTCGTTGGCTCCTATATGTATATTGTATTGTAAACAATGTAACA
Source organism: Picea engelmannii (assembly GCA_009831015.1). Lineage (NCBI taxonomy): Eukaryota > Viridiplantae > Streptophyta > Pinopsida > Pinales > Pinaceae > Picea > Picea engelmannii. The sequence continues at coordinate 73,198 of ML801918.1, read as the reverse complement.
CAATGAATGAATATAGAATATGTTGGTTTTCTTGGTTTGGGTTTCTAGGGGAAAAATATCTATGTAATGTTTGTATTTGACATTGTATTTTTTTTGTTCTTTTACTAAAATTTTGTTTGCAGTAAATATTTTACAAGGTTAAAATATACAAGTTGTTGAGTATGCATGTGTTCCTTCATGTATATTTTCAGGTTTTCCATTTCTTAAAGTTGCATTTTCATCTCTATGGCATGCCCCAATCAATCATTAGCTTCTACCTACAATACATTTTATGAAGTTGCATGCTAATTGTTGCACTTTACTATCACCTTGGTCACCTCATGTTCAGTGCATTATATCCCCTTCTCATAAAGCTTCATGTGTCATCATAGATCTAACACTTCACATTTCACACATCTTATTTTTGTATTGACTCATTGGTAAAACTTGAAAATTGAAAAAACAAGTTAGAAATGCTTTCAATATAGATAACTTCTATGAAGCAATTTTTTTGTTGCTGGTAATTGATATGTGTGATCCATATACATAAGTTAATATATTAAAAGAGCGATTTTCTTTTGGTTATGTTGGTTGACTTATGTTGACTTTCCATGTTCCTCAATGGTTATGTATCGATGTGACATTCATCAAGGATTATGTTGCAATTTGACATTATAAAGGTTTATGTTTGATTGTGACATTCCTCAATGGTTATGTCACATTGCAACAGTCATCGCGGTTATATAAAGTTGAATTGCTAGATTCTTCAATGGTCATGTCTCATTGTGACATTCATCAAGGGTTGATCATGTTTAACTATGGTTAATTATGGTTGAACATGTTTGACTATTGTCGACCATGTTAAATTTAGTTGACCATGGTTAATCATGTTAACTATTGTTGACCATGTTGACTACGTGCTCATTTTCAACTCTATCTTCTTCATCTATTGGTACTACATTATTTTCTTCAGTGAATTCCCCATATGTAGAGTTAGCATTAGTTTCTTGAACATTTAATAGCCATCAACTTGCCTTTTTTGTCAATGGTTATGTTGCATTGCAACATTCATCAAGGGTTATGTCGCATTAAAACGTTCCTCATGGGTTATGTTGGAATGTGGGATTCATCAATACTTATGTTAGACTGTGGAATCCATCTTGGATAACTTTTTTTGAAATATTAAATTGCTTAATGGCTATTGTCATGATGTGGAATTCATCAAGGGTAGTGGTTCATTGTGACATTAAGGTTAAGCTCAATATTATGTGACATTGGGACATGGTTGATTATGTTTTCGCATCATTAACATTGGTTGGATACATTCGACTATAGTTGACTATGGTCGAATATTGGCTCACCAATTTGACATATTTGACATCATCGATTGCTCTCTATTTGGCCCTTTTATCATGTCTTTACACCTATTTATTATGCCTATTGCCGCATTTACCCACATCTCTTACGTTAATGTGCCTAACAAGTTTAATGTTGTTAATTAATATAATTTCCTTTGTTTTTAATGATTTAGAACTGGTTTAGATTAATATTCCCAATGAAGGATTTTGACAACCCCATTTCCGCACCAACACTCTCGTTTTGGTACCCAACTTCCATGTTTATCATCTATGCACAATTTTGGGCCCAAGATGAAAACATGGGTTTCGTTGGAAATACTTTTAACATGGTTTGGTGTTCACTAGATCACACCTAGGTCACATGTGTGGACCCCTAGCCCGTGGTCAAAATTATAACATAATTAGCAACAACGGAATTCGGGCCCGATTTCGATGACAAGGAATAAGAATCAGGAAAATATAAAACATGGGTTTTCTGCAGAATGACCTGATTTGGGTCACATTCAAATATATTTAAAAAGTAAAGAAAGATATGAGAGATATGGGTGTTTTTCCAATATGGGTTAGTCTATATTTACAGTTGTGTCTTCCTTCTCCAATCTTCTAGATGAATTGGTGCGTTCAACAAGTAAAGGAGAATGTGTCAAGCTAGTTCTAGCATTTTTATGTTAGGTAAAGTCATTTTTAATCATGTCTTGGTTATGTTTGCAAAGTAAGATAAACTAAAATGAGGAAACCAAATATCTTGTAATATAATTATGCCTAGACAAGGTTGATTTGAGGGAATTAATTTTGATCAACTCCCTTGCTCTTCTCTCTCTATATATAGACAAAGAATAGAGGAGAGGATTGCTATCGAATTAGGAAGGAATTAGTATTGTTGATCCATGATTGAACACTTGTAATTCTTCATTTCATTCAATAAAAATCAACTACTGATATTTTGTCCCTGTCTTTGAAGTACTCACTTAGTCTGTAATATTTTTCACAACATATGTTAGGTTTGGCAGGGCCCCCTTCTCTATATGCACCATGCTAATTTCATTTGCTTCTAGTTAGCTAGTTTTGTCGTAGATTTAATCTTATAGAATACATTTCAGTTGTTGTCTCTTTATGAACTTCTCCTCCGCAAAGACAGTTCCCCCACTGAAAGTCATTGGGAAAGGAAAATACTCTTTGTTGAATTGTAGGAACACTTAGAGTTGATCTCAGTGAAAGAGTGCAATTGGCACCATAAGAGTATCCCTATCATTGGCTCAGTGTACAGGAAATACCTATGGAATTTATTGCAACATGTTTTCTTTCCTTTCATTCATTGCTTAGTCATTCATTTCCTACAACTTTTGTTTATGTGTGATTTTTTGGCACTATATGTTGGCATAGGCTAGAATATGATTTGATATTTCATTTCATGTTCTTTCATCTCAAATATTATGAGATCTAAGGTGGTGATTTAATGTATGGGATTCATACATATATTTCCACCAACATTTTTGGCGTCATTTTCAGGGAGGTGCTAAAAAGGATTAAATCTTAGGTAGGTAGGTTGTCTTTAAATTACACAGCTCGGGGAAGGAGAAACAATAATACGGAAGGTAAGAACCTACATGGTCACTATTGTGAGTTTCCCTAAATCCTTGATTGTTCCTTTCATGAAAGTGTGTTTATTTCCATACAAGTATGGTGTGTAAGATTTCATTTATCTCCTTAATGTTTTAGTTTTTAGTTTGTAAGAATCCCATGTGTTAGTCCATGTGAGAGACATAGATTAGCATACCAACTAGAAGAATGTAAATATGCTCAAGCATTTGTTGAGAAAATGAGTACATATCCATGCAAGGATATTTTCAAATCACTACCCACACTCCAAAGTTCCTTTCGGGGATGAGTTTTCCTTTCAAGAAGCAATAGAAGAACTAGAGATCCATGAACATATTTAAGAAGAGGAGGATATAGAAGTTTCTTATAGTATCCTTTGTGAGTAGCTATAGGAGTCATGGACTGAACTAGGTGAAGAGGAGATACTAGAGCCAAATATCAAGGAAATTTTGGCAAGTTTGTCAGTAGATCCTTTGTGCATCACAAGGTGTGATGACCAGTTCTCAAAAATCCTCATGATATGACAACAAGAGATACACAACATAAAAAACATTACATTAAATATTGGTTCCAAACCATCACCAGAATGCAATACTCCTCCATTCGTCAACATTTCTTGGCATCATCTTCACAAGAGAAGTTGGCCTCTCATGTCTAGATAGCCCTTGAGGTATATTTTTCATATTTGGATATGATTATTCTTATAAATATGTTACACACATGGTTTCACTCGAAATAATTCTACCCTTGAGAAAATGTTTCATTTCTCAATTAGGGTAGGATAGTAGATCAATATATTTTAATAATTTTTGCATATGGTTAGTGGTCCATATCTAAGTACAGTACAATGACCTTTTCATGTTTTTGAATAAGCGAGGAATGTAAACAGTTGACAAGGAATCTTACGGTAGATCTATGTTATCATAGGTAATATTTGTTGGCCCTTGACCAAGTTTTAAGATATCTTTGGTCAAGTTTGACCAATTTTGGGACTTCGACAACCTATCGAAGGAGGAGCACAAGAAGAAGCAGAGATCGTGGGATATCGACCCCTTTTTGGGTCCTTTTTTGGATTTGGGATTATGTAAAGGGTATGGGATGTCGGCCCATGGGTTTACCCATGTTTAGGCCTATTTTGTAATGTATTTATAGATGTCTAGGAGATTCAAGAATATATAGAGAATACATCTATGTGATGTTAGACAGATGGCTAAGTGCTATATCTATGTGATTGAAGGATTGTAAGAGCTTTGTGCATACTGTGTGAAGCTTGTAGAGCTAAGTGAAAGTGATTGTAGAAGGCTTAGTGTTGTAACCTATCTCAGGGAAGGAATATCTAGGGAGGTGCACACAGATATCATGTCCTATGTAGAGTAGGATTTTGTGGCTCTATGCATGTAACTGATCGACTGAAGACAATAAATAAGAAGAGTTGGTGGACGTATCCCCAGGGTGGGGGTGAACCATGTATATGTTGTGTTTCTCTGCTTTGTGCGATGTCTTGATGTGTTTATGTCCTTACTTGCTAAGTGCTTTGATATAGATAGATATATCTGTTTATGCTTTGTGCTAATGATGTATATGGATGTTAGGTCAGACTTATATGAATGTTCTTAGTGCTTGAATCTATAGATCTGATCTGTTCCTTCGTGCTATGTGCTATTAGATGCCATATCCGGCTGACCACTGCATTGTACTATGATTAGTGTTTAATTGCATTGTAACTAAAGGACTGAATATTGATAAATATCACTGCTAAGTGCTCTGTTAAGAATTACAATCATAGATCTGTGTCCCATCTAAGGTTGTAGACACGTGAGTCCTGCAACCACCCCTACCTCTACCTCAGGTGAGACTTCATCTGCTTCGCAAGTGTTGCCAAAAGACCTGGTAGTTAGGTATTTGTTGATGTGTTGTTGTAGCGTTGAAACCTGGGTCTGCCCCTGTGCCAACAAATGGTTTTGTTGCCAGGACCTGAAACTTTGATTGCTGGGAACTAAGGAAGAAGAATATTTGTGCAAAGATCTATCCTAAAACTATGAAATCTATGTGCATAGATCTGTTTCTCTAGTGCGCAGTACTCTACTTAGTTTAAGAAGCTCTGTGATGAAGAAAATAAGTTCAATAAGAAGAAAAGAGGTAAGATCTGAAAGCTTTGTACTCTGAGAAAGGTAAAAGTACGATTTTTTATTAAAAGAGGTAGGATCTTAAATCTTTGTGCTCAAGAAAGGTAAAAGTAAGAAGTTTTTCTTAAAAAAGTAAGATCTGCAAGCTATGTTCTCTGATAAAGGTAAGAATAGTGAAAAGTTCTATATCTAAAAGCTTTATGCTCTGTAGAAGTAAGATAAGTGGAAATTTTTGTTTCTAAAGTATAGATCTAGGTATGTTTGATAGATTTTGTCCTAGCTTGAAAACTAGGGCCCTAATAGATGAAAGAAGGTTTGATATGCAAAGATATGATAATAATAGTGAAAGATATGTTATAGCTATGCATAGAAAGAATGTTTGGACTAACAAGTGGATGCAGATCCTAGAAAGAACTATTTGCAGGTTAGCTACTATGATCCTAGCGCACAGTACAAAAAGAGTTGGGGATCAATTAAAAGAAATAGAGGATTAACCCTATGTTACAGTTGCAGAAAACCAGGACATCTTTCTAAGGAATGCTCTGGGAGAAGACCTAGTTGTCTCTACTACAAAGCTATGGACCATAAAGTATTGGATTTCCCTAGAATTATTGTTAAGCTTGAAGGAATGAACATGGAACAAGAAAACCCTAAGGCAGATCCAGAAATGGAAGAACCCCAGAAAGAAATAGAGAAACCATTGTTGCAAATAAGAGAAACCATGAATGACCATTGACATCTCATATTATTAGAGATCTTTAAAGAAAAAGAATGCCTTGAAGTAAGAATATGAGACTTCGACATTGACTGTGTTCTAGATGAGGAAACACAAGTGAATATCATGACAAAGAGAACCTGGGAACTTTTAGGGAAGCCTGATATGAGTTCTTCATTGGGAGGAATATGGATATTTAGAGGAAAGTTGATAAACCTATGTGGAAAGCTCACCAAGATATCTATGAATTCCAATGGAACTTTGATAGAGGAAGATTTTGATTTTATTAAATTTATTGAGAACAATGCCCCATTTACCATGTTACTAGGAAAACCCTGGATTGAAAAAGATCAGGCCATAAGGGAAGAAGAAAAAGAAGTTTTAGAGCAGAAGAAGCAAGAGTTAAAATATTTTATGACTAGAAGGATCACACACTTGATTGAAGAACAAAAGAACATATCGAAGCTATTTAACACCAGAGACTCGGATGTCAAAGTTGCAAGAACACTAGAACACCCACAGAAGATTGAAGTACCTATTCAAGAAAAAGAAGAAGCATCACCCTCGAATCTTAGGAAAGAATCTCAATAGAACAAAGTAACTATGCCACAAGAAGATAAGAATCAGAATGGAAAAAGTCATACTGAGACGAAGCTCACTGGAAATAAGGATAGAAAGATAAGTAAGAAGAGAGCTAAGATCGATAAGTTACAGAAGGTTCCAAAAGGAACCTCGCAAACAGAAAATTTGAAAAATTGGAACTTCGTTGGGATAACAGACAACATCACTTGGCACTTCACCATGGTCAAGCAATACAGTCATTGGGACTAATATAACTATTCGGTCAACCCTCCAAATGGGTTGAAAGGCATTTATGGTTTTCCACTAGACCGTTGGACCACGCCGTAACAGACATAACAGAGTTAATGAAGGCTTCTTGCCCGTTGCCCCCCATTGAAAGAGATTCGTTGCCAAGTTATATATTTATCTTGTTGCGCCATGCCCCAAGAACACTTTTTCTAACCGTGAATATGAGCCCAAAGACTCGTTGATTTTACACAGTGCTCATTGTTTTATTTCCCTCTATCGTATTGTCGTGTCTATGTTACTCCCTAAACCTAATATTTTCAATTTCGAGTACGTATGTCGTATGAGTTCAGCACTGAAGAGAAATTTGTTGAAGAATTTTTTATCAACCTCATGACTAAAAGAGCCATGTCGATGTTTTTAGGTGTAAAAGATTCATCGATGAGAATGGTGCAAGCCTCTCCGTCAAGTGCTCGCGGAGCAGGACCATCCCAGCCATCAACAAAAAATAGAACCAAGCATAAAGATGACCTCATGAATGAAAAACTAATTCCAACCATACTCCCCTATTACATCCTGCCTCTGGATGGCACGGTGAACCATGATAGTGTACCACATGATTTCGAGTACACCATAATTATTGTGTACCTCCCGAAGAGGATACGTGCAGTTCAAACAGACTAGGACAAGATCACAGCACTAAAGTTTAGTGACTTCAACCTCAGAGATAGTAAGATCTATGGCATGCTAGCCCCATACAGGTACATGACCAGAACTAAAGGAAATAATTCAAATATCATTCCCCAGTCGTGGAAAATGAACCTCGTGTAGTCCACCCTACTGAACGTCATGAAAATCCCACACTTCGGAAGACACCAGGAAGTCAATGCATGTGTCAAGCTTCTACTATCGTTCTACCATGGAGGCTAATTATGGATCGACTTCCGCATTATAGTTGACCCGACACTGATCTACAGGATCACGGGCCTAAGTATGCAAGGACCTGACCCGCAAGACTTTTATCCAGGAAAAGTCGTAGATCATGTACTTGCACAAAAGACAAAGGAAACCTATGGCGATGTTGAGAAGGGAACAAGAGGATCTAAGGTAAATTCCATTCAGAGTATCACAGTGTGCCTCACATGTCAATTGATAGCTAGGAATTTAGTAAGAATGAACTGACCTATGCATGTCACTGACTTTGTTATTGACCTCTCAGGGAAGTGCACAGAAGGCCTACAGATGAACTCGGTGAAGTACCTAGTTAACCAGTTGGAACTTGATTGTTGAGAAGCCCATAAACATGGATACAAATTCCATTTTAGTTGGCTCCTGGTTCTCATTACATTTTTTTCCTGGGAGATGCTGGAAGGAGCAACCTTCCCAGACATAGAGTTGTTTGAACCGCTTGTCGCAAAGTTCTCTACCCTGTGGTATTCAACAGATATGAACAAATAATGGCAGTTGAATGTTTTGTTTCATACATACTACCTTCAGCTAAAGAGATCCATTGAAGTCGAGCCTTGCATTACTCTAAACACACTACAAAGGTTACAACCACTTATGAAATTCAACACAGATCGACACTTCACTTACATTACAACACGAAAAGATGAACATACAAAGTAGCTCCATACATATTATAATCTTACAGAAGAATACATGGAGGAAATCACTAAGGAATGGTTCATTGACCTCCTTATCCCTGCCAACCCCGTAGAGATATTTGATAATGACAGCCCGAAGGACACCCATAAAGAATAGAATACACCTAGAACTAATAGACAGAAGAAGACTGAGGAGGTCCAAAAATTAAGCAGCACCTCAGTGAAGACTGCTTCCATGTCACCTAACCGAGGGGATGGTGATGAAGTCGAAGCTAAACAGAGGCCCAATGAAGTAACACCACCCATAGACAAGGAGGACCCCTCGAAGAAGAGAAAGGTTTCCCCATCGAAACCTTATTTTTGGAAGAATTCAAAAGCCACCATGACCAAGATGCAAACCGTCCTCACCTCCGATGATTTTGATTTCATCATCGCAGCCCTGAATGACACCTCACTGGAAATAGCAGAGAAACAAATGGCCAGGCAGGAAGAAATGTATGATAGGATCGAAGTCGAACTATGAGGGGTACAGCAGGCCCTTCAGTCTAGTCGCACAGTATCCACTACGCAGGGAGAACCGGAGTTGGGAGATGCGCCAACCCAACTCCAACGACTAGATGATACAGTCGAAGCTCACCTCCAACGAGCACAGGAAAAAACCGACAGATTTGATGCAAGTACAAGGAGTACTTTTAAAACAACGTCAAGCTACAGAACAGGAAAAGATTGATCTCCAAGCGAATTTCGATGAAGAAAAATCACAGATGCAGCAAGGAAAAGAACAGTTGCTCGTAGAACAACTTGAAGTAAAAGAAGCAATTAGAAGAGCACTTCGCTCTGTGAAAGTAGTCAAAATAAAGGTAGAGTATCGAGTCACGCAACAAGTGGAATAGCTCGCAGAAGCTATCAAACAGTTACAACAATGCACAACAGACTTAGAGCTCTACGTAGTGCCCAAGACCCCACAAGATGTAGGGGACCAAAGAGCATCAACTGCTCGAAGCGCAGTTGAGAGAATAAAATCCCTTACTATGGAATGTAAGAAACTTACTGATCATAGTACCCAGACCTACGAGAAACTCACAGAGAATCTATAACTATATGAACTGGAGTCGCATCTCCAAGAGGCAAAGTATCAAGCTGAAATGATAGAGGCGCAGTTGAATCCTCTGTCAGTTGTGGAAATAATGAAGCACTCCCAAGAGAAACACACTATCCAACAACAGATCCACACTATCCATAGCAGATTTATGGAAGTAACTCAGAGACTCCAACCTGTACAAGATAAGGCCTACGAATTGTTCACAGAGGTAGAAGGCCAAGGAGCAGAACTGGAGCAGGTTTGCATTGCATTTGAACAGTGCCTAAAGGGGCCTGTGAATGAGTTAGTCATCCAAGAGTTATTCACACAAGAGGCCATGTCACAACAACAATTCTTAGCATCTTGAGCCAAGCTTGAGGCTTTTGAAGCAGAACTACCCAGATTAGAGTGACTCAAGACAAGTCATAGGTGAGTGTTGGGGGACTATTGTCCCTTGACCAAGTTTTGAGAGATATTTGATCAAGTTTGACCTATTTTGGGACTTCAATAGCCTTTCGAAGGAGGAGCACAAGATGAAGGAGAGATCACAGAATCTCATCCCCTTTTGGGTCCTTTTTGGGATTTGGGATTATGTAATGGGTAGGGGATGTCAGCCCATGGGTTTACCCATGTTTAGGCCTATCTTGTAATGTATATACAGATGTCTAGGAAATGCAAGGATATATAGAGAATACATCTATATGATGTTAGACAGGTGGCTAAGTCCTATATCTATGTGATCGAAGGATTGTAAGAGCTCTATGCAGAGCTAAGTGAAAGTGACTGCAGAAGGCTTAGTGTTGTAACCTATCTCGGGGAAGGCAGATTTGGCGAGGTGCACGCAGATCCCCTGTCCTATGTAGAGTAGGATTTTGTGGCTCTATGCATGTAACTGATCGACTAAAGACAATAAAGAAGAATATTTGGTGGACGTAACCCCAGGGTGGGGTTGAACCACGTATATGATGTGTTTCTCTTCTTTGTGCAATGTCTTGATGTGCTTATGTCTTTACTTACTAAGTTCTTTGATATAGATAGATAGATCTATTTATTCTTTGTGCTAATGATGTATATGGATGTTAGGTCAGACTTATATGAATGTTCTTAGTGCTTGAATTTGCTAGATCTGATTTTTTCCTTCGTGCTAAGTGTTGTTAGATGCCAGATCCAGTTGACCACTACGTTGTACTGTGATTAGGGTTTAATTGCTCTGTAACTAAAGGACTGAATATTGATAAATATCACTGCTAAGTGATATGTTAATAATTACAATCATAGATTTGTGTCCTAGCTAAGGTTGCAGACACCTGAGTCCTGCAACTACCCCCGCCTCTACCTCGGGTGAGACTTCATCTGCTTCGCAGGTGTTGTCGATAGGGCCGATAGTTAGGGATTTGTTGGTGCGTTTTTGTAGTGTTGAACCCTGGGTCTGCCCCTGTGCCAAAAATATTATATTGATATTGTTGGATATTTACAAGGTTGATCAGATGGTTCTCTACAAAGTTAAAGATTGCAGACAATTTGCATCCAACAAACATCTTAAGGCAGCAACAAAGTTTTCCAACAACAACATTCTTCTTCAATGGTACCAAAATTGCATGGTGGATGACAGAGATATGTAGATATATTTCTTTTCTTTCATCAATTGGACATGTTTGTAGAAGCCTAGATACCTTCTTCAATTCCAATTCATGTAAGTAGAAGCTCCCAAAAACTCAAGGTAAATATTTTTGTGATCATTCTAATTTGTTGAAAACGAAGGAAATTTAGCATAAAAATAATGCTTTAAGCTTGTTGTTGTAATCCTATGTCATTTCCTACCAATATCCACTACTAATTCCATATAATATAACCATTAACCATGATCTCCTTCAATCCTCATCCCCTTTCAAAAAAATATTTTTTCTACAACCCTCATTTTAGGTTACCCAACTGATGGTTTTAAAGAGTTGAATTAGTCAATCCACATCTATGCTTGAGCATGTTTGCAGATTGCATTGAGTAAGAATGGGGAGGGTTATGGTAGCACACGTATTTAGACCAATGGAGGAGTAGGATGTTATAGAGAGGAATCTCTTGTATATGCACATAATCATTATTTCCCATTTTAATAATCTAGTGAATTGCACAAGCCCTAAAATAGAATATGGATCGATATATAATTGACATGTGATTCTACACAACCGTTATATCCAAGATGGAACAGATTTGTAATAATTATGGCTAAACCATGAAATGTCTCCTTGCCTTGTTATCGGGCCTAAAACTCTTCCTCTTTTTTTTTAATATGAAAGAACACATTGTTGTCCGACTACTTGCTACTAAAAATATGATTTGAGGTTTGGAGTAGAAGGTTGAGTGTTGTCATAGGAGGGATATAGTATGGATTTCTATCCCTAATCTAACATCGGCTCCAAGGGTTGCTATCACTACTGTAAATCCACCCATAAGGATGCCGTTCAAACATATATGCAAATAGAGTAATGAGAATCATGCTGACCATTTTTAATTAGTGACATGGGAACAAAATAATTTGCAGAAAATTGGAAGATCCCATGAAGGTTGCTTAATTTCTATTTGCAGATTTAGGAAAATTCTGTAGCATGAATGTTTGTATATTTAATGTTTAGGCTCAACGAAAATTATCCAGAATCCATACATGGGATCAAGTGTCATGTCCATTATACAAATAATAATGGAAATTGACATATTTTTAAAACATGATATGGTGCAATTAGAATTTTGTTGGTTTGCAGTAGTAATTTCATATCTTCATGGAATTTGCAACCTCATTCCCTTGCTTTTTCTCTATAGCAAACAAATTTCACACTCTATTTGTTATTCTCAACTTGTTTTTGGTCAATAGTAATTGAGTCTAATAAACTTGGCATGGAAGCAAATGCACCAACATTATGTTTTGTTACAACATGCACATATGTTATCTAATCTTCCCAATCCAATGTTGTTTATAGGTGGTCATGTGATCTAATTAAACAAAAGATCCACATAAAATTGGCATGGCATGATTCATTGGATCGAATTTCTAGCAATGTTGCATTCGATGATCACTCTATGAAAGGGGAATTTTTTTGTTTATACACTGATTGTGAGATAGAATTGGAACTTAGTGATAAAAAATTTGATATTCAATTGTTTTTTTCTCCTACTAACAAAGAGAATGTCAAATTTTGTGATGGGAAGACAATTTTTTATGATTATATGAATTCTCACAAGGGTACCGTTTCTTAGTGGTTTATCTATTGTTGTAATGGCGAGTGAAATGATTCTTCCATTGAAGCCTCAGATTCGAGAAAGCATTAGAATTTGATGGAAAAATATACAAACTCTTTTTATATATATTTGGCCTGGTTTTTGTTGACAATTGCAGTCAATCACTCTATATATAGAAAAGGGAAAGACTAGTTTTGATATTTCTAGGAATATGAATGTTGCAGGGTTTTCTTGAATACTTATGAGTTAACATATTTGCGGAATTTTTGAGGATGGATTTTCATGAGGACATGAAAATACATCATTGGGGGGGGGGGGG
>ML801918.1:8957-60310 GCA_009831015.1 Picea engelmannii | reverse complement strand
TTTTTTTTTTTGTTGGAACTTTTTTGTAAAATGGCCAAGCAAGTCCCCTAGCTTAGCATGAGTTCAACCATGTGTGAAGGGAATTTAAAAAAAAAATGTATGTTCAAAAATGGAAATATACAACATTTCCACACCTGTACTAGTAAATTTCAACATTTGATAGCATTCTCGCACCAGTACAAGAAATTCATAGTAGGTACGGGAATCCCAGATTAAGTATGAGAATGATGTTGTAGGTGCAATTATTTTGAAAATGGAAGGACAGATTCAACAACCATGCATCCTTAACATATAAATAATTGAAATTAATGATGGGCATGGAGGAACCTAACTTGGGTAAATGTGATGGCCTTCTTTTGTTTTATATTCTCTTTTGGTACTTTTGTGACATGGATTTTGTTTGATAAATGTGTGCACACCTTACTATCACTTCTAGATGATGTGCTTCTCCTTTTGGCCACCATAATGTTTGTATGGGTAACTTTTTGTTTGATAAATATGGGCACACCTTACTATCACTTGTAGATTATGTGCTTCTCCCTTTGGTCACCATAATGTTTGTATGGGTAACTACATCGGCTCTCATAAGAAAGCCTCTCCTTCCTCTACCTAAACTGGAGTTATCAAAATATATGGTGCTTAAGGAAGTTGGGTAACTACATCATCTCTCATAAGCAGGCCTCTCCAACACCCTCTTTGTATCATTCTTGTTGAAAAATTGTGTGCAATCATGTAGTTCTAAAAATGTGCTACAAGATGTTAGGTGCAACAAGTTTTGAAATATGAAATGTATTTGTGTACTAGGATATGTCATGTGCCTCCATGTGACTCAGTTTCACCATGAAATTTTTATCATTAATTGCTAGAAACTCATGTGGGAAACTTTGTGGAGCTCCTTAGAGAGATTGCAAGCATACTTATACTACTTCATTTCACTCATTTTTTTAAATGATCTTAAGTCACCATATGTTCATGACTAAGGGACCTTTAAAATTTAGAAATATTCATATCAAAATGCAGTTTGGATTGTTGGTATTCATTGGAAGTTGGAACAACATAAAGGGTTTGTTTATGACAAGGAAATATAGTAGTTGCAATGCATATTGGTAAGATTGAACTAAATGGTAGTACAGTTGGAAAATCTTAGGAATATTTTGCAGTCAGAAAATGATTAGTTCCTACTCATTTGGCATGAGGACATGTCAATCCTTGGGCATGGGGGAGATGTTGTATCTCCAATTTGACATATTTTACGTCATCAGTTGCTCTCTATTTGACCCTTTTATCTTATCTTTACTCTCGTTTATTATGCCTATTGTCTGATTTACCCACATCAATGGCGTCAATGTTCCTAACAAGGTTAATGTTGTTAATTATTATAATTTCCTTTTTTTTAATGATTTAGATATGGTTTAGAATAATATTTCCAATGAAGGATTGTGACATTTTCATTCTCGCACCAACACTCCTATTCTGGTAGCCAACTTCCATGTTTAGCACCTATGCTCACTTTCAGGGCCAAGATGAAAACATGGGTTTTGTTGGAAAAACTTTCATCATGGTTCGGTGTTCACTAGTTAGCACCCAGGTCAAACTTGTGGACCCCCAACTCATGGTCAAACTTATGCCAGTATTAGCAACAATGGACTTCGGGAGTGATTTTTGTGAAAACGAAGAAGACTTTAGAAAATATAAAACATGGGTTTTGTGCAAAACGACCTAATTAGGGTTAGCACATAGTGGTTTTCAAAAATAAGGAAGGTTCTAGGAGATCTGGGAATTTTTCCAATATGGTTTTGTCCATATTTATAGTTGTGCCCGCCTTCTCTAATATTATAGATGAATGGATGCATCCAGCCAGTAAAGGAGAGTGAATCAAGTTATTCCTAGCATGTTTATGTCATCTAAAATCATTTGTAATCATGCCTTGGTTATATTTTCAAACCAAGATCAACTAAAATGAGTAAACCAAATATATTGTAAGCTAATTATGCCTAGACAATGTTTATTTGAGGGAATTAGTTTTGATCAATTCCCTTTCTCTTATGTGTATACATACAACCATAGAACAAAGGATAGAATTGGTATGGAGTTAGGAAGGAATTAGTATGGAGATCCATGCTTGAACACTTGTAATTCTTCATTTCATTCAATAAAAAATAGATGTTGATATTTTGTCCCTGTCTTTGAAGTACTCAGTCTGTAGTATTTTCCACAGCATGTGTTAGGTTTGGTAGGGCCCCCATTCTCTACATGCATTTTAATACTTTCATTTGTTTCTGGTTAGCTAGTTTGTTGTAGATTTAATCTTCTAGAATACATTTCAGTTGTTGTCTCTTTATGCATTTCTCCTCCACAGAGAAAGTTACCCCATTGAAATTCATTGGGCAAGGAAAATACTCTCTCTCAAATTGCAAGAACACTTAGAGTTGATCTCAGTGAAAGAATGCAATCATAACCAAAAGACTAGCCATTCCATCAACTCAGTGTACAAGACACACTTGCGGAATTTATTGCATCTTGTTTTCTTTCCTTTCATTCATTTCTTAGTGATTCATTTCCCAATTTTTTTGTTTACGTGTATTTTTTCGGCACTATTTGTTATCATAGGCTAGAATAGATTTCTATATTGCATTTCATGTGCTTGCATCTCAAAGCTTATGAACCATGGGTTGATGATTTAATGTCTAGGATTCATACATATATTTTCACTGACTTTGACCATGTTTAACCACGCTTAACGGTTTGAATGGGGGTGTTACAATTAGAGATTCCTCAATCATTATGTCACATTAGAACATCCATCCTGGATGATTAATTTTGAATCATTATATCCTTAATGGTTATGGTTCCATTGTGGCATTGCTAAAGGAATTTTTTGCATTGAGACATTAAGGTTGAGTTCAATATTATGTGACATTCAGACACGGTTTATTATGTTTCACCATTGTTAACCATGGTTGAATATGTTTGACTATAGTTGACAATGATTGAACACATTTGACCATGCTTGAATATGGTTGAATAAGGGTGACTACGGTTCACCATGTTTAACTATGGTTGACCATGTTTTTCTATGATTTACCATGGTTGAATATGGTTGAATTTTGTTGACCAAGTTGACTTATGTCAAATTTCTTCATTCCTCAATAGTTATGTTGAATTGAGGCATTTATAAAGGGTTATATTACATTGTGGCATAAAAATATCTACTTCAATATTATGTCGCATTGGGACACAAAGAGGTTTATAATATGGTTATATTTATTGAGATGTTTATCTAGGTTGAGTTATGTCAACTTGCGATGTTCCTCAATGGTTATCTCACATTGCAAAATTCCCCAAGGTTTATGCACAATTGCGATGTTCCTCAATCGTTATGTTACATCTCCATGGTTGACCATGGTTTACTATGGATGACCATGTTGACTATGATTGAACATGAATGACTTTATGTCACATTGTGACATTCCACTTAATTGACTTATGCCAAATTTCTATGTTCCTTATTGGTTATGTTGTTTTGAAACTTTCTTTAAAGATTGTGTCACATTAGGATTGTCTCAATGAGGAAGCAAAAAAAGTTGAACCTTGATATGGTTAACCATAGCTAGCCATAGTCGCTATTGTTGAACCATAGTAAAACATGCTAAAACATGATCGTCCATATTCAAAATGTGAGACAAAAAGGTTTATTATATGGCTATATTTTTTTATGATATTTATCTTGGATAAATTATGTTCAATTACTATGGTTCTTAATAGTTATATCACAACACAATGTTGATTAGAGATTTTGTCACAACACAATGTTCCTTAATTGTTATGTTGGATTGTAACAGAACTCAATTATTATATGATTATCATTGTGAAAAACATTTTAAACATAAAAACGGTAAATGATGTTTTTATGAATTTGAGTTTAGAATGTGGGAGACACGTATTTCAATAATTCAAATCAATATTATTGTAAACTCATCATCATTTGTTGGCATGGCGGGGAATAATTGGATTCCACCATTGTAAGGGTTTACTATAAATAGTTTCAATAATATTATTAATATTATTGTAATGTCGTCCTGATCTCTTGGCAAGGCAGGATTATATTCCACCATTGTAAGCGGTTACTATAAATAGTTTGAATAATTGGCATAAAGAAAAATTAAAATTTATTTTCAACAATAATTAATAATAAATTTAATTTTCAACAATAAATAGTTGTAAATGTCATTTGTTGGCAAGGCATGATTAGATTCCACCATTGTAAAAGGTCACTATAAATAGTTTGAATAATTGGCATAAATAGAAAAACTAAAATTTATTTTCAACAATAATTAATAATAAACGTTGTATTAAGAATAAATGTTATATTAATAATTAATAATAAATGTAATTTTCAATAATAATTAATAATAAATGTTGTATTAATAATTAATAATAAATCTTGTATTAGATAAAGGCTAAGACTAAACGATATAAATATTTGTATTAAAAAAATGTATGAAAAAAAATATATACTGCATTAAATAAGAAAGTCGTGTATCCCATTATTGAAGTAGAAAAAATAATAAGCTTATTGGTGTATACACTAAGTTGAATGTAGAAAATATTTGCATTTAATTTTAAATAAACATAAAGTTTAAAATTATGACCCATGGAGGAGCCCATCATTAAATATGGTTGCTAGTTCTTCCATGTTCTCTCTATAGACCTCTTCATGATGGAAGACTGTGCTTGCAACATTATGAGTTCTATGGTCATCGTGAATAAAATAAAATAATTTATTGATAAAATATAATGGTTTTTTATATATTATTATTATTATTATTATTTATGGGAATCTCATTTATATAAAAAAATATAACGATGTTTTTATTATTTTATTATAATGAAAGAAGGAGCCGGAGAAGATGGAGTAATGAATAAAAATAATAACATTAATATTTTTATTATATGTTTATATATTCATAAATATATATTTCATATATATTATAAAAGATTATTAATATATTTTTATTTAATACATATTATAAAAAAAATATTAATATATTAAATATATGCCTATTCAGTTATATAAACACATTATATCATTAATATGATTCGAATGGTTACTAGAAATATTTTAAAATATGATTTATCATATATTAATATGAACAATATTATTTATACATGATTAATTGATAACAAAAGTTAATATAAAACTTTATTAAACTTAATAATGAATATTACTTATATCACATATTGTAATATTAGAAAATATATTGAAAATTTATACAATTATTAAATGAAATATAAATTATAATATTTATTATTAAATATTAATATTAAAATATTATAAAATTAAATATTTATATTATATTATATTAAAATTTAATATATATATATATGATTATTATTAATATTTATCAAGATAAAGATTAATATATTAAACTTTAAGAAAAATAATTTTCTTAAAAAATTATTTGATTTGTTTTAAAAAAAATTTATTAATTATTAAATAAATAAAGTATATATATAAAATAAATATATTGATAAATAAAGTAGATATATAAAATAAATGCATTGATAATAGCATATGATGTCACATTTATGTTTATAATTTGTTTCTTCGTGATTTAAATAATATATTAACAATGTCAACTTAAATTTGTAATAATATAATTAATAATAAAATAAATTTGAATATATTAGAACATATTTAATTAATTTATTTATTTTCTCAAGAAAAAACAGTTTCACTCTTATTTTTATTAGAATTAAATTAAACTTCTGGTTATAATAGACAAACTTTCATATGTGGAATAGGAATAGTCATGTTCGTTCCGGTTGAAACCTGAGAATACTTTGTTTGTTTATTTTCTTTTTAACCTAGTAATATTTTTGGTTGTTGTCTCCTTATAGGATATGTAGTTTGTCTTTTTTAATTGTAGTTCCATTAATATTATCTTCAAAATATATCTACCCTGGTTTATCCTTAAGAGCTTTCTTGGATAGGCTATCAGTTATTTTATTAAACTCTTTATGAATGTGCATGAAGTTTAATGTTTCAAAGCCTTGCTTTAAGTTGCTAATCGTATCTTTCCAATGGCTAAGGTATCCTTGCAATGGCTAAATTATATCTAGTTTAGTTTAGATTAGAACATATTTAATGATGATTAAGTATGGTTGATTATATGATTTTATATTGTATTTATGAGTATGGTTTCAAAGTATTAAGAATATGATTTTATGTTGTATTTATGAGTATGGATTTATATAATTAATATATAAGTGATGTTATAATAAGAAAGAAATAATATTGAAATGGTTGATTATATAGTTAAGTACAATGACTTAGAAATATATGAAAAAAAATTAATTAATAAAATAACTACATTTCACTATGGCTAGTTATGGTTAACTATATTAAATGAGATATATTTTTGTATGATTTGTTTCATTTATGATCACTTCCATAAAATTAATATATAGGTCATTCTACAATAATAATAAAAATAAATTTGATAGCATAAAACATTTAATATTGTTTTAAATTTAGATTATGATAATAATAATAATTTATTTTTAAGGTCACGGTGAAGCCAGATACCAAATTTGTGTATGAGGCCCTCTCCGCCCAATGATTTTACTGGTAAAGTCTACGGAGGTATACATACCCTACCCCCTATGGATTTGAACATGTGACCTCTTAGAAGGAAACACTATATTATTGATATGGTTTACTATATAGTTGAGTAAATTGATTAATGAAATCTTATGGAATTATGTTGTATGTATGAATAATGTTATTTTTTATGGTTGATTATATTTGACCATGGTTGGTTATGGTTGAAAAAAAGTGACTATGACTAACTATGGTTGACTATGGTTGATCATGGTCAACTATCGTTAGCCATACTTAAAGGGAACTATGAACCAACTTATGTAGCTAGGATTAGTTAACTATGGATAATTTTTAGGAAATAAGGAAGAGTTGCAAACTAAACCTAGCAGAAGAGAGGAAGAAACATTTAATCAAGAAAGTAAATGACAAATAAAACACAAAGTAAACAAATATTTTACCCTCGAAGCCCAAATGGGAAAGCCAACATTCCTTGACTGTTTTTCTCTCTTGTTGTCTTATTCCTTCAAAATAAAAGGCTACATGCCTAACCTTCGTCTACACATAAGACACAATCAAAATCATACCTTATTTCTTTACACAAGAAAAACTATGTAGCCAGTTCGACTTATATCTACATGAACAACAACCTATAAAATGATTTCTCTAAACA
This sequence comes from Picea engelmannii, assembly GCA_009831015.1. Taxonomy (NCBI): domain Eukaryota; kingdom Viridiplantae; phylum Streptophyta; class Pinopsida; order Pinales; family Pinaceae; genus Picea; species Picea engelmannii. The sequence goes on along the minus strand of ML801918.1, from coordinate 53,036 downwards.
TTATTTTTTACATCATTACAACACGCCTTATTTATAAGATTTATAGTAGGAAAAACCCTAAAGAAAGATGCCCAAGAACAGTTACAGATCATTGGCTACAAATCCCACGAATCTCTATATTCTTTTATAGTCAAATATATGTGTGTTTACTAGTTGATTACCAGTCGACCTCCATTCAATCTTTAGTCAGTTGTCATGCACCCACCTATCAGCCTCTTGTCAGTTGACCTCTTCGAATTGTTGTCAATTTCTCCGACTTCAAATTTACCTAGTCGATCTTTCTTGACCTTCGACTTAATTTTGATTTATTTGGCATCGAATTTACCCGATCATTCTTCCTCGATCTTTGATTGGCTATCAATTTATTCTACTTTGAATTTCAATGCAAAGAATATAACAACCAAACATTGTCCTTCTTCTTTTCTTCTTTGCTGAAATCAAGAGTTTTTTGAATTCTCGTTCACAAACCTAAGGCAACAATTCCCATTTCCTCTCTACACTAGGAGAACTTTATAACACTCACAAACTTGGTCAAAGAGTCTACTATGTTTTCCAACATGTCTACTTTCCCTAGCAACACCTTGTTTCTTTCCACCGTGTCTCTCACAATATGGTATTTTACATCAATGTGCTTAGTCTTGGAATGATAAGTTGTGTTCTTTACCAGAAATATTGTGATTTTACTATCGCAACTTAGCTTCATATCTCTCTTCTGAAACCCAAGTCCTAAACATAGCCTTTACAACCATACTACATCTTTGCTTCCATGAGTGGTTGACATGTATTTATATTTTTTTGTTGACAAGGCTACGATCATCTATCACTTACTCATCCAGCTGATTAGTCCACCAAACATCTTGAAAACATATCCATTGGTCAACCTTCAATGATCCATATCTCCATCCCAACCGATGTCAATAAATCCATGTACATTTAATTCACAGTCACCTCCAAGTTTTCCTTGGTAGAATATAGCATAATCTTTTGTGCCACACAAATACTTGAATAATCTCTTGAAAACTATCCAGTTCTCCTTTCTATGTGTCGACATGTATCTAATCAACACTCACATTGCATGGGAAATGTCTATTCGAGTGAAAACCATCGCATACATTAGACTACCAACAACACTTGCATAGGGAACATGTTCCATGTCTTCTATTTCCTCCCGTGTCCTTGGACATTGTTAAAAAATTACCCTTGATCCAACAAAAATCGACACCTTCACATATTTGCAATTATGAATGTTGAAACATTACAAGATTGTTTCAATATACATTTTATGGTTCAACTGGATCTTTCTAGTTTCTTGATCTCTCGTGATCCCCTTTCCTAGAATGAATTTCATTGCACCAAGATCATTCATGTTGTACTTGGAGAATAGTTTGTTCTTAACCTCCTTTATTATGTTCATGCTATTTCCAATCAGCAACATGTCGTTTACATACAATGATACATATATGAAACACCCACCTTATTCTTTGGAATATATGCAGTGATCAACTTTGTTTCTCACAAATCCCAAAATAAGGATGTATGTGTCGAACTTTTGGTACCACGTCCCTGGTGATTGATTTATACCATAAAGGGATCTTTTTAATTTTCACACTGAATCTTTATTTCCCCTTACTACAAATCCTTTAGGTTGTTTCATGTAGATTTTTTCTTCCAGTTCCCCATGTAGGAACATTGTATTTACATCCATCTATTCTATTTCGAGGTGAAATATTGTAGCCAAAGACATTAGTACTCTAATGGAAGTTAATTTTTCAACAAGGGAAAAAATATCATCGAAGTCGACTCCTTCCACTTGGGAATATCCTTTCACTACCAGTCGAGCTTTGAATTTATCGACTTGACATGTGCGGTTCATTTTCTTATTGAATACCCACTTGCTACGAACATGATTTCTTCCATTTGGTAATTATAATAAATCACATGTCTCATTCTTATGAAAGGATTTGATATCTTCAACCATTTCGTCCTTCCAAATTTTTCCCTCTGCTGAGTCGATTTCCTCCTTAACCGACTTGGCTTCTTCATTAATTATAATTAACACAAATGTAGAATGAAAGTTGGGAGGACTATGCCTTTTGACTAGTTTTCTTACTCGTTCTAACCTCCTTACAACCAAGTTTGGTTGTTCCATCTCTTCATCTGATTTAGTCAACTCATTTGAATTATATTTTTCATTCCCCACTTCAAACTGCACATTATCTATATTATTCTTTGTTTGAACCATTACTTCATACCTGGACTTCCTTTCGACTTATCTAAAGACCACATCTCTATTGTAAATTTTTTTCCTTGATGCATGATCCCAGAGCTTATATCCTTTTACTCCTTCTTTGTATCCAATGAAAATACACTTGACTTCCTTCTTTTCTAGCTTGCTCCTCTTTTATTTTGAAACGTGCACAAATGCATCACAGTCAAATATTTTTATATTTGAAGCCGAAGGATTATTACCATAACATACCTCATGTGGAGTATGTCAACTAGCGCCGACGAAGGAGACATATTCACTAGATATTTTACAGTTTTGACTTCCTCTGCCCAAAATTCTTGTGTGAGCCCAATACCACTAAGCATGCTCCTTTCCTTATCCATCAATGTTATGTTCAGTCTCTTAGCAAATCCATTTTTGGGGGGGTATATGATGTTTAATTTTGGCATGCTATGCCACACTTCTTGCAGAACTGATTAAATTCCTTTCCAAAAAATCCACCACCATTGCCAGTTCTCAATACCTTAATCTTCTTGTCTATCTAGTTTTCTACAAGATATTTAAACTCTTTGAATACATCGAAAACCTTTGTTTTCTTCCTAAGGAAATATATCCATGTATTATTAGAAAAATCATCTATAAAGGAGACATAATACAATGATCCACCAAGTGAAGGCACTGAAACAATGCCAAGCACATCACTATGAACCAATTCTAGAATCCCTTTTTCCCTTCTCGTTCCAGATGCAAACCTCACCTGATTTTGTTTTCCATATATAACATGTTCACAAAAGTCAACTTCAAAATTACATTCAGGAAAATCTTCAACCATAACTTTGTTATGCATAGCTTGAAGTCCTTTTCTCCAATATGTCCCATCCTCTCGTGCCATAACATGTTCAGGTGATTTTGAAGAGGAATTTTTGAGTTAGGTTGAATCGACTCAGCCCGAGTAGAGTCAAGTAAAATTCAAGTCAACTTCAGGAACAATGATGATGTTACATCCAATTGAGCTGGTATTCCCTAATAACTTGTATAGGGTTCCAATCTGAACTCATTTCATTAAGACCAACGCATCTCTGACCATCTTGCATGTATCCTTTTGAAATAGAGTGTGCACCCATGCATCACTCATCTTGAAGACAGATATTAGGTTTCTTTCCAAACTGATGTAGGAGCATCACTAGAAAAGTGTGAGTGGAGGACAACTAAGTGTCAATGCACATTTTGAAGTGAATTTTAAAATTGTAAAGGAGGTGTATCACGCAAATCTTTTGAAATGATTGCAATTAAATAACCTATTTAATTCCGTGGAGCTGGACGATTTCATGAGAACATTGGAGAATGTATTTTCTTTTAGTGAAGCTGAGTGTAGTACAGATTCGATGTGTTCGATCTTATATGTATGTCATGAATATTTATTGTTATAAATTCTAGTAGTTGAATGCTTTTAATTTGATAGGATAGCTCTAGATTAGTTGGAGGGAAAAGCTCGAAGGGCCCCTCTTGTATAAAAGATTTATATTTCTTCCCAGAAGAGGTTGTTGGCACTCTAAGTTATTGAGATTTATTTCCATTGTAGCTAACGAAGAACACACGACCCACACTAAGAGGGGGGGAGGGGGGGGTGAATTAGTGTGTGGATTATTTTAACAGTTTATTTTCACAAGTTACTGGTTAAAACATAATTGAATAGATTAAGAACAATCACATCATAATTATAATGAACACAAAGAACCAGATGTTTGTATAAGCTTTGTATAATAAATATGAATAGAATAATTTAAATATATGTGAAAGAGGATTTTATTTTAAAACCAACTAAATGTTTTAGCACCAACTAAAATGAGAAGCACCAACTCCTCAGAGAGCACCAACTCTCTGCCAAGACCCAACTTGGCGCAAGACCCATCTTGCTGCAAGATCCAACTTGTTGATAGAACCCAGTCTATCTAACTAGAGTTTATTCAACTCTAGTAGTAGTGAACCATTATAGAATCAATGATCAGAGGTATACTTTAAGACACTCATGATCACATCTTATCTTCTATGTAATTCACATCTTTCCTCTAATATCTTCTTGGAATCTGCTTTGGCTTTTGATATTCTGTACTCAACTACAGAGACACTACTTCTCACCACTTTTTCTTGTTTAAATAATCTTCAAACAAGTGTGAGGTTTAAAAAAATGTGTCCCTTTATTTGAACCATTGTACCTTTCCATTTAAAATGGTAATCTAAACTTTAATTAATATCATTTTTACTTTTTATTCTTTATTCATATTTTCATGATTTATTCTCTTTTAATCATGGCTATGAATCGGTTCATTTTTTGACCATCGCGCCTCTTTGATTAATCAAACTCAATTAATTTTTATTATTCTACGGTGAAGGTTTTCCATAAATTGATCACAGTTATGGATCAATTTAATCTTTTAAACTCGATCCTGAATCTCTGTTATATTCTCAGAGACAAGATTCTCTGGAGGCACTTCCTTCCAACCATTTCAAATGACCGTGCATCACAGGACCATGGGTTTTACCAACTATAGCGATGTATAGTAAAACGCTTATAGCATATAACCATCGGTGTGGAACCACAGGCTTACCAACTAAGCAACTTACATTCTGTCCCTTTAAACCTTTTTACCATATGACCAACGGTGGTGACCTCATGCTTAGGAAATTAGACCAAATGAGTTCTTGAGCACTTTATTCAATCAACGATCACGATTCTATCTCTGATGGGATAGACGTATGACAGGATTTCGGCACTTCAACTTTCAAGTCTTCATGACTTCCAATATTTCTAAATTCTCAATCACAAAATTGTCGGTTGGATCGAACGATTCACAATTATAATTGCGGAGATAGATCAACAGTCAACTTTAACCTTGCACTCATCCTTTTACTGCTAAATCTGATGGGTATGAATTAATCATTCATCAATATGGATGGTTGTCGTAATTTCGGCACTTTCTGGTTTCTAGCATGTCAAATCTTTGAAGTTGTTAATCTACTGACGCATGTCCCTTTCGAGATTTCGGTGTTCAGGACTTCAACAATATTAGAGTGTTTTCTTTCTATGCAAAACTCCTAGAGTGACATAAGTTGCTTACGTCACTTGTTGATGTGTCACAAGCTGAGCAGATGCCATGTGCCAGTCTGATTAATTATTTTCACCTTCTAGGAATGTTGAATCAACTTGACACTTGTTAGTATCTGATTGTGCCACGTGTCCTTGATGACGTGGTGTGACATATGCCCTTATCGAATCAATGGTCAATATCTCTTCATGATCCAACAGTTATGAATCATTCTTTTGATGAGATGGACGACTGATGGGATTTTGGAACTTTTCCCTTCGGGTCTTCGTTACATCTAACCTTTCAAAAACCCGAAGTAGATTTCTCCGAAATAGATTAGACGATCATGATTAATTATGGAAACTAGATCAATGGTCAGTTTTGATCCTTACACGCTTTAATCTGACGAATGGGACTTAATCAACAATTTATATGGATGGACACAATGTGAACTCACTGATGTCACTTGATGACTTGGCACGTGTCGAGTAGCTGCAACATGTCACTATGATTCATGACTTACATGTGCCTAAAATGAAAATTTCAACTTGACATTTGTCACTATCTGACTGTGCCATGTGTCATAGATGACATACTCTGCTGATGTGGTCTGTCAACATGTTATGTCACATGTTTTGGCTTGTCATGGTCTCTTGACGTGGTATTCAATGACATCGCTCAAGATGACGTGGACCTTAATATGTGTCTTACTCCTTGACTTCACAGCTTTGGATTTCAGGTTTATTCGTTGTATGTTGTGGCGAGTATTTCGATCTCCGAAATGGTGAAATCCAGGATAAGGGTGCTAGCTCCTCTTCCAAGGCCCATCTCACATGTGACCTCAAGTTATGACCCAAGGATTGATGCCAGAGTTTTTTGCAATTTTGCGTTTCATGATTTCGAACTTATCTCTTCGCAATTTCTCTGAATCACGAATCATTAAATTCGTTAATCTGGTGCCATGTGCCCACCTTCACAATCAACAATTAGGAGTGACTTTTCTATTTCGCAAGTCAATGTAATTCCAATCTCCCTTCATGTGTCACATTTTCATCTCCTTAATTCAATGGTCATGAGAGTATCCGAAGGTTATCTTATATCGACGACCTGAGATCTATCTGGATCTAACAGTTGTTGATCCATGCTCTTGCAAATCCAAAATTCATGACTTAATATGGTCGTTGACCAATCCTCCAACTATCCTTCTACTTGAAAAGGATTCGACTGCTTAACAAGAACTTGGGTTTGATCCGACGATCGATAGGTATATGGATAGTCAAACTCTCATCCTTTTAACTTACTTATCCTATCCTTCCACATTTATATGATCCGATGGCTGTTGAGGCTTCTCACTCTGATCGAACGACTGCTAAGATTTTGATATTCATTTTTTTCACTCCTCCTATTCACTATCATAGGAACATTGTTGATCCTATCATGATCAACAATAATCAGGTACTACATTTTCCCTTCTGCTCTTTTGATCTTCATATTGTTCTCTCCTCTTGTTCGCTCCTCCTCCTGAGCTTGCGTTGTCGATATCTACACATTGTTTGACATCATCTGCTAACTGATATACTTATACTATCAATCCATGCACACTGTATGACATCTTTTGATGGCTAATATACTGTTGACATCAATGACAACACATCTATGGTAAGTCATCAATAACAATAGATCATCACATTGATTGTTGACATCAATGACAATTTGTCCAACAACCTCCCCCTTTTTCATTGAGGTCAACACATTAACTTCATATAAAAACTCCCCCTATGATAATTCTTTCCTTTTATGAATTTTCTCTCCCCCTTTGACATCAATGGAAAAGGGTTTCTTCTCCTATGATCTATCTGTATAAGTACTTCTCTGATCATTGGTAACTCCTTCTGCAATCAATCTTTTTCTATTATAACAGAATGACTCCATATGTCGTTGATTTCTATCTCCCCCTATATAGTTGTGAGATGATGCATTATGTTCTTGAGATATTTAGGTAGGAAGAAGAATTACTCCCAATTTTTACCTGAGATATTCAATACATCTCTGTTTTAAGGGTTTTTGCAAAAATATATGCCACATGTGGTAAGCTCTGTATGTTACTGACCAGACTGAACTTGGGTAACTCTTCCTACAGATATTTTCTTACAATCATATATGAATGACTCCCCCTGTGAATATGCTCTCTCTCTGCTTCTAACTACTCTCCCCCTTTGTTGAAAGGTAGCTCTTCCTCAAGGTGTCATCCCCTGTTAATTTACTAACTTCGTACTTCAGTTGATTGGGATTTTTTGTGTTTCCAAATGAGTAGTATTTCTTGATACTAAATTTTTGTAGTGATCAAGTCTTTTCAAAACTTAATCCAATTACTTTCTTATTTACTAACCAAAACTTCCCTTGAGTTTTTACTGTCTGTTCTCCTCCTTTGTTTCTAAAAGGGTAGATCTTTCTGGCAAGCCCTCTCTTCTTGTTATCTCTATAGGATGTCATGTACATCATTTTGTACATCAGAACGTTGTTGATGTGGATATTGTAACACTGCACAATTGTATCTCATCTTATTCAAACAACTCTTGGATCTTCCCATTGATTTTCATCGATCTCTAACTAGGATACCGATTTGTTTTTATATCATCAACCTTGACATCTATACTTTACTCTAAATTTTGTCTGAGAGAACTTTATACTATGCTTGTCACGTGACTGCCATTCTTTTTGTAGCAATCAACTTTACTCATGTTCACTTGTTCAGTCTTTGGTATCCACATCTGTGAGTGTCCTGGTTTCTTGAGATTTGTTTTATGACCATTTCTTATTACACTTTATTTATTTTTTCATGTTTCATTTTTTCTTGGGTTTTTCCTTCTTCTTGTTTTGATTATTTTTATTTTCTTCATCTTCAGGGTCCTCCTTGGGATAGGGAAACTTGGATGCAAAATGACCAACTTTTCCACAGTTAAAACATATGAAAATAAACTTGCCTTTGTACTTCCCTAATCCTTTCTGAAGTTTTCTAATGAAATTGGCTTCTTTTTGTTGTTCTAGCATTGAAGATTCATCTTCAACGTCATTCTTATGTGCACCAAAAGCTTCTTTATCCTTTTTTTGAGAATATTCCTTATTAGAAGTTTTATCCCCCAAACTCCTATTATTAACTTCATCAATTTCAGGAGCAATATTTTCCTCATCTTTCTTATTTGGTACTTGGGATTTTATTTTCCATATCTTCTTATTTAATCTTGTTTTCATATTGTGTGAAGCATTTCTTATTGAATGTTTTCTTGAGTTCCAATAGTTATAGGCTTTGTGACCATATTCACCACAACTATAGCATCTCATAGTGTAACAATGTGTAGCAATATGTCCAACATGATTTCAGTTCCAACATCTTATATTGTTGTTGAACCTACCAATTTGTTTTCTTCCATGATGCCTACAATCCAAGGCTTTATGACCATACTCATTACAAGAAAAACAATAACCATTAAAAACACTCTCATACCTTGTTTGATTCATCCATGAAGGTGTCACTCATATGAACTTGCTTTGAGGTGTATGAATAGCTTCCGGATGTCTTCCATGATCTGATCTTCTAAATTTTGTATTGTTGCTTTTATTTATTGAACACAAAGAACCTGAGTCATATCTTCTTTCACTTTTTGCAAATGAAGGACCTGCATCATATTTATTAGGGGTATTGATATTTTCCTTCTTGTATCAAAGGCCAGATTTCTTATTTGTTGATATCTAACTATCCAAGATTTTATACAGGGTCATGGAGTTGTTCAAAAACTTGTTTTGGGTTTCTGACTTCTCAACCTTCTTTCTAAGATTCACAACTTTTGCTTCCAGCTCATGAAAAGATTCTTCCTTTTTGTCCATCTGATTCCTTACCACCTCTTCTCTCCTTTTGGCTTCTTCAAGTTGGATTTTATGATTGACATAGTTTTACCTTGGTTCCTTTAGATCTGCAATGTTTTTGCTTGAGACATCATCTTCCTTCTTTTCTTCTTTTGCTTGAATGACTTCATTTTTCAGTCTGTTGTTTTTCTCTTCATTTTCTTATGTTAGATCAACAACTTTTGTTTTCAATATTTTGATCTCATATTCTTTGTTTTCTAACTGAATTTTTTTCTCAGATACGATTTCTTCATTCTCTTTGAGATTTTCTTTTATTTCTAGGATATGCTTATGATTGCCAAGCTCATCATCTTCATTCTCCTTTTCTTTTACTTGATTGATTTATTTCTTCATCTTCTCAATCTCCTCTTCTTTCTCTTCTAACTGATTGTCCTGTTCATATATTATCTTATCATTGTCCTTGAGCATTTACTTTATTTTCAAGACATGTTTTTTACTCTTTTCAAGGAATTCTTGAGTGTAGTCATGAACATAGCTATAGTCTGATTCATTATGGTGATAGAGGTATTCAGAGAGACTTCAATGAACCTTTTCTTTGGCATTTGATAGTTTTTCTTCCTCTTATTCCATGGGATAGATGCTAAAATAACATTATGTTATTGTATCTAAGTCTTCTTATTTGATTGCAGAGGAGGATTCAATATCACTGCTATTGCAATCGAAATATTGTGGAGAATCCTTACTTTTATTGATGGATGAGTCTTCATCTTCATCCTTGATAGGAATGTCTTATGTCTCTTTATTTTTGATTTGACACATCTTTTCTAACTTTATCCATAAGTCCTTGGAAGATGTGCATGGTCCTATGCTTGTTTTGACTGTATCTGATAATCCATTGAGAAGAATTTTCAATGCCACTTCATTGTTCTTCCTTTCTCTTCTTTGGATTGTAATTTTGGATATATTCTTTGATGCAGTTAAGTCCCAAGGCTTGCTTATTACTGAATTCCAAACTTCAAATCTTTTTGACTTCAAATACAGTTTCATATTTTCTCTCCATGAGGAGTAATTTGTTCCATCAAATAAAGGAGCTTCAATTGTAGAGAGAGCCATGTGTCCACCCATTTCTTCAGGATCTGCCTTCCAGTATTTAAACTGTGTTTTCAAGGAACCTCGCTCTGATACCAATTCAAGAACACACGACCCACACTCAGCGGGGGGGGTTGAATTAGTCTGTGGATTATTTTAACAATTGTTTTTCACAAGTTACTGGTTAAAACATAATTGAACAGATTAAGAACAATCACATAATAATTATAATGAACACAAAGAACCAGATGTCTGTATAAGCTTTGTATAATAAATATGAAAAGAATAATTTAAATATATGTGAAAGAGGATTTTCTTTTAGCACCAACTAAATGTTTCATCACCAACTGAAATGAGAAGCATTAACTCCTCGGAGAGCATCAACTCTCTGCCAAGACCCAACTTGGCACAAGACCCAGCTTGTTGATAGAACCCAGTCTATTCAACTAGAGTTTATTCAACTCCAATAGTAGTGAACCAATATAGAATCAATGATCAAAGGTATACTTTAAGACACTCATGACCACATTTCATATTCTCTGTAATTCACATCTTTCCTCTGATATCTTCTTGGAATCTACTTCGGCTTTTGATTTTCTGTACTCAACTACAGAGACACTACTTCTCACCACTTTTTCTTGTTTATATAATATTCAAACTAGTGTGAGATTTAAAACAATGTGTCCCTTTATTTGAACCATTGTACCTTTTCATTTAAAATGGTAATATAAACTTTAATTAATATCATTTTTCATTTTTATTCTTTATTCATATTTTCATGATTTATTCTCTTTTAATCATGGTTGTGAATCTGTTCATTTTTCGACCATCACGCCTCTTTGATTTATCAGCCTCAATTACTATTTATTATTCTACGGTGAAGGTTTTCCATAAATTGATCACAGTTATGTATCAATTTAATCCTTTAAACTCGATCCTGAATCTTTGTTATATTCTTAGAGACCAGATTCGGTGGAGGCATTTCATTCAAACCATTTCAAATGATCGTGTGTCACAGGACCATGGGTTTTTCCAACTATAGTCATGTATAGTAAAACGCTTATAGCATATGACCATCGTCATGGAACCACAGGCTTACCAACTAAGCGACTTACATTCTATCCCTTTAAACCTTTTTACCTTATGACCAACGACGGTGACCTCACGCTTGGGCAATTAGACCAAACGAGTGCTTGAGCACTTTATTAAATAAACATTTGTGATTCTATATTTGATGGGATGGACGTCTGACATCATTTTGGCACTTCGACTTTCAGGTCTTCATATTTCCAATATTTCATAATTCCTGATCACAAAATTGTCGTTCAGATCGAACGGTTCACATTTATAATTGAGGAGACAGATCAATAGTCATCTTTAACCTTACACTCATTGTTTTACTGCTAAATCTAATGACTATGAATTAATAATTCATCGAGATGGATGGTTGTCATAATTTTGGTACTTTTTGGTTTCCAACATGTCAAATATCTGAAGCTGTTAATGTACTGACACGTGTCCCTTTCGAGATTTCGGCGTTCAGGAATTTGAAGATATTAGAGTGTTTTCTTGCTATGCAAAAATCCTCGAGTGACGTAACTGGCTTACATCACTTACTGACGTGTCACAAGATGAGTAGATGCCACATGTCACTCTAATTAATGATTTTCACCTTCCAGGAATGTTGAATCAACTTGACACTTGTCAGTGTCTGATTGCACCACGTGTCCTTGCTAACGTAGTCTTGCTGACATGGTGTGACATATGCCCTTATCGAATCAATGGTACATATCTCTTCATGATCCAACGGTTACGATTCATTCTTCTGACAAGATGGACGACTGACAAGATTTCGAAACTTTTCCCTTTGGGTCTTCGTTACATCTAACCTTTCAAAAATCTAAAGTAGATTTCTCCAAAATAAATCAGACGATCATGATTAATTCTGGAAACCAGATCAATAGTCAGTTTTGATCCTTATGCACTTTAATCCGATGATTTGGAATTAATCAATGATTAATATGGATGGACATGATGTGAACTCACTAATGTGACTTGATGACATGGCACGTGTCGAGTAGCTTCCATGTGTCACTCTAATTCGTGACTTACATGTTCTTGAAATGCCAATTTCAACTTGACATTTGTCACTATCTAACTGTGCCACGTGTCATAGATGATGTACTCTGCTGACATGGTCTATCAATGTGTTTTGTCACATGTCCTAGCTTTTCATGGTCTTTTGATGTGGTCTTCAATGACATCACTCAAGATGACCTGGACCTTAGTACGTGTCTTACTCCTTGACTTCAAAGCTTCATCTTTTAGGTTTATTCATTGTATGTTGTGGCTAGTCTTCTGATCTATGAAATGGAGAAATCCAGGCTAGGGGTGCTAGATCCTCTTCCAAGGCCCATCTCACATGTGACCTCGAGTTATGACCTGGGGCTCAACGCCTAAGTTTTTCGTAATTTCATGTTTCACGATTTTGAACTTATCTCTTTGCAATTTATCTGAATCATGAATCATTGAATTCATTAATATGGTGCCACATGCCCACCTTCATGATCAATGATCAGGAGCGACTTTTCTATTTCGTGAGTCAGTGGAATTCCAATCTCTCTCCATGTGTCACATGTTCATCTCCTTGATCCAATGGTCAGGAGAGTATCCGAAGGTTATCTCAGATCGATGACCTGATAACTGTCTGGATCTAATAGTTGTTGATCCATGCGCTTGTGCATCCAACGATCACGACTTAATATGGTCGTTGACCAATCCTCTAACGATCCTTCTACTTGAAAATGATTCGACTGCTTAACAAGAACTTGGGTTTGATCCGATGGTCAACGGGTATATGGATAGTCAAACTCTCATCCGTTTAACCTTCTTATCCTATCCTTCCACATTGAGATGATCTGACGGCTGCTGAGGCTTCTCACTCTGATCGAACGGTTGTTGAGATTTTGATATTCATGTTGGTTGATCCTCCTATTCACTATCATAGGAACATTTTTTATCCTATCACGATTAACAGTAATCACGTACTGTGTTTTCCCTTCTGTGCTTTTGAAATTCATATTGTTCACTCCTCCTGATCTTGCGTTGTCGATCTCTACACAATGTTTTACATCATTTGTTAATTGATATACTTGTACTATCAATTTTTGCACACTGTATGACATCTCCTGTTGATTGATATACTCTTGACATCAATGACAACACATATGTGGTAATTCATCATTAATAACAAATCATCACATCGACTATTGACATCGATGACAATCTATCCAACAGCTAAGAGTTGATAGTTACTGAGAAGCAGTTTTTGAACACATGTATATTTCAGTTGAATGAATATAACATAGGAGAATTGTCCCAAATGCGTGGTGTTTTCCTGTCTATCTAGATGAATGAATCATAGACTTTTTTTTATTTGAAATTATTTGTTATTTCTTGTTCTTGTGTTTATAAATGCATTTACATGGATGAATTTATGAATTTGTGAAGATTTAGATAAGTTTCAATTGTTTCTCTGCTACGAGCAAGTGAAAGTGTCCATAGTGTCTGCAAGGTGTGTGTTGACAAAGTCTGTTTCGACTCACAGGCTCATAAGATATAACGTGAAACTCATGTGTGCAAAGAGTGCATAGAGTCTGCAATGTGTGTGTGACAAAGTCTACTTTAACTCAAAAATTTCAGCAAATATAGCTTGAGAGTGTGGGTAGGAGTAACCTCACTCAATTTTGTATTGTTCAGAGGGAACAATAGAGCGTGGAAGAACTGTTGCAAGGAGTGAAAAGTCATCCTTCAAGAGTCAATATTGAAGGAGGTTTGTCTGGAAGGAGTGCACGATAGAGTCATTTGACTCAGAAGATTAGGAGGAGTAGAGAAATTTGTTGATAGAGAAGCTAATTTGTGGAGGAGGACCTGTTGCAAGGCATGCACAGGCTGAAATTTCGACTACGTGTCGAAGAGAGAATTCTAAGGAGGAAGAATTTTGAGGAAGAACAAGCTCAGGAGGGAGAGTGGCGAGAAATATTCAAAGGGAGGAGTACTTTAAGGTTTCCTAGAATTAGCGAGTAATATATGTCTAGGAGGGATTGGGATCATTCTAGAACAACATATATGGGAAGAGTTGCAAGGAGAATTGGTCGTGAGGTATTTCGACATTTCAAAGTTTGAAGTGTTTCGAAGTATTGAGAAGCGGGATCGTTGAGGTTGTGAAGTTGGGAATTTGTGAGTATAATATTAACTGTTAGTTATAAGGAGACATGTGGAAGTGGATTAGAATATCTGAGAGTTAGAGGTCTGAAGAATTTGTGTGTGGAGTAAGTGAAATTTCAAGAAGTCGCAAAACCCGAAGTACAACTGGACTGTCAAATCTAGGGAGACACGCGATAGAGATCAGGAAATTCAGGGAAAATTGTTTCGGAAGGAAACAAAGGTGGTGGTCACAATATTTTCAAAGCCCAAAGTTGTGAAGGGTTTGGCCCAAGGTTATATCCCATGGTCACATAAGAGAAAGAGTCTAACGTTGGGATAGTATTCGCAAGGATGGTGTTGCCAATTGTCAAAGAGAAATGTTTTGAGTAACCTAATCTTGAACGTAACATCAAAGGTACATGTGTGTGTGTGTGTGTATTAGTTATTCAAGGTCTATTGAAGGCCCGAAGGACCAATTCAGTTCAAGGAATTTGAATATCCAATAATGGGAGGTCACAGAATCCCCAGGAGGAAAGGGGGGTTATGTATCAGAGTGGTATCAGAGCTGACATATTTGATTTCTATAGATATACGAGACAAAGAAGTAGGTTTTTATCATTAGTGGTATCAAATATATCGACAAAATGCCTCCTAGGAGACGTGTAGAGCCGCCCGTAGAAAATAGAGCTATGGAAAGAGATGCGAGAAATTATAGCAAGGTTGGATGCCATGGAAACAATGAAAAGGAGAGCACCTGATGTTGGAGACGTCAGTGATGCAGAGAATGAAGAAGTGGAATCCAAAGAAGTTGTAGTAGAGGATGATGTGGAAAAGCGCTTGTTGAAAGAGGTGGTCAAGTTGGGAGCTAGGGAAAAGATAGATATCCCAATGTATGAAGGTAATTTGGATGTTGAAGAATTGCTTGATTGGATACAAGCAATGAAAAAGTATTTCAACTATGAAGATGTCGATGAGGAGAAAAAGGTGAAACATGTTGTCACCAAGTTGAAAGGAAATGCAACACTGTGGTGGAATGAACTACATGCTGACAGGAGAAGCAAGGGAAAACAAAAGATTAAGAGTTGGGATAGAATGGTAGTCAATCTAAAGGCTAAATTCATACCCAAGGACTATCATATAAATATGTTTAGGAGATTTCAGAACTTGAGATAGAAAGGAATGACACTAAAAGAGTACATAAAGGAGTTCTATAAGATGAACATCAGGGTTGGAAAAAGAGAGAGAGATGAGGAAAAAGTTTCCAGATATATAAATGGCCTAAGATATGAAATCCAGGACAAGAGAAACATGATGATAGTAAGGATAGTGGAGGATTCTTATCAGATTGCGCTGAAAGAAGAAGAGAAGTTGGCCAGAAAGTAGAGTCAACAAAGCATAGGTTGAAGTTTGAGCAGAGGCAAAGGAATTTCCCATGACAAGGCACAGAAGCCCAAAGGTGAGGCAGAGAAACGACATAGTCACTCTGAAAGAGGAGGAAGTTCCTGAGAGAGACAGAGTGGTGGTAGAAACTCTTTCCGTAGAGGAAGAAGGAGAGACAAAGGAGGAGAATTAAAGTGTTATGCCTGTGGAAAGATAGGACACATGTCTTGGGAATTCCCTGAGAGAGAGAAAGAAGGAGGCAAAGCTCACATTTCGGAAGAGCAAAAGTGATATGTTGAAGAATAAGACGCAGAAGATGGGAGATCCTTGATGATGAAGAAAGTTCTATTAAAACCAGAGCCAATGGTTGAAAATCCAATGCAGAGGAACAGTTTGTTCAAGACAACTTACAAGACTAAATATGGAGTATGCAAGGTGATCATTGACATTGGGAGCACTGATAGCTTAGTATCCACAGAGATGGTGGAGAAATTGGAGTTGGAGACGAGTGCACATCTGATGTCGTATAAAGTCTCATGGTTGCAGAAAGGTCATCGGGTAACAGTAGCTAAACAATGCCTTATTGAATTCAAAATAGGAGGATATAGAGATGAAATCATGTGTGATGTAATTCCCATGGATGTATGTCATGTTTTGTGACCATAGAAGTATGAATGGAATGTCATTCATGATGGGAGAAATAAGACTTATACCTTGGATAAGAATGGTAGGTCACACATGTGGCTACCAATTAAGGAGAAGAAAGTGAAGGAAGAATCCATCATGAGCATACTTCTCATGAGTGGGAATGAACTCTTGAGTGAAGTTAAGAAGAAACAAGAGATGAAGTTTGTTGTAGTGAGGAAGCTGGAGGTTATCCTTATAAATACTTCTATGGAGGATCTACCTGAGGAAATTTAGGAGTCGTTGGAAAATTTTGCTGACATAGTAGTGGATGAGTTGCCGAGATCATTTCCACCTATCAGAAGTATTAGTCATCACATTGACTTGATACCAAGAGAGAGTCTTCTGAACAAAGAAATATACATATTGACACCTCAAGAGAATGAGGAGGTAAAGAGACAATTTCAGGATATGTTAGACAAAGGCTTTGTCATAGAAATCTCGAATCCATGCACAATACTAACTGTGTTGAGTCCGAAGAAGGATGGAGGATGGAGAATGTGTACATAATCAAGGGCCATAAACAAGATCACCATTAAGTAAATATTTTCATTTCCTATGATGGATGACTTAATGGATTGTTTAAGTGGAGCGAACTATTTTTCAAAGATACATTTGAAAAGTGGATATCACCAGATAAGGATAAGAGAAGGTGATGAGTGGAAAACCTCCTTCGAGACAAATGAGGGATTGTATGAATGGATTGTTATGCCATTTGGCTTAACAAATTCCACGAGTAATTTTATTAGGTTGATGAATGAAGTGTTGAAATATTTTATTGGTAATTTTGTAATTATATATATGGATGATATACTGGTCTTTAGTAAAACTGAAGAAGAGCATCTGAGACACTTAACATTAGTGATGAGGAGGTTGTAGTGGGAGAATTTGTTGATAAACTTAAATGAGTTTTCTTTTATGAATACATAACTCATTTATTTGGGTTTTTTTATCTCTTCGAATGAACTGAAGATGGATCCCGAAAAGGTGAAAGAAATCAAAGAATGGTCGTCACTAAGGAGTATATTTGAGGTGAGAAGCTTCCATGGATTAGCAAGTTTCTATCAAAATTTCATCAGAAATTTCAGTGAGATTGGTGCAAAAATGATAGATACAGTGAAGAAAAGACATAAGTCTTTCAAATGGACAAAAGAGGTCGAGAAAAAATTCAATATATTGAAGCAGAAGATAACATAACAATTGATTCTGGTATTACCAGATTTTGGGAAGAGATTTCAAGTGAGATGTGATGCGAGTGGAGTTGCAATCAGAGCGGTCTTAAGCAAAGATAATAGGCATGTTGCATATTTCAGTGAGAATATCAACAATGCTAAGAGAAAGTACTCCACATATGATAAATTATTTTACACCATAATTCAAGCCTTGAAGAAATGGAGGCACTACCTTGTTCCAAAAGAGTTTGTTTTGTATAACAATAATTAGGCTCTACAATTCATAACTCGACAGGAGAAGTTAAACCGGAGACATGCCAAATGGATAGAGTTTATGAAAATTTTCACTTTTGTCGTTAAACATATTTCTGGTAATGATAACAAAGTTGTTGATGCACTGAACAAGAGATGTCTAATTCTGCAGGAATTTCAATTGAAAACCTTGGGGTTTGAACACCTTAAGGAAATGTATCATGATGATCCAGATTTCAGGGAGGCATATGAAGCATGTGTGAATCCTGTGCTCAAAGACAAAATATCATAGGATGAATATCTGATTCAAGATGGGTTTTTGTTTAAAGGGTTCCAGTTGTGCATACCAAAGTGCTCGATTAGGTAGAATTTTCTAAAGGAAAAGCATAGTGGAGGCCTAGATGGACATTTTGACCATGACAAAGCATTTGCACAATTGAACAGTTCGTACTATTAGCCATGTATGAGGGAAGAATTAAAGAATTTTGTGAACATATGTAAGATTTTCCAGTATGCAAAGCGGAAGAGATAGAAATCTGGGTTGTATCAACCATTGCCTATTCCAGAGAGGCATTGGGATGCAATAAGCATGGATTTCTTGTTGGAATTTCCAAGGACACAAAGAGGAAGTGATTCCATATTTGTGATAGTTGACATATTTTCAAAGATGGCACACTTTGTCCCATGCTATAAGATCAGTATTGCAATGGACATTGCTAACTTGTTTTTCAAGGAAGTTGTGAGACTTCATGGGTTTCCCAAGAGTATTGTTTCAGATAGGGATACCAAAATTGTTGGTCATTACTGGAGAACATTGTGGAAGAATTTGGGAATAAAACAATCCTTTAGTTCTTCATATCACCCACAAATGGATAGGCAGACTGAGGTGGTGAACTGGAGTTTAGGAGATTTGTTGAAAAGTTTGGTCACTAAACATCATAGTCAGTGGGATCAGATTCTAGCACAAGCATAGTTTCCATACAATGACTCAATGAACAGAAGTACCAGAAAGAGTCCATTTCATATAGTGTATGGAATTAATCCAAGGGGAGTGTTAGAGTTAAGAGATCTAGAGAAAAATGAATTCAGAAGCGTTGGAGTCGAAGAATTCACTGCATAAATGTAGGAACTTCATAATCAAATCAACGAACAATTGAAGAGGACAAGTAGTGAATATAAATGCAGAGCTGATCAACATAGTAGGAAACTTCAATTTGAAGTCAGAGATCAATTTCTAGCACATATTAGGAAAGAGAGGTTCCCAAGAGGAACATATAATAAACTAAAGTTGAAGAATATAGGACCGTGAAAAATCCTAAGAAAATTTGGTGAGAATGCTTATGAGATAGATATACCAGAAGGTGTGGGCATATCGCCCATATTCAAAATTGCAGACCTATATCCTTACAGGGAAGATGGAACCAGAGGATCAAAATATCAAAAAGAGATCTAGTGAAAAAAGCATATGCCTGTAGAAAAAAAGCCACAAATGGACAAGATCATAGATCAACGAATTGGTAAGAAGACGAGGAGGAAAACATATTTTGAATATTTGGTAAAATGGAAGGGACACCCAATAGAAGATGTCAGTTGGGTAAGCGAAGAGGACATCTAGAAGCATGGAACTTCATTCCAAGAGCTCATTGACAGGAGTCCAAGAATTTTTCAATGAGAGGAGTATGATGTAGGAGCATTGCTAGCAAAGTGGGAGTGGAGGACACTTAAGCAACACACATTTTGAAGTGAATTTTAAAATTTTAAAGGAGGTGTATCACACAAATCCTTTGAAAGGATTGTAATTAAAGAACCTCTTTAATTCTATGGAGATGGATGATTTCATTAGGACATTGGAGAATGTAGTTTCTTTTAATGAAGCTAAGTGCAATACAGATTCGATTTGTTTGATCTTATCTGTCTTTCATGAATATTTATTGTAATAAATTCTAGTAGTTGAATGATTTTAATTCGATAGGATAAAATCTTTGTATTGTTTCGCAGAAGATATTGTTGGCACTCTAAGTTATTGAGAGTTGTTTCCATTGTAGCTAAGAGTTGAGAGTTACTAAGAAGCAATTTATGAACACATGTATATTTTAGTTGAATGAATATAACATAGGAGCATTGTCCCAAATGAGTGGTGTTGTCTTGTCTATCTAGATGAATGAATGGTAGACTTTCTGTTTATTTAAAATTCTTTGTTATTTCTTGTTACTGTGTTTATAAATTCATTTACATGGTTGAATGTATGAATCTATGAATATTTATATAAGTTTCAATTGTTTATCTTCTACGAGGAAGTGCAAGTGTGCATAGTGTCCACAAGGTGTGTGTTGACAGATTCTGTTTCAACTCCCAAGCTCAGAAGAGATAACATGAAACTCATGTGTGCAAACAGTGCATAGCATCTACGAGGTGTGCGTGACAAAGTCTACTTTAGATCCAAAATTTCAAAAAATATAGTTTGAGAGTACAGGGAGGAGGAACCTCGCTCAATTCTGTATTGTTCAAAGGTAACAATAGAGCATGGAAGAACTATTGCAAGGAGTGCACAATCATCCTTCAAGAGTTAATATTGAAGGAGGTTTGTCCACAAGGAGTGCGCAACAAATTATTTTGACTCAAAATCTTGGGAGGAGTAGCAAAATTTGTCTACATAAAAGATAAGTTGTGGAGGAGCACCTATTGCAAGGCATGCACATAATGAAATTTTGACTAAGTGTTGAAGAGAGCATTCTAAGGAGGAAAAGGTCCTAGGAAGAACAAGATTAGGAGGGAGAGTGGTGAGAAATATCCAAAGGGAGGATTCCTTTAAGGTTTCCCATAGTTAGCGAGTAAGATCCATCTAGGAGGGATTGGGATCATTCCAGACTGAAAGATCTAGGAAGAGTTGCAAGGAGAATTAGCCATGAGGTATTTCGTAATTTCGAAGTTCGAAGTGTTTCGAAGTATTGAGAAGCAAGATCACTGAGGTTGAAAAGTTGTAAATTCATGAGGCAAATCTTAATAATTGGCTATGAGGACACACGTGGCAGTGGATTAGAAGATCTAGGAGCTAGAGGTTTGGAGAAGTGGTGTGCAGAGTGAGTGAAATTTCGTGAAGTTGCGAAACCTGAAGTACAGTTGGACCATCGAATCCAGGGAGACATGTGGCACAGATCCATGAATTTGGGGAAAAGTGTTTCAGAAGGAAACAAAGGTGGAGGTCGCAATATTTTCGAAGCCCGAAGTTGTGAAGGGGTTGGCCCAAGGTTATTGTAAATTCTAACCTTGTACAATATCTACTGCAAACTGATATTCAGAAAAGAACAGAAAAGATACAATGGAAAACACAAACATTACACAGAGATTTTTCACCTGGAAACCCAAACCGGGAAAACCAGCATATATTATATTGATACACCCTTGTGTTACATTGTTTACAATACAATATACATATAGGAGCCAGCGACATCCAAAACCCTAACCCAATGACCTAGATTAGTCCAAAACCCTAATTCCTTAACCGGAAATAGAAAACCATCGGCAAAAACCATGTGTCGAAAACCACCTAATATCATGTGGTCCCGGAAATATGTCATCCCGGAAATATGTCATCCCGGAAATATGTCGGCCCGGCGATAATATGTCGGCCCGAAACCCTGCACCCCCCGAGGGGGGGCCTAGCGGCCCCCCCTCTTACCCCCCTGCGCGCCCGACGCAGGCGCTCAGACACTACTACTCGTGCAAAGAATATAACACATACCCAAAAGGTATAGCACGTGGTCACATAAGAGAAAGAGTCTAGCATTAGGATAATACTTGCAAGGATGGTGTTTCCAATTGCCGAAAAGAAATGTCGCGGATAACCTAGACCTGCAGGTAACATCAAAGGAACTTGTGTGTGTGTGTATTAGTTGTTTAAGGTTTGTTGAAGGCCCAAAGGACTGATTTAGTTCAAGGAATTTGAATATCCAAGACTGGGAGGTTGCAAAATCCCCAGGAGGAAAGGCAGGTTGTGCATCACAAACCCAGAATATCTAGCACACCTTGAAGGGTTCTACTCCTCCCATCCTACAGTTTCATTCAAACTCTTCCACGTCCGACAATTTTGGTTGTCGAATCGTCCCCCAAGAACACATCTCCTCCTTCATATCATTCATATTTAGAGAACCATTCTCTATGTGGTATCATATTATGGGATTCTCTTGAGTCTATCAACCAAACATATTTATCTAAATATCTACTAGTAAACACTAGGTACACATCGCCTCCCTTATCTAGAGTCATCTTTCTCTTAGTCAACTACTTCTCATTGGATCATGTATTGGCTTATTTTTCCTTCAACTTTCATTCCATTTTTCAATGCCCATCTTTACCGCATTTATATCATCTTCTTGTTGTCTACTGAACTTGGGATTTAGATATACCATTTTACTTAGACTTTCTACCAGAGTATTTTCCTTTATCTCTATCGATCAGTTGACCTGTCACCACTAATTCATCTTTGATTGATCCTTTGATCTTCTTCCTTCTCATTTATTATGATAATATATCTACAACCATGTCTTCTAATGCTAATATGGTTGAATTACTCCATATATCCACGACTAAGCTATCCCAAGATTCTAACAAAGAACATAATAGACTAACACATTTATCCTCGGTTATTTTAATATCCATAGAATATAATTGGATTATAATTGTATTAAATGCATTTAAATGCTCAGTCATTGAATTTCCCTCACTCATCCTCAGAAGATACAACTCATTTCTAAGGAACAACTCATTTACTAGGGATTTTGACCAATACAATCTCCCCAACTTTTCACATAGTTTCTTGGCCGAATCTTCACCCAAGACATTCAACAGTACCAAATCTACAAGACAAAGTCGAATCGTACTCCTTTCCCTTCTCTCAAGTTTCTCCCATTCTTCCCTAGGAATACCTGTTGGAATGGTACCTAGACAAACTACTTCCCATTTTTCTTGATCTACAAGGAGATATTCAGTCTTAAGATTCCAAAGCTCAAAATTATGGCTATTGAATTTTTCAATCTCTATCCTCGAGCTACTCACCATTCTTTAAGAACAATCTATAAAGATTTATGACTTACAAATATTATTGTACTTAGGGTTTAGATTAGATCCAATGTTGTTGAACCAAGCTCTGATACCACATGTTAGGAAATGAGAAACACTTTCACACTAAACTTAGCATAAGAGAGGATGAAATATTTAATCAAGAAAGTAAATGACAAATAAAACACATAGTATACATAGATTTTACCCTGGAAAACCAACATTGCTTGAGTGTTTTTCTCTCTTGTTGTATTATTCCTTCAAAGTAAATGGTTACATGCCTAAAATTTCTCTACACCTAAGACACAATCCACATCATACCTTCTTTTTTTACAAAAGAACAACCATGTATCCAATTCGGCTTACATCTACATGACCAGAAACCTCTAAAATGATTTCTCTAAAGATCATATTTTACATAATTACAACATTCCTTATTTATAAGATTTACAGTAGGAAAAACCTAAAGAAAGGCACCCAAAAATGGTTACATATCCTCATAGATCATTGGATACAAATCCCTCAAATCTCAATATTCTGTTACAGTGGACTCTAAGTCAGTTTACCAATCAATTACCATTCCACCTCCATTCAGTCTTCAGTCAGTTGCCATGCGCTTTCCTGTCAGCCTCTTGTAGGTTGGCCTCTTAGAATTGTTGTCGATTTCTTAGAATTTGACTTTACCTGGTCGATCCTCCTTGACCTTTGACTTGTTGTCGATTTCTTCAACTTTGAATTTACCTGGTCGATCCACCTCAACCTTAGATTGTTGTTGATTTCTTCGACTTCTCTTTCACTGCAAAGAATATAAAAACACAACAATAACTTCATTTAACCATGTTTAATTATGGTTGACCATGATTGAATATGATTGACCATGATTGACTATTGTTGACCATGCTTAAAGGTAATTTTGAACTAACTTGTGTGGTTAGGCTTGGTTGACTATGGATAAATTTGGTTTACCATGGTCAACTATGGTGGACCATGCTTAAAGGTCATTATGAAATAACTTGTGTGGTTAGGCCATTGAATGAGGAAGTTGAAAAGCTAATGCTTGAATCTGGTCGACCATAATCACCCATCGCCATTATTGTTGAACCATAGTAAACGATGGAAAAATGTCATCAGTCATATTCAAATTGTCAAACAAAGAGGTAATGATATGGATATATTATTTTCAATGTTCATCTCGGTTGATTTATGTCAACTTGCTTCATTGCTTAATGATATTTTCATTACAATGTTCATCAGGAATTTTGTTGCAATATGACATTCCTTAAGGGTTATAGTTGATTATGACATAACTCAATGGTTATGCCACATTGAGACATTTATCTTGGTTTACTTATATGTTGAATTGGTATGTTTCCAAATAGTTATGTTTCATTTTAACATAAGTATATTTATTGAGAAGAATTTCAAATTTGTCCTATTTTATGAAATTAACTATGAAGTTGACTATATGATTATCACATATTATTATTAAAAATATCTTAAAAATAACAACAATGATTTTATGGATTCAATTTTAGAATGTGGAAGACACGTTTTTTTAGAGATTAAAATCATTATTAATTGTACAATCATCATGATTTGTCAGCATGACATGATTCAATTCCACCATTGCAATCGTTTACTATAAATAGTTTGAATAATTGACCACATGACATGGTTCCATTCCACCATTGCAACCATTTACTATAAATAGTTTGAATAATTGGCACATAAAGAAAATTTGATTTTTTTTTAACAACACACAATTATTTTTTATCACAAAGAAGTTAAGACTAAACTATAATGATTTGTATTAAAATATATATGAAAAAAATTACAATATTGTATCAAATATGAAAGTCTTGAATTTTGTATCACAAAGAGGCTAAGACTAAACTATAATGATTTGAATTAAAATATATATGAAAAATATTACAATATTGAATCAAATATGAAAGCCTTGGATCCAAGTATTGTAGTAGTGAAAATGATAAGTGTACTATTATATAAACAAATTTGAATGTAGAAAATATTTGCAATTGATTATAAATAAATATAAAATTTTAAAACATGGGCCATGTAGAATCCCATCATTAACTTTGGTTGTTTTTTTTCCATGTTCTCTTTCTTGACGTATTTGCGTTGGAAGAGTGTGCTTTCATCTTAGGGAAGATTGGTCATAATGTTATTGATGTGGTTGTGTAATGGGATTTCTATGCTATCCACTCCACAGCGGTGAAACCCAATTATTTTCACGGTTCTATGTATATAATTTTTTGAGTAAGCATATGTTCATTCATGGCTATTTGCATGTTTTCCATTTCTCAAAGTTTCATTTTCATTTATATGGCATGCTCCAATCAATGATTAGCTTCTATCTATAATATATGTTCTTAATTTATATGCTAATTGTTGTGCTTTAGTACCTCCTTGGCCAACTCACGTTCAGTGTATTATATTTTCTTCTCATCAGCCTTCCTGTAATATGAGAGATCTAATAGTTTACATTTCACACTAATTAATTTTTATTCAGTCATTGCTAAAACTTGAAAATTGAAAAAAACAAGTTAGAAATGTTTTAGCGTAGATAACATTTATGAAGAAATTTTTTTTTGTTATTGGTAATTGATGAGTGTGATCCATATACATAAGTTACTATATTAAAAGAGAGATTTTGTTTTGGTTATCTTGGTCAACTTATGTTGATTTTCTATGTTCCTCAATGGTTATGCCTCAATGTGATTTTCATCAAGGATTATGTTGCATTTTGATATTCTTAAGGGTTATGTTTGATTGTGACATTCATCAATGGTTATGTCACATTGCAAAATTTATCATGGTTGAATTATGTTGAATTGATAGATTCCTCAATGGTCATATTTCATTGCAAAATTCATTAAGGGTTGATAATGTTTAACTATGGTTAATTATGGTTGAACATGTTTGACTATGGTCGACCATGTTAACTTCAGTTGACCATGGTTAACCATGTTAACTATTGTTGACAATGTTGACCATGTTGACTACGTGCTCATTTTCAACTCTATCTTCTTCATTTATTGGTACTACATCATTTTCTTCAATGAATTCTCCATTTGTAGAGTTAGAATTAGTTTCATGAACATTCAATAGTCATCAACTTGTTGTGTTTGTCAATGGTTATGTTGCATTGCAACACTCATCAATGGTTGTGTCACATTACAACACTCATCAAGGGTTATATTGAATGTGGGATTCCTCAATACTTATGTTATATTGTAGCATCCATCTTAGCTAACTTGTTTTGAAATATTACATTCCTTAATGGTTATGGTCATGTTGTGCCATTCATCAAGGGTTGTGTTGCAATGTGACATTAAGGTTAAGTTCAATATTTTTTGACATTGGGGCATGGTTGATTATGTTTCACCATCATTAACCATGGTTGGATACATTTGACTATAGTTGACTATGGTCAACCATGTTTAACCATGCTTGAATATGGTTGAATGAGGGTGTTACAATGAAAGATTCCTCAATCCTTACATCACATTGGAACATCCATCTTGGTTGAGTTATTTTGAATCGTTACATCCTTAATGGTTATGATTTCATTATGGCATTATTAAAGGCTTGTGTTGCATTGAGACATTCAAGTTGACTTCAATATTAAGTGGCATTGGGACATGGTTGATTATGTTTCACCATTGTTAACCATGGTTGAATATGTTTGACTATAGTTGACTATGGCCGACAATGTTTGACCATGTTTGACTATGGCTGAATAAGGGTGACTATGGTTCACCATGTTTAACTATGGTTCACCATGTTTTATATGGTTCACCATGGTTGAATATGGTTGACTTTGGTTGGCCATGTTGGTTTATGTCAAATTTATTCATTCCCCAATGGTTATGTTGAATTGTGGCATTTATAAAGGGTTATATCACATTGTGACATAAATATATCTAATTCAATATTATGGAACATTGGGACACGAAGAGGTTTATAATATGGTTATATTTATTGAGATGTTCATCTAGGTTGGGTTATGTCAACTTGATATGTTACTCAATGGTTATCTCACATTGCAACATTCCCCAAGGGTTATGGTCAACTGTGATGTTCCTCAATGGTTATGTTACATCTCCATGGTTGATCATGGTTTACTATGGATGACCATGTTGACTATCATTGAACACGATTGACTTTATGTCACATTGTGACATTCATCTTAGTTGACTTATGTGAAATTTCTATGTTCCTTAATGGTTATGTTGTGTTGCAATTCTCTTTAAAGGTTGTGTCACATTAGGATTGTCTCAATGGGGAAGAAAAAAAGGTTAAACCTTGATATGGTTAACCATAGTTAGCCATAGTCGCTATTGTTGAAACATAGTAAAACATGCTAAAACATGGTCATCCATATTCAAAATGTGACACAAAGAGGCTTATAATATGCCTATATTTTTTGTGATGTTTATCTTGGATAAATTATGTTCAATTACTATGCTTCTTCATGGTTATGCCACATTGTAATGTTGATTATGAATGTTGTCGCAATGCAATGTTCTTTAAGGGTTATGTCAGATTATGACATAACTCAATTGTTATGTCACATTGAGAAATGTATCTTGGTTGACTTATGTTGAATTTTTATTTATCCAAATGGTTCTATTTCATTGTCACATAATGATTATTTATTAAGAATAATGCCAAATTTATGCTATTTACTATGAAGTTGAGTATATGATCAAGTCATATATTATTATCAAAAACATTTTAAACATAGAAACAATGTTTTTATGGATTTGATTTTAGAATGTGGAAGACACATATTTTAGATATTGAAAATAATATTATTGTAAAGTCATTTTAATTTTTTGGCATGGCATGATTAGATTCCACCATTGTAAGGGTTTACTATAAATAGTTCGAATAATTGGCCTAAAAAGAAAAAAGAAAATTCATTTTCATCAACAACTAGTACTTTTGTATTAGATAAAGGCTAGGACTAAACTATAGATATTTGTATTAGAAATATATAGGAAAAAAATTGCATACTGCATTAAATAATAAAGTCTTAAATCGAAGTATTGAAATAGAAAAAATAATAAGTGTATTGAAATAGACATAAAGTTTAAAAATATGGCCCATGTAGGAGCCCATCATTAAATATGGTTTCTAGTTCTTCCATGTTCTCTTTCTTGACCTCTTCATGATGGAAGATTGTGCTTGCAACTTGGGGACTATTGGTTAGAATTTTGTCGATGTGGTTGCACAATGGAATTTCTATGTTGTCCACCCTGGTAGTGATAAAACCCATTTTTCTTCACATTTCCACATATATAAGTTCTTGATATGCATGGATTTCTTCAATGCTATGTATTCTGTTGTTGGAAGTTCTAATGGAAAACATGTCTTCATAAATGGTTATGTGAAATGTCCATGGTTGAGAATGGCTTAATATGGATGACCATGTTGACTATGGTTGAACATGCTTAACTTTATGTTACATTGTGTTTTTCATCTTAGCTTATTTATGTTAAATTGCTACATTCCTTAATGGTAATGTTGAATTTTGACTTTCTTCGAGGGTTATGTCACATTGGGTTTGTTTGAAAATTGTTGATTCTCGCTGACTATGGTTAACCATGATTTTTCCATTGTTGGTTTAATATGGATGACTAAGTTGACTATGGTTGAACATGATTGAATTTATGTCACATTGCGACATTAATCTTAGTTAACTTATGTCAAATTCCTATGATCATCAATGGTTATATTGCATTACAACATTCTTCAAGGCTTATGTCTCACTAAGTTAGTTTGACTATCATTGAAATTCCTCAACATGATGTTACAATGTGGCATTGATCTTGGATCATTTATATCAAATTGTGATAATTCTAGAGGTTTATGTTGGATTATGACATTCCTTAATGGTTATGTTTCATTGCAATATTCATATTGGTTGAAATATATTATATTGGTTCATTCCTCAATGGTTATGTTAAATTTTAGTCTTCATCAAGGAATATGTTGCATTATGACATTAAGAGGTTGAATTCAATATTATGTTACATTGTGACAAAAACTGGTTTATAATAAGGTTATAGATATTGTGACATTTATCTTGGTTGACTTATGTCAACTTTTTATTTTGATCAATGGTTATGTTGCATTGTGACATTCCCAAAGGGTTATGCTAGATTGCAATGTTTCACAATGGTTATGTCACATTGCAACATAATTCAATCATTGACTTTATATCACAACATTAAAATTAGGTAACTTATGTTGAATTGTTACATTTAATGATTATGTTGCAATGTGACATTGTTCAAGGGTTATGTTGCATTTTGTTTGTTTTAATGTAATTAACTATGGTTGACTATAGTTGACCATGATTTCCATGGTTGACCGTGATTATGTGAATGAATATGTTGACTATGGTTGAAAATCACTAACTTCATGTGAGATTGGGACATTCATCTTGGATTACTTCTGTCAAATTGTTATGTTCCTTGATTTTTATGATGAATTCCAATATTCTTCAATGGTTATGTCACATTGAGTT
The DNA here is from genome assembly GCA_009831015.1 of Picea engelmannii. Taxonomy (NCBI): domain Eukaryota; kingdom Viridiplantae; phylum Streptophyta; class Pinopsida; order Pinales; family Pinaceae; genus Picea; species Picea engelmannii. The sequence goes on along the minus strand of ML801918.1, from coordinate 23,462 downwards.
ATGGCGATGTTGACTATGGTTGAACATGATTAACTTTATATCACATTGGGACAGTCATCGTACCTGACTTATCTTGAATTTATAGATTCCTTAATGGTCATATTGTATTTTTACATTCTTCAAGGGTTATATCACATTTGGGTTTTTTGACTATGGTTTACTCATTTTGAATAAGGTTAACCATGATTTGTCCATAGTTGGCTTAATATGGATGGCCATGTTAACTATGGTTTAATATGATTGACTTTATGTCACATTTTAGAATTCATCTTAACTAACTTATGTCAAATTTATATCTTCCTTAATGATTATATTTCAGTATGGCATTCTTCAAGGGTTTTGCCACAATAAATTTGTTTTAATACAAATGATGTTTATGAATATGATGTCACATTGTGACATTGATCTTGGCTAACTTTCATAAAAGTGTGACAAATTTGAATAGTTTTGTTGAATTATGACATTCCTTAATGGTTATGTTTTATTGCAACTTTCATATTGGTTGACATATGTCATATTGCTTCATTCCTTAATGACTATGTTGAATTGTGGAATTCATCGAGGACTATGTTTCATTGTGACATTAAGAAGTTGACTTCAATATTATGTTACATTTTGAAAAAAAGATGTTTATATTAGGATTATAAATATTATGATGTTCATATTGGTTGAGGGATGTCAATATGCTATGTTCCTCAATGGTTATGTTACAATACGACATTCCCTTAGGGTTATGCTGAATTATGATGTTCCTCAATGGTTATGTTGCATTGCAACAATATTCAAGGGTTATGTTGCATAGAGTTTGTTTGATTGTGATTGAGTATGGTTGATTATGGTTGACCATGGTTTACAACAAATGACCTTATTGACTATCATTGAACATTATCAACTTTATGTTAGATTGCAACATTCAACTTGGTTGAATTATGTCAAATTTCTATAGTCCTTAATACTTATATTGCATTTTGACAATCTTCAAGGGCTTTGTCACATTGAATTTGTGAAAATGTGGTTGATTATGGTTGACTATGGTTGACCATGATGTCCATTATTGACCATGATTTACGATGGATGACTATGATGACTCAGGTTGAACATGACTGACTTTATGTCACATTGCAACATTCAACTTGGACGACTTAAAATTCATACATTCCCTAATGCTTATATTTCATTGTGACATTATTCAAGGGTTATGTTGCATTGAATTTGTTTGAAAGTGGTTGACTAGGTTAACTATGGTTGAACATGGTTTATTGTGGATGACTATGTTAGTTATGGTTGAACATGACTGAATTTATGTCACACTGTGGAATTTAATTAGGATTACTTATGTCAAACTTATATGTCCATTAATGGTTATGTTTCATTATGAGATTCTTCGAGGGTTATGTAGCATTGACTTCATTTGACTGTGAATATCACAATCCAACATAACTACATAATGAAATGTATAGAATTATAGATGATATAGTCACATAGATTTTTACAAGCCATGTTTAACTTCTTAATGAAATTACAATTCTATCAAATACTAATTATCATATCAATGAGCATTTTATATATATCTAAAATAATGCAAATCACAAGTAATTCTCCTATCTTATGTTTATTTTTATGATTCTCAGATATTGATAGTTATTTCCTTATGATTTCAAAACAATATTCACTTTCATACCATAGTTATCATAACTATACACTGAAAATCTCAAATATAACAATGAAGTAGAAATAACAAGATCTAGAAATATTAACCATGCACAATAGACAGAAGAAAACAACACAAGAACACAATATTTTTATCCTGGGAAACCCAACCTTGGGAGAAAAAAAAACAACCTTTCTTATAGAATAATTCAGTCCAATATATTAAAAGTACATCACCATCACCAGATCAAATTACCATACAAAGAAGATCCTCCCCAAGGATAGTGTCTCCAAGACCTATCATCTCAATAGAATAGCTAAAATAACAACAAGAAAGAGCTTCTCCGAGTATAATGCCTTCCTCAAGTGTGGCACACTCTCCAAGAGAACTAGAAACCCATAAATAGTGAAATTACCACAACTACAGTTGCAACTACCTTGGTTGCACTGCAGAAGGAGAGTTGTATGACTATCCAAATGAAATGATCCAGTCCTGTATTTATACTAATATGGGAGCCTGTCTAGGAATGACTTCTCATTATGGGTCTTCAAATTTACTTAATTATTTTATGTCTTTTAATAGTGGGGATGAATTATATTGTTGGGCATTAAATGTATTCTTGGGGATTCTTTAATGGTATAGATGGGTCTTCTTGTACTTTCTTGTGGAGAATTACTGACCAAAGTTGTAAATATTCAACACTCCCTCTCAACGAGGGAGGCATTCTCCATACTTGGATTTATTCTATTGTAGAAAGGTTGTCCTTGAGCTTGGTTGATGTAGTATTCTCTGGCATGCACCTAGTTGATGTATACTTCTCCCACATAATACCCATTTGATGTATGCTTCTCCCACATAGCACCTTGGGTCTCCAATGGTCCTTTTCAAGTCATCATGATCAAGGATAGAGACCACACCTGGGTCATTCTCCTTAGCCAAGTCATCATGGCCATCGGAGGAGAATGTCTGATCCTAATACAAGGAGAACATAAACACCATAGGCCAGGGATGATTTTAAGGATGGAAAATTATTTTAAAATGTAGAAACCTCGGTGAATCTTACTAATCTTTCATATGCCAACTATAATTGATTGACTATATTTTTGTAAAAATATTCAAATTTCTAAGGATTTTATATATTTTTTCTAAAATTTTGGCGATTTTTAAGGTAAAATAATTTTATCCTATAGAATTTGGGTGAATCATTTTTAAAATAGTGAATCTTGTTTTTCAAAAAACCATGGAAAATTAGCCCATGAGTGAAATTTAGCCCCTAAAATCATCCCTGCCATAGGCTACTCTCCTTTGCCAAGTCATCATGGCCACCGGATGAGAATGTCTTCCCGATGCTAATACATGGAGAAAATCAATGCCCTAGACCATTATCCTTATCCAAGTCAGTATGGCTATCATAGGAGAATGTTTTTCTGATGCATATGTACCTTGAGTATTTATCATTCCTTGATCAAGTCCGCATGATCAAGGATAAATACTATGCCTGGGGCAGTATTCTTATCTAATTTAGCATGTCCATTGGAAAAGAATGTACCTTTATCCTTATCCAAGTCAACATTTCCATTAGAGGATAATGTCTATCATTTTCCTTAGCCAAGTTAGCATGGCCATTGAAGGAAAATGTTAGTATGGTACTTCCATATGTAGAAGCATCAACACCTCGAGTATTTATCAATCATTAGAAAGCCAACATGATCAAGGATAAAGATTATTCCTAGGCCATTCACCACTGGCCAAGTCAGCATGACTAATACTATGAGAGATTGTATCATCATCCTCATCCAAGTTAGCATGGCTACTCTGGGAGGATGTCTTTCCGATGTTTAATATGGGGAAGCACCTTGAGTCTCTAAGACTACACCTAAGCCATTCTCCTGAACCGGGTTAGCATGGTCACTCTGGGAGAATTTATGTATGATGCTTCCCAAACATCAAAACTCCCTCTCAATGAGGAAGTCCTTATGTATCACACCAAGATCATCTCTAGATACTGAAGCTTCATTTCTCCCTTATGTATCATGTCTTATATGATCTTCAATCTTCTCATCTATGGATATGTACTGGAGTTTTAATTATCTTTTCTGCATCATGTCTTGGATGAAGTCATGCAAGAATATTTTGAAGGAACATTACTTTGATTCTTGTAATAGTGGTTGTGATATACTTTGTATTTTTTGTACTGAGTGCTACAAAAACTTTCTTTCCTAATGTAACACCCTGTTTCCCCCAGTCTGTAAAAATAACTATATTGGCCAAGAACTATGGCAAACTCAAAGACATGAATGTTTGATTTGATGGACCTTTTTATAAAAGGTCAATGAATGTAAATTATGTTATGAATATGTGTTGCATGGCTACTAGGAGGGGGATGTGCTAAAAGAGACCATGATGGCTAATGAGAGGTGGTGGAAGGGACCTGGAATGGTTGTGTTAACTTCCACCGAGCCAGTACCGTACTGGTTTTACTTGCTCAAAGAACAAAGAAACTCTCTAACCCCAGAATGGATTTACCGTCAGATTGGTAGGTGGGTAGGCTCCTCAAGAGTTAATGAGGGGATGGGGGTGAACCACCCATCCGTAACAGCTCCTAGACCTGACCGCGGATGGGGAAATTCACGCCACACGCAATCTTGCAGAGAAAAGGAAAGAGAGGAAGTGTGTTAAAGGGGGAGAGGAGAGAATGCATGTGATAGGGATCACAAGGAAGAACTTGAGAAACTCTAGAAACACAGGGAGCTCTGAACAGAGGAGAAGGAGAGTAACCTTCATCCTTGACTTCCGTTGAGTTGGAAGTAGAAAATTGAACCTCAAGCATCATGGTCTAGCTCGGGGGTGGCTAGTGGTAAATCCGTTTGGAGTCACTGAGCCTACAGATGGGTGGAAACGAGCACCCCTCTCAGCAGTCATGTCACACCTGGCGTTTTCTGATAAGTGCTTGTATCTTGTATCTTGAATTGAATATCCTAGAACGCATGCTCATGTTTGTACACACATAAATGGTTTCTATATAGAATTGTTTTCCTGGTTTTTTGATCGGACATAATGGATGCATGCTTATACTTATGTGACCATAATCGGTTTATATTTAGAATGAACAAGTTCAGATTACGAGTCTATTCCCTTGAGATTTTTCCCATTTACTTGACTCACGCTATGCCCTGGTTTGATTTCCCCGAAGGCACCTCCTTTCGAGAAGTTTCTTCACACTCCAAAGTCAGAGTGAGTCCCTTGAAAGGACTACCATGATAGTAAACCCATGAGTTTACTTTACCCCTACCACCGAATTTATAGCTCAGCGAATTAGGAAGACTTTTACTCAGGTCACCAAGCCTAGGGATAATTTACCCAAGAATCTTTTGAAATATCTGTCGGAGCTCTATTTCCTCTTGACCTTAAACTTTGCATAGCTAGGAGGGTGGACTTGGCAATGTCCTGAAATTCCTGGAGTATTCGGACCCGTTCATCAGCATTTCGGCGTTTTGGCACCCGGGAAACCAATGTCAAGACCCTTCATCATTGCAAGTCAAGAAGTCCTGGTATGTGAAACTCCGAATTAGCTTAGTGTGAATAGGTTTTGTCATTTCAGCGTTTCAACACCCAGGAAACCAAAGAGAAAGATTCTTTGTTGTCGCAAATCGCGAAGTCCCGGTATGCGAAACTCCAGATTAGCTTAGTGTGAATAGATTTTGGCATTTTGACACCTGGGAAACCAAAGGGCAAGACCCTTCGTCATTGCAAGTTGCAAAGTCCTGGTATGCGAAACTATGAATCAACTTAGTGTGAATAGGTTTTGGAATTTCGGTGTTTCGGCACCCGAGAGACCAAAGGGGAAGACCCCTCATCTTCGCAAGTCACGAAATCCCAATTCACAAAAATCCAGGAGGATCTGGACCATCCATTGGAGGAGACGCGTGGTGAGTGGTTAGAGTTCAGGGAAAGCTCTGAAACCCAGTAATCCATTGGATCTCGTAGGAAAGCAAGGGGGTTAAGGTTGAGTGTCCTTCAATTCTCTTAAGCTCAGGAGGGATAGCAACTGTCAGATCCAGATCAACGAGGTTTGTTCATCTCCTACATGAATTCCCATATCGAAATTCAGGGATTTGAGTGACAGGAGTTCTTGATTTGTTGCATCATGAACTCTCGATTCATGAAACTCCGAAGAGATCTGGATCATTGGATCCATATCATCGAGGACCGTCGGATCTCGTACAAGAACTCGCATATCGGATTTCGAGTTTCAGGGTTTGAAGAGTCAAAAGACTCGACTCGCTTGCATTTTGAACTCCCGTTTATCAAAGTCCTGATATGGCCAAGACTGTCGGATCAGGGGGGAGATTTGCAGTCGTCGATCTCAATGAAGGGACAACTTTGGGTTTCGAGGTTTGAAGAGTCGAAAGACTGGACGCTCGAGCATCGCTGAGTCGCGAAATGCGAAAGGCGCCTCTTGGCTTGGCCCGCGGTCATAACCGATGATCACATGGAGGCGAAGCTTGCACTTGGTGCTTGAGTTGTACATGACAATTTTTCAATGAAAGAATTGGTGGATTGGTTTAGTGAAGGTTCTGACAAGAATATCTAGCCTGCACTAGGACCTCGTAGGAACTCAGGGATTCTGTCCCTCGAGAAAGAAAGGAAAAAAAAAATGAAAAATCTATTAGGCCGTGGTGGGTATGTTACAAATTGGTATCAGTGCATGGTTACAACACTTGGCCTTCTTGGGCTCATGGATGAATTGCATAGAAACTCCATCTAAAGTACTCTTAAAAGGATTAACTCTCTATCCTAACCCCCCTCATCAAAAGTCGAAGTTAAGAATGAAAACTCCTATTGTGTGTATGCATTTAAAAAATATGAATTATATGTTGACTATGAATGAATATAATGTTGACTAACAACAAGTGTTTTTCTTACACAACAAGAGGATGATCAACCGCGGGAAACTGCAGACGCATAGAGTGGTGATGCACCACGAAGTGGGGGATGGATCCCACAATAGAGAAGAAGATTTTGACAAAAGGAGAGTGGTAGAAACCCCTCTAGATCTACCTGACACTGTGATAAGCCTCATTGTCAAACTACAGAGCTAGAAGGCCGAAAACGAGAGGTTGATAAAAGAGAAAGAGAAGCAAATGAAAATTAATATAGTCTTGTTGTAGAGCTTATCCAACATACAAAGACAATTGCAACATGGACCTGACACCAGTCACATGGACCAACAATAGAAAAAGAGAAGTCAAAGCCCACGTGGGGTATGGAAATGTGGTCCTTTAAGTGGCCACACTGGGAGGAGAACCTCGAGAAAGGTTCACCCCAGAGATAAGGGACAAGCATCGGAAAATTCCTCTAGAAAACAAACTAGTGACTCGGAGGGATCTTCTAGTAGCAAAACTAGTTCTTATTCCCGAAGAAAATGGAAGAAGCAAAATCATTCCAAAAATCATAATCTCGAAGAATTCAAGAAGGCCAAACCACCCTCTTTCAACGGTGAATAAAGAAGGGAGAGGAAGTGGAGGCCTGGATGCTTGGACTAAAGAAGTATTTCAGAGTCCATGACTTCTCATAAAACTTGAAGGCCCGAGTAGCCACTTTCGACTTGAATGGAAAGGCTTCCATTTGGTGGGAAGACCTTAAGAATGTAAAAGGGATTCACGAAGAAGACCTATCGTGGGAACGGTTTGAGAAATACTTCAGGAAGAAGTATCTGTCGAAAAATTATTTCGACGAAAAGACTAAAGAATTCTATGAACTCAAGTTGGGGCAACACACCATAGATGAATATGTCAGCATATTCCTTGAATTGTTGAGGTACATACCCTATATAAAAGAAGAAAAGTAAAAGGTGCAATGATTCATCAGTGGACTACCTAAGGACTATCAGAACAGGATTGAGTTTGACAAGCCAAAGACCCTAGAAGATACTATCCAAAAGGCAATATATTGTTATGAACAACTTGGGCATCGAATAGAACCTCATGAAGGTTGGAAGAAGAAGAATAGCTCGGGATTCCAAAAAAAGGGGTTTAAATCCCCAAGATTTAAAAACTATAAAAAGGACTCAAGGATGAGCTTCCCAACCCGAAGTGTACACCAGTAGAATTTCCCCTCCCAAAGTGGAAATAAACCTTTTGGATCTACCCCGAGAAAGATTGATAGCCCGAAGATAGAACCCTTAAAATGTTGGGGTTGTGGAGAAGAACATCTACTAAGGGACTACCTGCACCGAAAACAAAACAGTCAAAGAATTTACAACGTTCAAGAATCTACCACTGTCAATGATGTGGCCAGGAGTATGCCACAAATTTATGAAGCCATGGATAATAAACAAGATAACCACCAAGCTTCAGTTGTGGATATGGAAGGTATGATCACCAACCATCTAGTGTCTATTCTAATTGACCATGTTTCAAATTTGAGTTATATAGCCCCTAAGGCTGTTGATAAGGGTAAATTACAACCACATAAAAATGTCAATCCATGGTTGGTACAGTTAGCCACTGGCACCAAAAGAAAGGTAGAGGAGGTCATACCAGCTTGCCAATTCACTATGGGTGAATTCTCCACCCAAGCAACCCTTAACGTATTACCCCTAGGATCGTATGACCTGTTGATTAGTATGGATTGGATAGCCACATATAAATCCAGACTGGACTGTTACCATAAAACCTTATAATTTGTAAGTGAAGAAAGAAGAAGGATAACCCTTCAAGGGATCCAAAAACTTGTCTCGGTGAGACAAATATCAGCCCTTCAAATGAGAAAGTATTGCAGAAATGGATGTCCACTATATGCGATACAGGTGTTGGAATCAGTTGAAGATGAAAAACCAATCCTCGAAGACCACCCCACACTAAGAGAATATAGAGATGTATTTCCAGAAGAGGTATCGGGTTTACCTCCAAGAAGGGACATTGATTTCTCGATAGAACTTGCACCAAGAGTGGTGCTAGTGTCTAGGACACCCTACAGGATGAGCACACCCGAGCTAGTTGAGCTTAAATTACAACTAAAAGAAATGATGGACAGAGGATATATCCGGCCCAGTGTGTCTCCATGGGGAGCACCCATCTTGTTTGTGAAAAAGAAATATGGTACCCTCCGACTGTGCATAGATTATGGACAACTCAATAAGGTAACCATAAAGAACAAGTACCCCTTACCCAGGATCGATGACCTATTCGATCAATTGGGAGGTGCTTCAATCTTCTCAAATATTGACTTGATATCTGGATGCCATCAACTCTGAATCAAGAGTGAAGACATCCACAAAACTACCTTCAGGACGAGATATGGTCACTATGAGTTTGTGGTAGTACCATTTGGATTGACCAATGCCCCCAACACTTTTATGTTCTTGATGAACAATGTGCTCAGCAAATTCCTAGACAAATTTGTACTGGTTTTTATTGACTATATATTAATTTACTCCAAGAATAGAGGGAAACATGAGGAACATCTTAGACTTGTTCTTCAAGTGCTAAGAGAACATCAGCTCTATGCCAAATTTAGCTAGTGTGACTTTTTCCAAAAGCAAATACATTACTTGGGCCATGTCATATCTGAAGAGGGAGTAGAAGTAGATCCTGACAAGATCAGGTCTATCATGGAATGGCCTACCCTAAAGGACGTTTTGGATATCAGATCCTTTATGGGCTTAGCAGGATACTATAGGATATTTATAAAAGGATTCTTCAAGATTGGTTGTCCAATCACTGCCCTCTAGAAGAAGGGATCTAAATTCACATGGATACAAGAATGTGAAGAAAGATTTCAATCCCTGAAACACCTTCTGACCCATGCACCCGTGTTGAATATTGTTGATCCCGAAAATTACTTCCTCATGTGCACAGATGCCTATAAGGAAGGGATTGGAGGAGCCCTTATGCAAGGAGGAAGTGTAGTCTACTATGAATCCCGAAAATTGAATGAGCACGAAGTCAACTATGTGACCCATGATCTAGAGTTGGCCGCCATAGTGTACACCTTAAAAATCTGGAGACATTACCTCCTGGGAAGGAAATTTGTACTTATGACAGACCACTATGGATTACGATATCTGTTTGACCAACCAAAGCTCAATTCCAGACAAGCTAGGTGGATGACACTCCTTAGTGAGTTTGATTTTGAAATCAAACATGTTAAAGGAAAGGAAAATAAGGTGGTCGATGCCCTTAGCAGAAGTATGAAAACAATTCACCTGGCAGTGGTGAGCACCTGTGAGACGGATGTCAAAGAAAGAGTCAGGAATGCACAATAAATAGACACATTCTTCTAGACCATGACCTCGTACCTGGAGTAAGAAACCCACAGGAATAAAGTATGAAGGCTACCAGATGATAGATGGAGGTCTGCTAACTTACAAAAATAGATTGTATATTCCATATTGTGACGACTTGAAGAGGTTCATAATGGATGAACTACATAAAATACCATATACTAGTCACCCAGGATATCAAAAGATGATCACGGCCACTAGGAAACAATTCTATTGTCCTGGGTTAAAGAAATACATAGCTAACTATTTAGCTAAGTGCCTAGAATGCCAACAGGTTAAATCAGAACACCGGCACCCAACAAGATTATTACAACCTCTACCAATCCGAGAATGGAAGTGGGAAACCATTTCCATGGACTTCATCACCGAATTACCAACATCGACCAAACAGAATGACGCCATCATGATAGTGGTGGATAAATTGAGCAAGTCCGCTCATTTTATCCCCATCAAATCAAATTGCAAGGCAATAGATATCGCCAACATATTCATGAAGGAGATATTCAGACTACATGGTATGCCTAAAGAGATCGTTTCTGACAGAGACACAAAATTTACTTCCAACTTTTGCAAATCCTTGATGGTTGTTCTGGAGACCAAATTACTTTTTATCATAGCCTATCATCCTCAAACCAATGGACAGATGGAAAGAGTGAACCAAATATTGGAAGACATGCTAAGAATGCATGTAATGCATCAACCCAAGAAGTGGGAATATTACCTGCCACTGGTGGAATTTTCCTACAACAACGGCTACCAAGAATCCCTGAAGATGAGTCCTTTCGAAGTCCTCTATGGTAGACCATGAAACACTCCAGTTAGTTGGAGTAATCCCATAAAAATAATTACTATTCGACCCGACATGCTGAAAGAAATGGAACAACAAGTGATTCAGATAAAACAGAATCTAACGGTCGCTCAAAATGGACAGAAAAGTTACGCCGACCGAAAGAGAACTCCAAGAGAATTCAAGACGGGAGACCATGTATATCTCAGAGTTAGGCCCAAGAAGAGTTCCCTAAGGATGGGAGCTTGTGCCAAGTTGGCACCTCGGTATTGCGTACCCTTTGAAGTTCTAGATAGAGTGGGACCTGTAGCCTATAGGCTAGCACTTCCTCCCACAATAAAAGAACATAATGTTTTCCATGTTTTATTATTGAAGAAATATGTACATGATTCTAATCATATAATTGACTATTATGTGATCCAGGTGGAACCGGAGGGAGAATACCTACCAAAACCTCAATGCATATTGGACAGAAAGGAAACCTCACTCAGGAAACGAACCATTTCACAGGTCAAGGTGCAGTGGAAACATTTTGGCCCAGATGCGGCTACCTGGGAAATGGAAGATGCCATGAAACAGGCATATCCGATTTTGTTTACTTCTATACATACACGTCATATTGATAGATAGAACATCAAGGACGATGTTCCTTTAAGGGGGAGGGAATTATAACAACCTGTTTCCCCCATTCTGTAAAAATAACTATATTGGCCAAGAACTATGGCAAACTCAAAGACGTGAATGTTTGATTTGATGGACCTTTTTATAAAAGGTCGATGAATGTAAATTATGTTATGAATATGTGTTGCATGGATGCTGGGAGGGGGATGTGATAAAAGAGACCACGATGGCTAATGAGAGGTGGTGGAAGGGACCTGGAATGGTTGCATTAACTTCCACCGAGCCAGTACCATATTGGTTTTACTTTCTCAAAGACCAGAGCAACTCTCTGACCCTGGAATGGATTTCTTGTCAGATTGGTAGGTGGGGAGGCTCCTCAAGAGTTAATGAGGGGATGGGGGTGAACCGCACATCCGTAACAGCTCCCATACCTAACCGTGGATGGGGAAATTCACGCCACATGCAATATTGCAGAGAAAAGGCAAGAGAGGAAGTGTGGTAAGGGGGGAGATGAGAGAATGTGCATGATAGGGATCGCAGGGAAGAACTGGAGAAAATCTAGAAAAACAGGGAGCTCTGAACAGAGGAGAAGGAGAGTAACCTTCATCCTTGAATTTCGTTGAGCTAGAAGTAGAAAATTAAACCTCAAGCATCGTGGTCTAGCTTGGGGGTCGCTAGTGGTAAATCTGTTTGGAGTCACTAAGCCTACGATTGGGTGAAAACGAGCACCTCTCTCAGCAGTCGCGTCACACCTAGTGTTTTCTGATAAGTGTTTATATCTTGTATCTTGAATTGAATATCCTGGAACGCATGCTCATGTTTGTACACTCATAAATGGTTTTTGTATAGAAGTGTTTTCTTGGTGTTTTGATTGGACATAATGGATGCATGATTATACTTATGTGACCATAATCGGATTATATTTAGAATGAACAAGTTTAGATTATGAGTCTGTTCCCTTGAGATTTGTCCCATTTACTTGACTCATGCTATGCCTTGGTTTGATTTCCCAAAAGGCACCTCCTTTCGGGAAGTTTCCTCACACTCCAGAGTCAGAGTGAGTCCCTTGAAAGGACTACCATGATAGTAAACTCACGAGTTTACTTTACCCCTACCACCAAATTTATATCTCGGTGAATTAGGAAGATTTTTACTCAGGTCACCAAGCCTAGGGATAATTTACACAAGAATACTCTGAAAGATCTATCAGAGCTCTATTGCCCATTGACCTTAACCTTTGCATAGGCCGGAGGGTGGACTTGGCAACATCCTGAAAGTCCCAGAGTATTCGGACCCGTTCATCGGCATTTCGGCATTTCGGCACCTGGGAAACCAAAGGGCAAGACCCTTCGTCGTCACAAGTCACGAAGTCCCAGTATGTGAAACTCTGAATTAGCTTAGTGTGAATAGGTTTCGGCATTTCGGCGTTTTGGTACCCAGGAAACCAAAGGGAAAGACCCTTCGTCATCGCAAATCATGCAGTCCTGGTATGAGAAACTCTGAATTAGCTTAGTGTGAATAGATTTCGGCATTTCGGCATTTCAACACCTGGGAAACCAAAGGGCAAGACCCTTCATCGTCGTAAGTCGCAAAGTCCTGGTATGAGAAACTATGAATCATCTTAGTGTGAATAGGTTTCGTCATTTCAGTGTTTCAGCACACAGGAGACCAAAGGGGAAGACCCCTCATCTTCACAAGTCGCGAAATGTTGGTTCACAAAACTTCAAGAGGATCTGGACCGTCCATCGGAGGAGACGCGTAGTGAGCGGTCAGAGTTCAGGAAAATCTCTGAAACCCCGTAAGCCATGGGATCTCGTAGGAAAATAAGGGGGTTAAGGCTGAGTGTCCTTCAATTCCCTTAAGCTCAGGAGGGATAGCAACCGTCGATCCATATCAACGAGGTTCGTTGATCTCCTACACGAATTCCCATATCGAAATTCAGGGATTTGAGTGATAGGAGTTCTGGAGTCGTTGCATTGTGAACTCCTGGTTCATGAAACTCCGAAGAGATCTGGACCGTTGGATCCATATCATCAAGGACCATCGGATATCGTACAATAACTCGCGTATCGGATTTCGGGTTTCAGGGTTTGAAGAGTCGAAAGACTCGACTCGATTGCATTTCGAACTCCCGGTTACTGAAGTCCCGATACGACTAGGACTATCATATTAGGGGGGGAGATTTGTAGCCATCGATCTCAACGAAAGGGCGATTTCGGGTTTCGGGGTTTGAAGAGTCGAAAGACTGGACTCTCAGGCATCGCTGAGTCGCGAAATGTGAAAGGCGCCTCTTGTTTTGGCCTGGGGTCATAACCAATGATCACATGGAGGTGAAGCCCACGCTTGGTGCTTGAGTTGTACACAACGGGTTTTCAATGAAAGAACCAACGGATTGGTTTAGTGAAGGTTCTGACAAGAAGAGATAGCCTGTGCTAGGACCTCATAGGAACTCGGGGATTCTGTCCCTCAAGAAAGAAAGGGAAAAAAAAAAAATCTATTAGGTCGTGGGGGGTATGTTACACCTTAAATCGTAATTGATATCAAGTTGAAGAAACACCCTAATGTGCTCAATCTATCTACTGTACTCCTTGCGCAATCAAAAATTATATATCCCTGCAGCCTCAATTTATCACCTGAGACATATCAGAGGCCATATCTGACTGTACCATGCATGTAGCTCAACACATTCTTTATTGCAACCCAATGGTAATGTCTTGGGTCTACCATGAACTGGCTCAAGGTAAGAATACAGTATTTGGCATGGTGTTAACCATGTACATCAAGGATCCAATCAACTTCCTATACATCGTGGGATCCACCAAATCGAATATGAAGTAGAATCACTCAAATTATTCATATTTGTCTCCATAGGTGTAGTCATGGACTTGTATTCCATCATATCAAACCTCATCAATATCCCATAACTGAGGAAGATCTAATCTAATCTCTATCACAATTCTAGTCCCAATAGTAAATATGTCCAATATCCTCCTCCTCGAACTCTAAGTCCAACTCCCTCTTGTTGATACTGAGAGGGGGGTGAATCAGTATCAAGTACAATTTAAAACCTTTTTCAACTTATACTTAAACCATTCAATTATATCCAATGAGAAATGAACAATAGTATAAGAGTTACACCAATACACCACAATACACCAT
>ML801917.1:495961-535240 GCA_009831015.1 Picea engelmannii | reverse complement strand
CATGATGACGTCACCTAGAATGACATAGATCTATTTGGAAATTTGATAGTTTGGGAGTTTTCAGGTGTGATGTAGTTAGAATCTCCAAAGTTTGAACCTACAGAGCACCGAAATAGTGATACTCTGAAGAGACTCTCTGAGATCTCGTCAGTTCAGCATTTGGAGGGAATGTAGTGTGATGAGGGTGAAACCCCCAAACACCGAAGTCTTGAAGCTATGGATAAGCACTTTTTAGCTAAGCAAAAAGGCATAGCCAAACACGAAATTTTGTTTTTGAAGAAGGAAAAGTGATAAGGAAGGATTTGGCCTGTGGTTTCTAGCCATGGTCACTTGGGAAAGTGGTTTGAAGGAAGCACCTATAAAGAATTGAATTATGTATCGTCAAAGGGATAACATAGAAGTGTTATATGTATATATATATATATATATATATATATATATTCTTCATGAGTTGAAAGGACCTGTAGCATTGTTGACAAATTGTGTTTATCATATGCTTAATTCTAACAAAATGGTCACTTGCAGATTTTGCATAATTAAGGGGGCTTAAACATATCATCTCAGAATGAAGATTCGAGAAATGGAAGAAAGTGAGGGATCCTCCAGCCATGATAAAGAGACCAAAGGAAATAATATCCAAGTTGGTAATGGAGAGAAAGAATCCAATGGACACAAGGGTCGAGTGGATCGAGAAACATTGATATAAACTGTGAGAATCTTGAAAATAGAAGTGTAGAGCTACAAGGAGGACAATGAGAGACTGATGAGAGAGAAAAGTCAGATAAATGCCTGAGTGTTGCAGAGCTTAAACCAGTTTCAAAGACAAACAAAGAATGTCTCAAAGAAAGAGGAAGAAGGTAGGTATCATGAAAGAAGAGATGATCTTGGAAGAGATGGTTATTCCAGGAGTGCCAGAAGAGATCATAGAAATCACTCACCTCCTTACTCAACAGGAAATTTTTATGCATCTGAAGATTTCATAAGCAGTCCAGAGGTGTCTCATGTTAGGTACCAAATACGAATGCATGAATTGGATAGTTTGCAAGGAGATATGAGGAATATTGGGCCACCATCCTTCAATGGTGAAAGAGAAGGGAATATTATGCTGAAACATGGTTTCTTGGACTTAGAAGATGTTTCTAATTGCATAACTATTCATCAAACCTAGAAGCCAGAATTGCCACCTACCCTTTACATGGGAAATTTGCAATGTGGTGGGACCAATTGAAGCAAGTTGAACATATTAATGAGAATGGGATCACTTGGAATAAATTCAAAAATTGTTTCCATAAGGAGTACCTCTCAGAGAATTTCTATGACAATAAAATGTAGGAGTTCTTTGAAATCAGGCTGGAAATGACGACCATGGCAGAGTATGAGAAGAAGTTCTTGGGGTTTTTAAAGTATGTAGGTTTTATAAATGATGAGAAGGTGAAAATATAGAGGTTTTTGAGTGGACTTCCATCCTTTTATAAATAAACTATTTGGTATGATGATCCCAATACCTTGACTAAGACCATAAGGAAGGATAAATACCTGTATGAGCAAAGCCAGGGTAGAGAATCTATGCAGAAGTCTTGGAGGGATAAGAAGAAGGAGAGATCAGAGGAAGAAGGGATTCAAACCTCCTTTCAATAGAAATGAGCCTAATAAAAATCAACAAGATTAGTATGCCAAGGATGAATCCAAGAAACAAGACTCCTTGGGAAAAAGGGGAACACCACCAATCCAATGTTGGTGATGCAAGGAAGAACACATGTACAAGGATTTCCCACATAGAAAGGACAGAGTGAAGACCATGCACAACATCCAAGAGGCTACAACAGTCAAAGACATGGTACAAATTTATGCAGCCTTAGATGATTGACAAGTAGAATATCAATCCAACATGATCGAGGTGGAAGGTAAGATCATTAATCGACATGTTGCTATTTTAATTGATTCAGGAGAAATCCATTGTTACATTGATCCTAATATAGTGGATAGATTACATTTGGATAAAAGTAAGCTTGGAAAATCAAGTTTGGTTCAGCTAGCCACTGGAACCAAAAGGATAATCCATGATATGGTTAGAGGTTGTTCCATAAGTCTTAATGGTGTGAATACTAGTGTTGATCTAAATATCATACCATTGGGGTCTTATGATATTATAATTGGAATGGATTGGTTGGAAAAACATCATGTTGTCCTAGATTTTCATAGCAAGACATTTGCATGTCTTGATGGAGATGGAAAATAAAGCACTATCAAAGGTGTACCAAGACCCATCTCTATAAGAGAGATATCAACCTTACATCTAAAGAGATGTTTCAGAAAAGGATATCAATTGTATGCAACCCATGTGGAGGAGATAGAAAATACAAAGGGGCCAAGCCTTGAATATTTCTCAATGCTACAAGAATTCAAGGATGTATTCCAAGAAATACCAGGCTTGCCACCAAAAAGGGAGATCGATTTCTCTATCGATTTAGTGCCAGGAGTTGCCTCGGTGTCAAAAACACCTTACCAAATGAGTACACCAGAGTTAAAAGAATTACAAATGCATTTGGAGGAATTTTTTAAGAAAGGGTACATACACCCAAGTGTTTCACCTTGGGAAGCATCAGTACTCTTTGTCAAAAATAAATATGGGACCTTAAGGTTGTGTATTGAATTTCGACAACTAAATAAGTCCACTATAAAGAACAATTACCCTCTACCCAGAATTGATGACCTCTTTGATCAGCTAAGAGGAGAAAATATATTTTCAAAGATAGACTTGAGGTCAGGATACCATTAGGTAAGAATCAAGGAAGAAGACATCCATAAGAGAGCCTTCAGAACAAGGTATGGGCATTATGAATTTGTAGTAGTGCCATTTGGATTGACCAATACACCAGTTATCTTTATGTGATTAATGAATGTAATATTCAGAAATTATTTGGATAAGTTTGTCATAGTATTCTTGGATGACATACTTGTCTATTCTAAGTCTGAATAGGAGCATGAAAATCACCTAAGACTGGTATTGCAAGTGCTGAGAGAACATCAGTTGTATGCCAAGTTGAGTAAGTGTTCTTTTTATCAATAACATATACATTACTTGGGACACATTTTTTCAGAACAAGGCATAGCAGTGGATCCATAGAAGATTAAATCCATTAGAGGATGGCCAATCCCCAGGAATGTTTCAAAAGTCAGATCGTTTATGGGGTTAGATGGTTACTACAAAATATTCATAGTAGGGTTCTCTAAGATTTCTCATCCCATCATTTATTTGAAAAAGAAGGGAATTTAATTTGAATGGACATTTGAATGTGAAGAAAATTTTAATCTGTTGAAGGAATTACTTACTAGTGCACCTGTGTTAAATATTGTTGACCCAAATGAAAGTTTTGTGGTATGAACAAATGCATGTAAGGAAGGGCTTGGTGGAGTCCTCACTCAAAATGGACATGTCATTGGTTATGAGTCCAGAAAGATTAAGGAACATGAGAGGAACTATGCCACACATGACTTGGAGCTTACTGCCATTGTTCATGCATTGAATATGTGGAGACATTATCTCATGGGGAAGAGATTTGAATTGAGAACATACCACATTGGTGTGAAGTATCATTTTGAACAACTAACTTTGAATGCAAGGCAAACAAGATGGATGGAATTTTTAAGTGAATATGACTTTGATATCAATAATATCAAAGGAAAAGAAAATAAAGTTGTTGATGAACTTAGTAGAAGAGTGCATCTCATGCATGCTACATCTATTAGTATGCATCAGTAGGACTTGAAGAGAATAATTTTAGATGTTGTTATAGATCAAAATTATCTACATGTAAATGAATGCTTACAAGAAGGATATGTACAACAGAAAATGAAAGAGTATGAGATGAAGGAAGATGGATTACTTATGCATAAAAATAGAGTTTATGTTCCTAGTTCTAGAGAACTCGGGAATTTGGTATTAAAATATATTCATAATGTTCCATATGTTGGACATATTGGTTAACAGAAAATGATTATAGCAGTAAGAAGGCAATTATTTTGGCCAGGAATGAAAAAAAATGTTGTTGATTACATCACCAGATGTATAGAATGTCAGAAAGTGAAGGCTGAGCATAGGCACCTAGCGGGTTTTCTACAACCATTACCAATTCCAAAGAAGAAATAGGAAGTGATAACCATTTATTTTATAACTAAATTTCCCAAGTTAACAAGATAACATGATTCAATCATGGTAGTGGCTGATAAATTGACAAACGCTGCTCATTTTGTTCCTATGAAAAAAAATCATACAACAACTAATATTGTGGAAATTTACATGAGGAAGATTACCAAGTTGCATGGGATAGCTAGGACAATTGTCTCGGACAAAGACACAAATTTTACTTAAAATTTCTGGAAGGAATTGTTTAAAGGATTTGGTACAAATCTGAATTTTAGCACAACATACCATCCGCAGTCAGATGGGTAGACACAGAGGGTCAATCGAGTAATTGAAGACATGTTGAGAATGTATGTGATGGATAACCCATCTAAGTGGGAATATTACTTGCACTTGGTTAAGTTTTCCTATAATAATGGGTATCAAGATTCATTGAAAATGATCCCATTTGAATCTTTGTATGGTAGGAAATGCAATACTCCAATGAGTTGGGACAACTCAGCAGACAAAGTGGTATTTGGGCTAGAGTTGCTCAAGGAAGTGGAAGACCAGATGGCTAAGATTAAGAAGAATTTAAAGGTCGCTGAGGATAGACAAAATTTTTATGCAGATAAGAATAACATAGCAAGATAATTTAAAGTGGGGGAGCATGTTCTTTTGAAAGTAAATCCCAAGAAGATCTCTTTGAAGTTGGGTAGTTGTACAAAGATGGTAGCCAAATTTTGTGGTCCATTTGAGATATTGGATAGAATAGGGTCAGTTGCATACATTATTGGATTTCATTCTTCCATGAATGTGCATAATGTATTTCATGTCTCTTTTCTAAAGAAATATGTACATGATCCTAACCATGTTATTGATTGGAATATGATTCAGGTAGAGACAGAGGAAGACTTTTAGGTCCAACCAGTGCGAATATTGGATAGAAAATTCAAAATGCTTCAGAATCGAGCTATAGAGATGGTAAAAGTTCAGTGGACCTGCTAAGGTCCTGAAGATGCTACTTGGGAGAAGCAAGATGCCATGCAGGCAGAGTACCATATATTTTTGAATAAATTTTGAGATTTTGATCTATGTTTTGTATATGCACTGAGGACAGTGCCAAAATAAGGGGGAGGGGATGTAACACCCTAGTTTTTGAGCCCCATATTAAATAATGTATTTGTTAATTGTTGAGAGGCCAGAGTGCCCAAAAAAATAAAAGAGGCCAGCATGCCTAAGAAATGTAATGTTTTGATCATTATTAATAATAAATATATCGCTCGCTTCTAGATGAACAAGGACTAGAGTTATAGGGGGCTATGATTCCACAAGAGAGGGGACTTGAGGGGCTAAGCATTTATTTTATATTTTTAAATCACCCATTTTTTTTAATGGAGGAAATCAGTTACATGAGCTTCTTGGGGGAAGTCCAAGAGGTTCTTGATCCCCACAAATTACATAAAAATTTCCATGGTCTATTGGGGCGGTTATCATGTTCATTGATTCTCTCATTCGTTGGTTCATTCTCTCTCTCACTCTCGTTCTTGTTATGGTTCTATTATTGGTCAACTCACTTGTTCACTCACTCATTCATTCATTCACACATGCACTCCATTTCTCTCTTTTCTCACATTTCATGGAGATATCACTCCATTCATTTATGTCACCCACTCATATTTCCTCATTCGTGTCTTGGATTGGGAAAGGAACATGAATTGTTGAAGGGAAACCATGGTATTCTTAGTTGTAGAGATTTTTTGTGTAATACAATCATGATTTGAGGCCTATGTGCCTAATATGCTTTGGGCTATGTCCAACTTTGCTCACATCTGTGAGTCCTAAGATTCCCAGCATGGAGATTCTGGACCAGCTGCACTGGATCCCTAGAAGGAGAAGGAAAGCCTGAGGGACTGCGTGGTAGAGAAGGGAGAGGATCCATTCTCTTGGGTTATGAAGGCTGGGTAGAAGACAACTAGGTAATTGGATTTTTGTGGGTGTTGGGAAGCCTGTGAGAGCTTGAGTGTTGACTGATTTGGGAAGCCAAGCAACACTCTAGAACTGTCCTTGTGGATTCATATCCCTGGATTGGGGGTGACATTGTTGTTGAGACTTGGAACAATAGTGTCTATGGTTGGGTGGAATTTCCTTGGCCTGCAACCATTTGGTGTCTTATTTTATAAAAGATAAGTGCTCTTTGTTATGGTATTATTTACCTGTGTATGATTTATTCTGTTGTGTATTTATTTATCATTGAATTCAATCTTTAGAATATGCATGTTTGCTGGTTATTGATGTGCATGTCATTTAGTTCCTTTATTTTATGCATATTTATTAATTTGAAAGGTATTTGTAAGAGAAATAAGTCTAAGAGAGGGCTTGAAGTAGTGTAGCCCAGCCTGTGGGTGGATGGGTATGTTACAGATAATGAGAATTCTTCCATTCTTTATCTCTTGCTTCTATTTTCTCATATTTTCTCTGCAAATCGTGTATGTCATTTGCTAGATAGATCTATTCTATGTGGGTTCAACACATTTACATGGTATCAGAGCCGACAGACTGCTAGGGAAAAGACACACCAAATTATTTTTGCATGTACTGAAGATTGAAGATAGTGGAAAAATGAAATTTTCAAAAGAATTCATTCTTACATCGTACAATTTCTTTGCATGGAAGGAGAGTATGATAATGAATCTTCGAGGAAAAGGATTATATAGTTTAACCATGAACACAAAAACCAAACCAACATCAGCCATAGAAAAATTCAAGTATCTAAATCGAATGTATGAATCATTTGGAACTATTTGCAATCTCATTTCTCCTGAACTCGTATTTCAGATATCCTCCTGTAAAACTCCAGATGAAGCCTTGACCACCATGGAAGGGACTTTTGGAAAATAGGAAGATATGAGGGCACACATGCTCGAGGTGTAATTTCTCACATTATATCCAAAAACCTTTGACAATCTCCAATATTTCTTTACCAAATATAAGGATTTGTTTTCGCAACTCAAGGCTTGCAGGGTTGATAAATCTACGGAGGAGAAAAAATGGTTCTTACCATTCTCTCCAAACTTGGTTTGGAATACTCATTATTTGTATCTACATTTCATTCAGTTAGTCTCTCCTCTAGAGACACCTAGACAATGCCCTCTCTTGATGCCTTTATTGAGTCTCTGACATGAGAGTAGAACAAGCTCATAAATATGGGAAAAATAAAAGGCCCAAAGGTACATGAACTTACTGTGAAAGATGGTAGAGGTCATGAATATCATAAATATAAAGACAAAGACAAAATGAAATCACATGCAAATCCAAAGAAGGAAGGGTACTAAAAACCCTTCAACGACGCCTTCGGATCCAAAGGTGGAAAGGGAAGAAAAGAGGCGAAATGCACTTCCTTCCATAAAGTATTCCATATAGAATCTTCACCTATACAGAAACAGATAGATCTAATGGCCCAAATACTTCATCAAAACAACCTTGGATATCGCATCCCCGAGGGTGCCAAGAAGAAGAATCCAGAAGATCAGAATCCTAAGAAAGGCAATTCTATCCATGCTTTGATTGCCATCAACTCCTCTATTGATGCTTGGATCATAGATTCAAGAGAATCACACCACATGGTTGCCACAAAAGAAGGTTATTCTTCATTGGATGCATGCAAATTTCCTCTTATTTTGATTGGGGACAACTCTTCATTCGAGTTCACCAGCAAAGGAAGAATTGAACTCACAAATGGAAGCTTCGAGAATGTGCTACACATTCCCAAACTTTTCGTCAATATTCTCTCCATGTATCAGATGAAAAACTTTGGCACTGAAAATAGATTCATATTCAAACCTGATGCAATGGATATCTATGACATGCAAACCAATTCCAGGGTTGCTACCGATGAGGTAAATCATCAATCTAGACTCTACACATTTCTGAATTTATTGAACCAGATTCTACATTACTGCTTACCCATGCTGATGAAAGTAGTAGGATATGGCACAAAAGGTTCAAGAATTTAAATTTCATATATATGCAACATATTAGCAAGAAAGGAATGGTTGATGTTCTACCTAACATCCACTTCTCCAAAGGAATTTGTGAGGGATGTGTTCTTGGAAAATACCCTCAAGAGAAATTCAATAAAGGAAAGACTCAGAAGGTTTACTTTCCTTTAGATTTGATCCATAGTGACCTCATGGGCCTTTTTTCGCATCCATCAATCAGTAAATAAATAAAGGTACGTGCTCATTTTGTTTTGATGATTTTTCATGCTTCACATGGATTTTCTTTCTTAGGAAAAAACCATAGGTCTTTCAACACCTCAAAGATTTCAAATCCCTTGTTGAGACACAATTAGGAAAGAAACTCAAATTCCTATGAACAGATAAAAGGGGAGAGTATGTCAACCATGAGATACAAAATATTTTTCATGAGGCATGGATTCAGTTACATCACATTATTCCCTATACTCTATAGAAAAACAGAGTTGCTGAGTGGAAAAATAGATCTCTAAAAGAGATGGCATCTTGCATGCTACATGCAAATTCACTTCCATGGAGATTATGGGATGAAGCACTTAATTGTGCAACCTACATCCAAAACATGTCTCCCCATAGATATGTCAAGGATAAGACCCCCTACAAGGCTTGGAGCGACCTCAAACTAGAAGTGACCCACCTATGTATTTTCGGTTCACGTGCATGGGCTAGGATTCCCTCTGAGAAGAGGAAGGAACCTTATCCACAGAGAGTAGAGTGTATATTTGTTGGATACCCCAATGATGTGAAGTGATACAGAATCATTGATATTTCCTTGGACTGGCTCATCATTGAGAAAATTTTTGAATTCGAGGAAAGTGTCTCACATGTACCTCAACAGCCGCATGCAGACACTTTTGTTCTTCCACCTATCGGAGATGATGAACATACACATGTTGACTCTTCTTCAGATGATAATTTTTATTCAAAAGATTCATATGATCCAGATACAAAGTCAATATAGTTAGATTCATGTTCAGTACATGTAGATGCAGATGCAGAGCCAAAGAAGAGGCCCAAGTGGGCCAAGACTACTCTTCAGGATGCAGGAGATCTTGTTGGGGATCTAACTGATACTAGGATGACTCAAAATGATTTCTAGGATCTTCCTCTTGCACTCACTGCCACTAAATTGATGCCACCCAGACATATTTTCTTGGTTCAGTGTTTAGATCCACAGTCCTATGGAGAGGCTGTTGGAAATCCCTTTTGGGAATCTACCATGAAGGAGGAGTACAAATCCCTCCTCGAGAACCAGACCTGGGATCTGGTTCCCCTTCCTTCAGGAACGAAACTTGTCAGGTGCATATGGGTCTATAGGACCAAGAGTGCAACGTATGGACATGTTAGCAGATAGAAATCTAGGCTAGTTGGGAAAGGCTTTTGGCAATTGCATGGCATTGACTATGATGAGACCTTCTCTCCAATAGAGAATATGGACTCCATATGTTTGGCACTTTCCATTGCGGTAGAAAAGGGATGGGAAGTAAATCAAATGGACGTGAAGAATGCATTTCTTCATGACGATCTCTCTGAGGAGATATGTATAGAGTATCCCCGGGGATTTATGTAGGATTCATAATTGGTCTGTCAACTAAAGAAGTCTCTTTATGGCCTCACGTAGGCTCTGAGGGCATGGTATGAAAAGAGGAACTCCTACCTATTGTCATAGAACTTTGTACATTGTAATTCAAACCTGAATGTTTACATGCTCAGGACAGTTGATTCACTTCTACTCCTAGTTCTGTATGTTGATGATTTGTTGATCACCGATTTCTCGACTTCAACGAATGTTGCAGTCAAGAGGATTATACATGAGAGGTTCTTGATAATGGACATGGGTCCACTACATTTAGTCCTTGGACTCGATATCAGTCAGTATGCATCAGGCATCAAATTGTCTCAGGCCAAGTATGCATGAGATCTCCTTGATAGATTTCACATCACAGACTGCAAGCCTTCCCCTACTCTTTTCCTATCAAGAGTCATTCTTGAGGATGGAGGGGACACTCCACTGGTTGACAGCACACTGTACAGACAACTAGTGGGGATATTTTTTTATCTCACACACTCCATACTAGAACTCTCCTATGTAGTTGGAGCGGTCTTCGAGTTCATGCAGGAGTTGCATGAGCTACATTGGAAGGTTGCAAAGCATATCCTTCAATACGTATAGAGCACCATCACCTTTGGGATTCACTATGAAACAGACTCTACATTAGACCTCATCATGTTCATTGATTTTGATTGGGATGGCATTATCATTGATCGCAAGTCCACGTCTAGTTACTGACTCAGTCTTGGTTCCAAATCTATATATTGGTCGAACAAGAAGTAGGTTGTTGTTTCTCTATCTTAAGTCAAGGAAAGGTACATAAGGGTAGTTAACATAACCATTCAAGCTATGTGGCTACAACATTTTCTCATTGAGTTGGGAATTTAGTTTCATCGGATGATCGTCATGTGGTGTAACAACCAGAGCACTCTGAAGTTATGCAGAGATCCAGTTTAGAGGCAGTGGACGAATCCCATCAAGATACACATGCACTACATCCAGGACTTAGTACATGAGGGGATCATCAACCTACAATTATTTCCTTTAGCAGAACAGACTGCAGACATCTTCACCAAGACCTTCACTGAGTAGAGGTTCCATTATCTACATAGTCTTCATGGAGTGAAGGACACAGTTTCCTAGCAATTGTCAGTTCTTATTTTTACATACATTGTACTTTGAGGGGGTTTTTTCTCATGATTTTTTCCCTCTTTCCTCCTTTATTTCATTGTATCTTTTGTATTTGGGTACCTAACATGGCCTCGTTGTACGGACCCATTCTTTATTTTCACCATAGTGATGTTGAGGGGGGGTGTTGGAGATACTTCACACACACCTAGGATTTCTTTTTCCCTATGTTTATGATTCATTATTCAATCTCCTATAGTTTAGGGAGAATATTCCTCTAGGATAATATTCTCTTCAGTTCACACTTTAGTTTGATCAGTTGAGTGGAGTCTAGATGCTAGATTGGGATCATCACTAAATAATGTGCATTGTCCTTGGGATTATCACCAGACTAGTGCATTACTCATGATTCCCTAATCTCCTCCTCACTTCACTATGTTTCATCTAGTTAACTGAATATTGAGAGTCTAGTTAACTAAGACTAGGTGACAATTCACTCTCGTAACTGCCTGAGAGACTAGACTAGGTCGCAGTTTACTCCCGTAATTGTTGGTGGGTGTCCAGATCACTCTAGACCACCACTATGGTGCATTGTCTTCTCCTACATTACACATTAGTTGATTTATACATAGTATATCATGTGTAAATTATCATTCATTCATTTGGTTAATGAGAATTCTTCCATTCTTTCTCTCATTCTTCTCTTTTCTCATATTTTGTATGCAAATTGTGTATGTCATTTTCTATCTAGATCTATTCTATGTAGGTTGAACACATTTATGCAGTCTTGGACAATGGTTATGTCATGTCCCCATAATCTTAAAAAAAATTCCAAACTCACCTACATTTTTCCATGTCATTATGATCCTTACTATAATAGAATTGTAGATTCGTTGGAGGGTTCATATATGGAAAAATTTCAAAAGAAAGGTAAGGTCGTGCTTGCTTTTTTTTAAATGAATATATATGAGGTAAGCATGACATATTTTCTTTTTTATATGCAAGTACTGCATTCTTATAATCTGATCTTTGATTTTTTATTTATTGCAAGATTGAAGACGCTTTTGTGGTTGCATTAGAAATGTCATTTCAGTTAACATTTCTATTTGTGATATAAGTTAGTGTAGGTTAGGAGTAAATTTATTTTGGTTGTTTTTTCATATTTTCTTTTGAATAATTTAGTTATGGAGATGCAGGTATCAAAGGAAAAAACAAAGTCATCATTTGACTATAGTCATGGGGATTCGTCTTTAAATCCCTCTATCTTCTTTAAAAAAACATTGTTTTGAAATACATCATCCTGATGAAATGTTCCAAAACGTTTTTAAAACATGAACCTTTTAAAGGAGAGAGAAATGAAGTAAAAGGGTCTACACTTTCAAGCCATAATTTGACATGAGATTTCTTGGGTGTGACTTACCCCTCCACCTAACAACACTTATTTTAAGTAGGGATTTTTATATTTTCTTTCAATCTCTTTTATCAGTTGTGTTTCTTTTGAATAATAAGCCTGGATAAATTAACATCTCATGGATCATTATCATGTGGAATGAAAACTGCCAAAATATTATATTTTAAATAGCTCGGTTCTTCCTTCTGATTCTTGTTGAGATGTTGGTTTAATTTGAGCTTGGGTTTTGGCTTTATAAGTTAGTCATATTATTATTTTTTTGTTGATTTGTTGACATTGAATTCCTTCAATAAAATCTCATTTTTTGTGTGTGCGTGTTCTCTTTTCCTTTGTTTTGAATGAGTCTTTTTTTTGTCTATCTTTCTGGTTCATTACTCTATTGTTTGAAACTAATCACCATGTGGAAACCTTATTTTAAAAGATTGTACCACCTGTTGGTCTCTAAATGACCTGAGATAGTTCAAATATGGCCTTGAAATAAAATGAATATTATCTCTGATGGACAGATATTAACATGATTGTTGGCATTCTTCTTTCCCTTTCCATCTTTCTAAGGAATTGATTCTGAAAGTTGAATTAGTATTTATCAATCATGACAATCTCAAAACTTTTTACGCCATCCTAGTTCTTAAGGAACTCTTCCGATTATGCTTCCCCATATTCTAAGACATCCTCTTATACAAAGGATGAATCAAATTCCATAATTGGATCACCTGTGTTCTTGAAATAAATAAGCATAAGGTTCTAACTGAAATATGGAAGGTCTCATCATGAGTCGGTCCATCATGACCATTGGAATTTTACGAAAGTGACATTACCATTTCTGGTTACCAAGCCAAGGTAGTGGATTTCATCACACACATAATGAAGGAAAAGAGGTCTCATCACGAGCTGACTTTCTCACCACCATGAACCACAGTGGATGATGCTACTATTTGGTCACCAAGACAGAGTAGTGGCTTTCAGTTAGTTTCCTATAATGCCTGAAGAATTAAAACTTAATAACTTCAGGTATGGTCCATCATGTGTGCTTCAACTATTAGTTGATATTAAATCATTTGGATAGGTTAAAAGGAAACCCTGTCAAGGCTATGAACTTTTGTTCGTAGGAGTAGCCTTGCCTATGGTATTGAGGTCCATTCTTAAAATAGTTGTGATCCATTGACGAAACATTTTTTCAGTTTTCAATTCCCAGAAAGTACTTCCCTCTAGTACACAAATTATGGTAACATCAATCTCTATATGTCTATAGAATTGATACCAATACTACATATATTAGATAAGGGATTTTCTTAAGGAAACTTGAAGATTTGACATTTTGGTACCTCTTACCTTCATTCCTCATGGTGATATGCTTTGAATCAACGTAGAGATAATTTCTTCTCCTAGTGAGTCGCCATTTGTTGGTTTCCCCAACTAACACCCTATTATTCTTCTTTGAAATACAAAGTTGCCTTTGTAATTTCTCGTTGTCTAGTATGTTATCATCAGATTGACAGATTCTTTGTGAAAATGTTTCTTTAGTGATTGATAGTTAGTTTTATATAATCATTTTCCTTTATAGTTTTTAGTATGCTTCTTTTTTGTCATTTTTTTGGTCTGAGTGCATTATGTTTTGTATCATGATTGCAGGTTTATCCTAAATTTCATGAATTTGAATCATGAAATTAAGGATTATTTTCTTGTGGATCTCGCTTGGTGAATTCTTTGAACAATATTATCGTACCTGTATTGCTTTGACCAATAACTATTTCTTGCCTTTCCTAGTCACATTTATAAGATGATACCATTATTCCATAGGGTTGTAATTAATTGAAGGTTTAATTATGCTACACAACCTTTGATAATTTTCTATATCCTCTAATCCTAATTTCATTTTACTAGGAATTATATCAGAACTATAATTAAACTACCCTTTTAAACATTTTATAGGAATGATGGTCAAAAGAAAAACTTATGCTACCACCTTTCAAACTAATTCATAAAGGGATTATATTAAACATACATCAAATCTATGGGATATGTTATTTTTGTAAAGTTTTTTCCTTGTATACATTATGTACTTGGATCAATTTATGACCTCTACACGATTATTCCTATCAATCTAGTTGACTCATTCTTCAAGCCCTAAAATGAATATACCCTTTCCCATGACCAGGAAGAAATCACTCGTGGCAATCTCTGAGGTGAACATGGGTCATTTTTTATACAACCTTTTTGTCCTTCGGCATGAGATCGGTCCAAAACTTCATCAACATTTTAGGTGGAATATAGGCTCAAATCATTCGCCATGTTTTGATATTTTCGCCTCGGCCATAGGAATGAGGTATTTGATCCTACTCCTATTTGTTTATGATGACTCATATGTGCTACAAGTTGAATGTTTTGTCTTTCATAGGATCATTTTGTACCTTCTTCAAATTACCCTATTATGTGACCTAGATACAGAGTTTATGGCCCATGTAGTAATAGCAGAACCGAATGACCCTGGGTTTTTACTTACCCACAAAAGTATTACAGAGTCCAAAACCATGCCATAATTGAGAGATGATTGTGCAGAGTGACTTCCAACCAAATGATGAAAAGTTTGATAAAAATGTCAAAACCCATCTCCAAAATGGGCTCACTTATTTTCCAAGTGGGAAGTTTCTTCATAATTGAAAATATCTAAGAGAAATTCCCAATTTTCTAAGGACATTTTCTCATAATTTTTGTGGTGGTTGAGAAATTAGTTCAATATTCCTGAGGAGATAGATATTCCTCAGGATATCTGTTATTGTATAAATTGGTGAATGCGGACATAAACTAATCTCCCTAGATCCACCTGGATCTAGAACAAAACAAGAAAGGACATGATGCTTTCCCTAAGTTGTTATCATTGAATTTACTATTAAAGAAGAAATGGATGACATACCTTTAGATATCGCTTCCTTATATCTCTGTTGTCCCTGCTTCGCTCCGGTGCTCTTGTGAGATCAGATCTACAATGACACAAACAAACCAAAGTGAAATCAACAACTGTAGATTCAATGGAAACCTAAACATGTGATCAAAGAGTCATTTAATAAAACACTAATGATTTTATGGGAAAGAAACATGTCACCATATCATATTAAGTAAAAGTGGAAGATAAAACCAAATTGTCTTGATGTCGCAAGTTCCATTTCTATGGTCCTTTGTTCCAACACACACATACACTTTCTCTAAATTTGTATGAAGATGGTTCAAAAAATATTGATGGAAAAAATAGAGGCTACAAGCATCAGTTGTAACAAGATCCTTCACACAGTCTTCAACCTATTCTTTCAACAATTCTTTACTCAATCTTGCTTAACCTTTTCCATGAGAAACCCATCATTATATAGGAGAAGGTGAAGTGGTTACAAGGATGAGGATGATCCCAGCGAATCAGAGAAGCCAGTAAAACCACAGCCATACAGACGACAACTCACATTCTATAAGATTATCCTTCTAGAAACCTAGTGAAACTTCTTCCTTTCCTTAGCTTCCAACGTCGTCGCACCCTGCCTAAATAGCAGCATGCGGAAATCCTGCGAGCCAGGCATAGAGAAACCTACGGAAATAAAGGATTTCCACACTATGTACCACTGTCATCTCATAGTGTCATTGATCCGGGTGGATATCGGTGGCCACCTACCTTTTCCGACTAGCTCAAAACAGTTTTCTAGCAATTTTGGCAATTTACTATTTTTAGCAGGTTTCAACTTCTGGGGCCATTTTGAGGGCCTAAATGAAGGTTTTTCAAGATAAAGGTTCTAAATGATATCCAAAGGCATGATTGATACCCCAAAATGAATCTCCTCGAAAATACCTTTCCAACAAGCTATCATACGCCTAAAACGGAGATCGTATGCAAACGTTACGACCCCGGGAAGTTGATGTACCAGCTTACCCAAATGGGGCCCACATGACTTTTGGTGCTTCATCTCCTAGGGTTAGGTTTTTGGATGTATAGGGTTTTTGGAATTCCTTTTTATTGTAAAAATTCCTTTAGAGACTCATTGTAGTCATCTTCTTGTGAATGCGAGTAGCCGTCACATCTCTTCTCAGAGATAAGATGCCACCATTCTAGCGAGTCTTTCACTTTGTATTTTTATAGTCTCTGTACATTTCTTTCATTAATAGAAATCATGTATTACTGTATATATTTTTTGATGGTTGCATCTCTGATACATTTCTGTTATATTACTGAATATCTGTGATATCTATGTGCATTTCTTTATTATATCTCTCATCTCATTTCGTGCCGAAAATAATCCGGATCAGTCATTCTAAAAATATGCCTTGTAGGAGAAGAACTTAGTCATTTTCCTCATGTAAAAGATTGTTTTGAGAGCCTGAACACATGCCTGTAGGGTCATCATCAGAGTGACCAAAATAATATGTAATAGAATTCCCCCCAAAGTATGAGGCTAGAAGTCAACCTTATCCTCCCAACGATCCTCTTCATCTCAAACGACCAAGTCTTGATACAGTTCTTCGCCCTCCCCCAAAGGGTGTTGTTTGAAAGTCTACCTTCAATCCCCAGTGGAGTCGCCAATTTTGTTATTGGATAAATCGATGAATGTGGACATAAACTAATCTCCCTAGATCCACCTAAATCTATAACAAAATAAGACAGGACATGACACTTTCCCTAAGTTGTTATCATTGAATTTACTATCAAAGAAGGAATGGATGACATAGCTTTAGATATCGCTTCCTTATATCTTTGTTGTCCCTGCTTCAATCTGGTGCTCTTGTGAGATCAGATATGCAATGACACAAACCAACCAAAGTGAAAGAAACAATTGTAGATTCAATGGAAACCTAAACATGTGATCAAGGAGTCATGTAATAAAATGCTAATGATTTTATGGGAAAGAAACATGTCACCGTATCATATTAAGTAAAAGTGGAAGATACAACCAAATTTCCTTGTTGTCGCAAGTTCCCTTTCAGTGGTCCTTTGTTCCAACACACACATACACTTGCTCTGAATTTGTATGAAGATGGTTCACAAAATCTTGATGGAAAAAATAGAGGCCACAAGCATCAGTTGTAACAAGATCCTTCACACAGTCTTCAACCTATTCTTTCAGCAATTCTTTTCTCAATCTTGCTTAAACTTTTCCATGAGAAACCTATCATTATATAGGAGAAGGTGAAGTGGTGACAACGATGAAGATGATCCCACCAAATCAGAGAAGCTAGTAATACCACAACCATATGGATGCCACCTCACATTCTAGAAGATTGTCCTTCTAGAAACTTCATGAAAATTATTCCTTTCATTAGCTTCAAACTTCATCTCACCCTGCCTATATAGCAGCATGCAGAAATCCCGCGAGCTGGGCATAGAGCACCCTATGGAAATCAAGGATTTCCACACTGTGTACCACTATCATCATGTTCCATCACTCTAAAAATATGCCTTGTAGGGGAAGAACATAGTCATTTTCCTCATGTAAAAGATTGTTTTGAGAGCATGAACACATGCATGTAGGGTCATCATCAGAGTGACCAAAATAATGTGAAACTATCTCTGAAGGGATTGATCTATAATTTCAATTTAATCTCGATCCTTCTTCCTCTTATAATGAAATCATTCTCCATGTTCCTTGTCTAACTCATGCTAGGGTAAAAGAAGTTTTAGTACATACTCAATCTCAATAGATTGAAAGGAAAGCTTCTGAAATGTTTTGAACAGAACAAGAAACCAACCCCTTCAAAGGTTGAATTACACATTGATCTACAAGAATCTCAAGTCTAGTGTAAAAAAGAAATTATTTTTAACAAAAAGGCAAGTCAGGGATTATCTATAATGTTACGAAACAAGTCTAAGCAAAAGGAACCCCTATTGGAACCAATAGTTATTGAAGACCATGATTCCTCTTGTGAAAACTATAATGGAAAATCTGGATCAGAGGACCAACCCCCATTTGATTTTGTTGATAACCTACCACATTTTCTTCGCAAGCCTGAAGGGATTCTAGGAATTCCGACTTCTCTAAGAGGTAATGTTGCTATAGGTAATCCCTTGGAAGAGAATGAGAAACATTCCAATAACCGTCATAACTTTCAATTTGGGACTGAAAGATATTATGTAGTTATCCCCTACCTTCATATGCACCTGGGATAGATGCAAGAACAAAACAGAGAACTAAATATGGAAAACCAACAGTTAAAGAATGATATAGAACAGATTTTTCCTTGAGTTGTTAAGAAACCAAAGAATTCTCCACACATTATTTTTAACAAATCCACCAATGTCAATATTATTGTTGAATCCAAATTGCATGCATCTTCGATTTCCAATTCATAATTTATGGTAATAAAATCGTTATTTTTAGTTTTGTGTTGATTTGTTTTGATTTTGATGAAAAATTAGATTTAAATTTGTTTTGGTTTTATAATGTTTTTAGACTAGCTACAGAATCATAGATTAAGTAGCCAATCTTTATTATGTATAATAATATTTCTGATTGATTTTGTTTTCTGTTTCAGGTCTCAAAACAATGAAGAGATATTCTCCACACTTTGATGAAGACCATATGATATCATTTGGATTATGACTTTTGTTCTAGTTAGTATAGGGTTAGTTCTATGTATGTCCCTATGTTGTTTCTCCAACAAACTTTTGTCAAAGTTGTTGAACAAATTATCTTTTAAATTTATCACTATTCTATTATGAGAATAAGTGACATCCTTTTGTTAAAATAAGCCATATTGTGAGGGATTCGATTCTATGAAAAAGATAGGTGGGTCGATTCTCATTTTGTTTAAATAGAGTCAGAACCTTCACAAGATGGGCATGGTGAGAATTTTTGGATAATGGACCAATTCTTGTTTTGAAGAAGAATATGGAACTATACATTGCTTAAGGCTTTTGTCCTATGAGTAAAATTGTTTTGCTTTCAACACAATATCTATTATTATGGTTCACATTCTTCTAGTGATTAATCGTGTATTGATTAAAACTCAACTTTAGTCTATTTTTTCAATACATTGTTACTTGCTTTCATTTATGTTTATATTAATTTTTCTTCAATTTCCAATAGTTCATTGTCCCAATTATTAATATCCTTGTGATTGTATCATTTTGATGTAAGTATTAAATTATATTGAGTTTATTCGTATACTCTAATGATCCGGATTTTATGAGCAGAACAAAATGAATACAGATTATTAATAGGTGCTTAACACAAAATAATAGAGATACAGTAAAACTGGTTTTCTATTCAATAACGAAATAAGATGAAAATGTAAAATGCAGTGGAAACAAGCTTGTTGGAATGGTGGCAACTTATCTCTGAGAAGAGATGTGACGGCAGCGCGCATTCGCAAGAAGAAGGTTACAATGAGGCTCTGAAGGCCTTTTTTACAATAATAAATAATTTCAAAACCCTATACATCCAAAAACCTAACCCTAGGAGATGAAGTGCCAAAAGTCATGTGGGCCCCATTTGGGTAAGTTAGTACATCAACTTCCCGGGGTTGTAACTTTTGCATGCGATCTCTGTTTTAGGCGTGTGATAGCCCTTTGGAAAGGTATCATCGAGGAGATTCATTTTTGGGGCTCAATCATTCTTTTTTCTATCATTAAGGAGCTCGATCCCGAAAAACCTTTATTTAGGCCCTCAAAATGGCCCCGGAAGTTAAAACTGCTAAAAATAGTAAATTGCCAAAATTGTCAGAAAACTGTTTTGAGCCAGTTGGAAAAGGTGGGTGGCCACCGATATCCATCTAGATCATATGAACTTGCAATGAATTAATTTTCAATTGAAATTATTTTCTTCTTGAAAAATGGTTCATTATGTCTTCATAAAGGATCAAATTAAACAATTTTTCTTTCTTCATAATAAATGAGATTTTGATTTTTAGTTGAAGTGACTTTCTTCGAGCATTTTAATGGTCTTGGTATTTTACAACCTTATTCCATATATTTATCTTGATAGACAGGTTGTTGGAGTAGATTTATACAAGAAGACACAACCAAAAGTTCCCTTTAAATACTGGCCAGTAATAGGTTAGTGGGTTTCTTTTTTTGTTTTGATTTAGTTTCTTGTGAATGTAGATTAACATTTAATCTTAAATGCTTTTCTCATTTAATTTAAAACATTATAATTTACATTCTTTTTTTTTTCTCTTTTAATTTCAAGATTAAAATTAGATTAGTAGTATGTTCTATATTAGTTTCCAATGTATTTTAATTTTTCCTTAGATTTAGTTCCATTTGTTTCACAAGATTTCTCGCAAACCTTGTGTCTGTACATATTGTAAATTCTGTAATTAAATGTGTGCAGAATAAGTATTAATGTATAGTAGATATTTGTTAATAAATAGTTAGTTCTTCTAATTTCTATATTTTAGATTAGATCCTCTTATCAGCTAATGGAGTCATAAAACCTGTCAGGGTGAGTTACCACAAACAACTTAGATTATTATAGACAAATTTTGACCAGACTTTCCCTTCTATATGACAAGCGTTCATATTTTATCGTCAACACTATGCTAGAGAGACCCTAATAAATGAATGGGATGCCTGAGGGACTGAGATCAGTGAAGGGGTACATTCCTTGGTTTGGACAAGTCAAAAGGAAAAGAGCTCGTGGAAAATCGGGATAGTTGTAGGAAGATATCAGTGGTTTGTGATTTTTATGAGTTGTGAGTGGATTGTGAGAGACCGCCCTATTTTTTGGATTACTAGCCTCAACTCGGGGGTGACTAGTTGTTGATATTTGGAACAATCATTCTATGGTTGGGTGGAACATCCATCCCAAGCATTTGGTTGCACAACCATTGTTAAAAGATAAGTGTTTATATGTTTTTTGTCTTGTATTTATGAGTTAAATTGTTGTGCATGATCTTTGTAAATTAGAATGATTTACATGGTATTGTAATGAAGTTTAATAGATGCATTCATATCTATTTTATCATGTTATATATGCATATAAATAATGGTGATAGTTAGCAGTTAAATCTGGTTGAGATTGTAGTTGTAAGCTACAGGAAATTAGTTAACTATACATGAATTAAAATAGTTAACAGAAGTTTCATTTTTATGAGTGTTTTGCACTGTAATGTCCCTTGGCTGGGATGGAGACATTACAACCATGGCCAATGCCAACTTATGAATTTTTGAATACTTCAAATATATTCCAACACGCCCAAATCACATGCTCCTAGAATGACTTATCTTCTTGAACCAAGACCATACCGATGGTTGATTCAGATACCATAATGTATAGAAAGAAGTCCCTATTGTAGTTATGTAGAATTAGTAGTGGGGATGAGATAAGGGTTTCAAATCCTAAAAATAATGTTGTGTTTGGTCACCCCACATGAATGGAACTCCTTTCTTTAAAAGGTGCATAAATCCTTTCGTTTTATCATCATAATTGGAAATAAATCTTCACAATATGTTCCCTTTTCCTTGAAGAATTTGCAATTGAATAATTATTCTTAGGGGAGGAAATTGAACTATTGCTTGAACCTTTAAAGGATATACCAAAATGATTTTATTAGACACAATGAAGCCAAGCAATCTCCTAGATTTGCTAGCAAAGATTAATTTATGAGGGTTCAACCATATTTTGTAATACTAGCATCTCTCAAACATAGTGCGAAGATGGGTTGGATGTTAAGCCTATTTCCTTGATCTACAATACAAATCTGCTTAATTTCATGGAAAGCATAAGACAAGGTCCATTGAAATGTAGCTCCGACATTTTTAAGACCAAACAACATTTACCTATATTTAAATGTGCCTCAAGGACAAAGAAACATTGTCTTATGTTGAGCTTCTTTATAGATCTGAAACTTATTCTAACTGAAAAATCCATCCATAAAAGAATAGATTTCATTTATAATATGTTCTTCGATCATCTAATCAATGAAATGCATGGGATAATTATCTTTTATATAGACCTTATTCAAATCCTGAAAATCAATACAAATAGAAATTATCCCTTGTTTCTTAGTGAAAGGAACTAGATTGGACATCCATGTAGTCAAGGGAACGTCATAGATAAAACTAACTTTCAATAACTTTTCAACATCTTCCTTTATTGCAATGACATTTCTTGGATTGAGTAGTCATAGATTTTTTTGACTTGGTTTAACATAGTCATAACTTTTAATCTCATGCTCAACAATACTCGGATTAATAGCTAGAAACTCTTCACATGACAAAGAAAACACATAAAATTTTTATTTTGGGAGAGCGGTGTAAGTTTCAAATTCACTAGAGGAACAAATAGTTTTGATCGGGTTATTTTAAAAAATGTTATGTTTAAAGGCAATACAAACATGTATAGTTTTGGAAATGTTTTTCATATTCCCTATGGAACACACTCATGCATAGAAATGGGATGTTGGCACTAATCAAAACCTCTAGTGAAAGTATAATCCTTGATTCCAACCTTTTTTTTACCCATCTCAAGAAGACAATATGATCAATGATGCATGTCTTCTCATGGTCATAATAAAATATTCATTTCCTTTAGGATCACCTCATCGTAGGGAAAGACCATTTCCAAGAAGTATCTAGAACTACAAGGTTTAAAGTCCCATACGGGAGAAGTGATCTGATCATACTCCTTTGAAAGTGGAAAAGTATGATTAGAATCTAAATAATCCATTTGGATAGTTTGATAAGTGGCTTCAACTATAGTCAAAGACATGACTAAACCTATATACCTATGTATTGACTAGAAATCCAAAAGATCCAGAACAATCAAAGGATCCTCCATATATAGGATAGTGAAGGGAATTGAGTGCAATGGAAAAAATATTTCACCGAAGTATGCAGGTTGGATGGAAATCATAGATTAAGTCACCACTAATGAGATCATGTATATAGGTGAAGAGGTGATATAAAAAACTAGTGGAGGGAATTTAAAAGTACCCATAAATGATGATTATTTCAATAACCAAGAACCAGTGTTGTCAAATGACATAGTAGAATCACCCATGAATGGGACATTTTGTCCCAGCTCTAGAGTTGGAATCAGGGGTGTAATAATTAAGTTGGTGTACATATTAATTACAAGCCCTTTTCTAGATCTGAACATCCCTACCACACATGTAAATAATACAATTTGATGCATTTCCCTCTTGTGGAGGACTAATCAGATTTCCTCCTTGTGGAGGTATAGGGTTACTAGCAATCGTTTGTTGTTGTTGCAGAGGAAAAGGGTTGGTAAGAAAGAAAATAGTTTAAGCTTCCCAATAAGCCATCCATAGATGCATATGCTCCATCTTTAGGAATTGATGGGTAATATTATGTCCATTGCATATTTTACAAAGGAACTTTATCTTCTTCTTCCCCTCCCCCTCCCCCCCAACATCACTATTCATTTCAGTATTTTTTGTAGTTCCTTGTCTAGAATTAGAATTATAATTGGTATTCTTCTTTTTCCCTCTAGGTTGTTGGTTGTCTTTGAGATTTGTATATGGAATTATATAGACATCAAAGGCTTGGATAAGAAATAAATAAGGTTGAGTGTATTGTGCAATTATAGGTTGATTAACAGGTATCGAAAATTTTCCCATTTGACTATCCACTTGATTAACTGAAACATTCTCCATGGAACCAATCTCTCCATAATTTAGCATGATCTCCTAGAACTGGATTTCTAGCATCAGTATCAGATTGAAGAGAAAATAGGGTAATATCATAAAACATTTGAGACTGGGAATAAATCAAATCCAACTACTAGACCTTAAGAATACATTTTTCTTCCTATGTTGCACCAGACAAGGCTACATCCTTAGAAATACTCAGCAACATTGACTTCACAAACCAATCAACTAATAAGCAATTTCATGAATATGATCAGAAATGTGGATTGAGGTGTTTTGTCTTAATGATGTTAAAATATTCTCTAGTTTGATATTGAATATGCAATTGGAAATGTGTTAAAAATTCCATTTCTAATGAGGAAAAGATATTATGAAATGCATGAGGAAACTCAATGTACCACTTAGTGGTAATTCCTATCAAAGTTCTTTCGAAAATTCATAAATGTATATTATCATCTATCAATGAATTCGAAGAGAACCATAGAACAAAATTCATTTCATTGTTTGATGGATCTTACCTAGGTTTACTTTCAAACTTTTGAATGCTTCATAAAACATTTGTGTAGATAAATAGACATCAAGGGCCATGGTTAATCAATTCAATTCTGAGTTGAGATAGATGTAGCAAATCTAACATCACCAAAAATGGAAAGTAAGTCATCATGATAGAATTAGAGTTACTAAAATACAAAATTGGCATCACATTAAATGCCACACTACCACCTGGAAAAGATCCCCAAAGGTACTCCCAATACTAATGACAGGATTTTTCTTTATTGCTACCTAGTGCTTGGATTAAAACTTTTACCAAAAAGAAACATCATCCTAGGAAAAGTAAGGATTCCCATGGAGATTGCAGAAAAGGACATAGAAATACCTCTTATAGAATATTTATATATAGGAACATTCTTTCTCCCAAACACAAACCCTAGTCTAGGAGGATTAGTGCCACCAATCATTTTTCCAAAACTAGGAAAGCCTAAAGATGGGATGTGTGTACTTTTAGAAGGCATCCTCATTGAAACATTATTGTTACTATGAGGAAAATGAAGATAAGGAATCCCTCCACCTATTGATTTAATCATAGGAATTCCAATACCCCCAATATTAACATTGTGGATAGTAGGGATCATACCTACTACACCCACTAAACTAGTCATGTTTTCCATCACAAACTATGAAAGATGATATAATGAAATAGATTTATCTATAGGTGGGAACTCACCCACCTACACAATAATTGTTCCTTTATAGTTGGTCATATGACAATTAAAATATATTGGGAGGGAACTATCGATGATATCCACTTCTATTGCAAGCTCATTTCAATTAGAAGGAGGCTAACCCCTTCAACATGAATAACCTGATATACTAGTCCCTCCACTAATGAATCATCAAGGTTATATTCAATAGGTTCTTCAAAAACAAGGTTATATAAAGTATTTTATGCTTCATCCTGAGATTCACTTAGATGGATATCTAGGAATGACAGTCTATGCCTTGTGGAAGGTAGTTCTATAATATTGGGTAATGAATCAAATTCTTGTAGGATCAAAAACATCATTGGTTATCCACCTTGGCCAAACAATAACTAAAAAAAAAAAAAAAAATTCAATAAAAAACAAACATAAGGGATACTAAGTGAAACACCAATCAACAATTCACTAAAACCCATAAAGATAATCCACAAACAAACACACTCTTCCAAATAATAGAAACTCAGAGTGATGAAATCTCTAAGCCCACACTTATTAAATAGATGAAAAGAGCCTTCTCTAAATCATCCATGGGTGTAAACAAACCCAAGACACACCAACGAAGGTGTGAGATATAGTCATAGTAATTGTTATAGCATATTTTTCCACCTCAAAGCATGGACACACTTGTTGGCCTGATTTGTAAATCCCTTTACTACCTGTAGACTAAAATCCCCATCAATTCCTCCAAATATTTTTAAAACCCCACTTTTCTAGTCATACTCTCACTATACATTGACAGACTGTGTATGGAACTTTTCATTTGCTTTTTTCTCTTCTGCAACTAGCATATGTGTGTGTTTGGAACAAAAAAATATAAAATTGCAATTTTATGAGTGGAGTTCATAGGTTTCTCTTGTTCATTACCTCCTATATTCCATGTATAACTAATCCAACCAAATTTTGGAGGTATAAATTCATGTCATGGGGTAGAGGAGAGGGATAAATCCTAGAAGCATCATTATGCAAGTAAAATTTTGTTGAGTCTGCAAGCCCCGTCCTGAGTTTTTAATATTTCTCAATTTATTTTTGGAAACCCCTATTTCTAGAACTCTTTCTCACTTATCCAGTTCAAGAAGAGACTCCTTCTCTTTCCTTGACTTGTTTAGAGAGAGGATGTAAGATATCAAAGGATTCTTTAGTGGCTTAAGCGAAGGAATGTGGATGTCGATTTCTAGGCAGTGTCATAGTGGTATTAGGAGATATCTTTATATACCATTTGCTATTCATTTTAAATGACAAGTCTCTTTCTTGTCCCAATTCCATTTCATTGATTCATTGTTGTAATATTTGTATGCATTGGATTATCTTAAAACTGACATCTTGATCATAGGTACTAAAAGTAGTTAAGAATTAGTTATTGTAACTATCTCTATCGTAGCATTATCTCTTTGTGAGTACATACTGATGAGGAAAGTGTTGGAGCAAAGGACTTGAGAAAGGATTCATGAAAGAGGCATTCTTCGAACATTGGAAACTAAGTAGGTGTTCTTTCCACTCTTAGGTAGTTAGTTATTTATATTTTTGTAACTACTTATGTTTGTTAGATATTTTTCTTGGGGGTGCATCCACTATGTGTTATCTTCTAGCCCAAATCATAGAATATTTATCCTCAAAACAGTAAACTCCTATGAATCAATCACCCATGGATCAATATCCATCATAAATACATGAACCCTTCAAGGGAGTTTTGTAACACCCTGTTTCCCCCAGCTTGTAAATATAACTGGACTGGCCAAGAACTATGGAGAACTCATAAATGTGAATATGTGATGTAAATGGACCTTGAGGAAAAGGTCAATGAATGTGAATAACATTTTGAATTATTGCAGGACTGCTGAGAGGGGATGTGCAGAAAAAGAGACCACGATGGTAGTGGAGGGCACCTGGAAATGTGGCGTTAACTTCCATCGAGAATGAATACCATATTTGGACTCCATTGGCTCGGAGAACCAAAAGTGGCTCGCTAGCCCTGAATTAAATGTCTCGCAGCTTGGTGGGTAGATGGTTTAATGAGGGATGGGAAGTGAACCTCCCATCCGTAGAGCCGTCGGGCCTGATCAACATGAGGGAAATCGCACCACACACAACCTCGCAAGCGGATAAGGCGTGGGGGTAGAAGTGATTGCACAGAGGGAAGACGCGAGGGGAATGCTCTGGCATTATGTAGAGTGACTGATAGCAGAGAGGAAGGATTGAAACCTCCGCTCCTGGTCACTAGAAAACAGAGACGCAGTCTCGCAGCATCGTGGTCTCAGCTCGGGGGTGGCTAGTGGTAAATCCGTTGGGAGTCGCAAAGCCTACGGTTGGGTGGAAACGAGCACCCCTCTCAGCATTTGCACTCACTTCTAGTGTTATTTCTGATAAGTGTTTTACATATTGCATCTTGAAATTCATATGCTGACATATATGCTCATAAACTGTGAAATTGTGAATGATTACACTATAAGAATGTCCGTGCAGTGTTTTGATAAGAAAGGGTAGATATATGCTTATAACAAAAAATGAATGAATTGGCTTATGACTGATAAATGAATTTAATTATGCATAAGTTGAACCAAATCAGAATTCCAGTCTGTACTCGAGAATTTGTTTCCCCTTATCTATCTCCAGGAATGCCCCGGAATACATCTCTTCACAGAGATTCCCTCCTTGGAAAGGTTTACCAAGAACCTGGAAAAAGGGACTTGAGTGTGCTAGCCTTAACAACCCTGTACGAGGAGGAATGACCCTCTTAAAATCCAAAAGTAACAGCATAGGGATAAGTATCAACCGACGGACGATATCCCGTCGAAAGATCCTCGGGTCATTCACGACCATTAGATTGATGAAAGAAACAAGGGCGTTACATACCTTGCCCCTTTTCCCCTACCTTCATGAATAGAAAGGAAAATCGGGACTGTAGATCCCCAAGGTCTGTGGGAGTATCTAGACCATTGGTTTCTTTTTCTATCCATAGAGTAGTGAAAGAGTACACAGCGTGGGACTGATCTGAGTCATTGGATCTTAGCTAGAGATCCAGATAGCCGTTGGATCTGCTAGGAGGTGCATGAGGGTTAAGCCCTCGTGAACAAGGGTGAAAGTCACAAGAGAGGAGTTGGTATCGGGGATTCGAAGTTCAGAGTTTCGAGAGTCCTGATGACAAGATATTGGGACACTCCTTGGTAAAAATCCCGATATAGATCTAGATCGTCCATCCGTGAAGGACACATGGCGGAGATCGAGAGTCCATCGGTATTTTGGATACCGGGGATTCGATTTGACAAAGGATTTGCATCGTTGGGAGTCGCAAGTCGCGAAATTGCGAAACAACAAGGACCGTTCATCTGAGGGAGGACATGAGGATGATAATTCATTGACCTCTCTCCACCTTTGCAAGCGATGCATGAACATGATCCCTTCAGAGGATCCTAGGGTCTGTAATGACCGTTTGATTTAAGAGAGAGACGAAGGAATTAATGCTACGACCCCTTCCTTTTTCCCTTGCAAGAGATGAAGGAATCGGGACCATAGACCCCATGGTACATGGAAGTACCTGAACCATCCATCTATAGAGCACACGTGGCCACTGGTAAATGCTTCGGTGTTTCGGCATCCGGAAAAAAAAAGGTCAAAGAACCCTTGTCTTCGCGAGTTGTGAAATTATGATCACCAAAGCCTCGAAATGGTGTGAGGTGTGATTAAGATTGAGGAAAGCCGGGATTTGATTATGACCGTTGATCATCCGAAAAAGACCACGACCGTCGATCTTGGTTTAGGGTCGCCGCTGTCCATCGAAGGGACACATGGTTTCCGGTCGACATTTTGATGTTTCGACATCCAAGGAACCAAAATGCAAGAAATCTTGCCTTCACGAGTCACAAAATCCTGATACTCGAAATCCTGTGGACCGTTGGATCCATGCTCCTAAGAGTCGTAGATCTCTTAGATGACTTCCCATATCGTAACTCGGAGACTTGGATGATGAGGAGTCTTGGAGTCGTTGCACTTCAAACTCCCAAGTACCAAAACCCTGAAAGGATCTATACCGTTG
The DNA here is from genome assembly GCA_009831015.1 of Picea engelmannii. Lineage (NCBI taxonomy): Eukaryota > Viridiplantae > Streptophyta > Pinopsida > Pinales > Pinaceae > Picea > Picea engelmannii. The sequence goes on along the minus strand of ML801917.1, from coordinate 506,114 downwards.
GATCTAGGGAGGCCTACGACCGTCGATCTCCCTTTGGAGGGAAACTTTGGAGACCTTGAAAGTTTTGGGGGTTTGAATGGGGAAGGTAGGAGTCGTGTATCGCGATTTCCCAAATCACGAAAAACCGTTAAGATCTTGGTTGGATTAAGCATGTGGGAACAATACAGGGTCACGTAGACAAGTCCCCAAGAGAGAAACTTTCCCCTCGATAGCCCCATCGAGGTTCAGTGTTTCGTTGTTTCACACTTCAGGGTTTGCAATGTCAAGAGAATCGACATTCTGGTAGCACCAAGTCACGAAGAGCGAAAAGATGCCATGCTGATTCAGCTCATAATCGTGAACTATAATCACATGGAGGTGGAAAAAGGAAAGAGAGCTAGTCTGTGCTAAGCCCCGTAGGACTTCGGGGATTCTGACTGTTGAGAAATCAATAAAAAAGTTCGATTTTGAGTAGTGGGTATGTGACAAAGTGGTATCAGAGCATGGTTACAACACTCAGCCTAAATGGGCTCATGCACGAGTCGCGCATAACCTCCGTTCGAAGTACTCCTACGAGGAGTAACCCCCTAACGTAACTCTTTTGTCCAGGATTAAAACTTGGAAATGAGAACCCAACTATGTATGCATGTGAAAGAGTTATGAATTTATGCGCAAATTATAAAAATGAATTTAACTCTTGAATAATAACTAGCGTTTGTCTTTTCACTCAAGCGGACGATCAATCGCGGGAATCTACAAATGCAGAGTATGGTGACTCACCAAGAGGTGGGAGAAGGCTCGCACAACTGAGACGAAGAGTCTGATGAAATAAGAGCAATAGGAACCCCTCCAGACCTAGCTGAGACTATGAGGAGTCTCATGGTTGAATTGCAAAGCTGCAAGGCCGATAATGAAAGGATGATGAAAGAACAAGAAAAGAAAACTGAAATTAATGCAGTGCTACTGCAGAGCTTATCCGACCTACAACGACAAATGCAGCATGAACCTGAGATGCAGAATCATGGTCATGTCAGTGGCCATACTGAGAGAATCACATCAAGAAAGGTCCACCCCAGAGGTAAAGGACCAGTGCCAGACGATTCCACTGAGAAGGAAGCTGGCGATTCAGAAGGCTCTTCCAGTAGTAGGACCAGTTCCTATTCTCGTAGAAAACCAAAGAAGAAAAAGACTTCCAAGAGTCATAAATTTGAGGAATTCAGAAAGGCCAAACCTCCCTCCTTTGATGGGGAGATAAAGAAGGGAGAGCAAGCCGAGGCCTGGCTACTTGGACTGAAGAAATATTTCAGAGTCCATGATTTTTCAGAGAATATGAAGGCATGAGTGGCCACTTTCAATCCAAATGGAAAGGATTCCATCTGCTAGGAAGATCTTAAGAATATGAAAGGGGTCTGCGAGGAGGACCTGTCTTGGAAACAGTTTGAAAAATACTTTCGGAAGAAGTATTTGTCGGAAAAATATTTCGACGAGAAGGCTAAAGAGTTTTATGAAATCAAACTAGGACAACTCACTATAGAGGAATATGTCAACAAATTCCTCGACTTATTGAGATATGTACCCTACATCAAAGCAGAGAAGGCGAAGGCGCAATGCTTCATCAGTGGGTTACCCAAGGAATTCTGGAACCGAATTGAATTTGACGAGCCAAAGACCTTAGAAGACACTATACGAAAGGAAACATATTGTCATGAACAATATGGACATCGGGCAGAGTCTCGTGGAGAATGGAAACATAAGAGTGGTTCGAGATTTCAGAAAAAGGGGAGCAAATCCTCAGGATTTAAAAACTACAAAAAGAACCCCAGAATGAACTTTCTAGCCCGGAGTGTACTCCAGCAAAATTTTCCCTTGGGGGATGGAAATAAAACTTCTGGACCTATATCAGTAAAGACTAATAACCCAAAGAAATAACCTCTGAAATGCTGGGGTTGTGGGGAGGAGCATCTCCTGAGAGACTGTCCACACCGGCAACAGAACAGTCGGAAAGTCTATAACATTCAGGAAGCTACCACAGTCAATGATGTGGCAAGGAGTGTGCCACAGATTTGTGCAGCCTTGGATAATAGCCAAGCTGACCATCAAGCTTCAGTGGTGGAAATAGAAGGTATGATTTTCAACCACCTAGTGTCTGTGTTGATTGACCCGGGCTCAAATTTGAGTTATATAGCCCCTAGAGCTGTTGATAAGTGTAAACTACAGCCACAGAAGCAAACCAAGCCATGGTTGGTATAGCTAGCCACTGGCACCAAAAGAAAGGTAGTAGAGGTCATACCAGCCTACCAATTAATGTTGGCTGAAATCCCCACCCAAGCAACCCTTAATGTATTACCCCTGGGATCATATGACCTGTTGATTGGTATGGACTGGTTGGCCGCCCATAAAGCCAAACTGGATTGTTACCATAAAACCTTAGAATGTGTGAGCAAAGAAGGAAAAAGGATAACCCTCCAAGGGATCCGAAAACCGGTCTCGGTGAGACAAATATCAACCCTGCAAATGAGAAAGTATTGTCGAAAGGGATGTCCCCTATATGCAATACAGGTGTTGAAAACCATCGAAGGTGCTAAACCAAGCCCAGATGATCACCCTATCTTGAGAGAGTACAGAGATTTGTTTCCGGAAGAGGTACCAGGTCTACCTCCGAGAAGAGACATTGACTTCTCAATAGAGCTCGCACCAGGAGCGGTGCCGGTGTCTAGAACACCCTACCAGATGAGCACACCTGAGTTAGTTGAACTCAAATTGCAATTGAAAGAAATGATGGATAAGTTTTATATTCGACCCAATGTGTCCCCATGGGGAGCACCAGTCCTGTTTGTGAAAAAGAAGGATGGCACCCTTAGACTGTGCATAGATTATAGACAACTTAATAAAGTAACCATAAAGAACAAATACCCCTTGCCCAGGATTGATGATCTATTCGATCATTTGGGGGGTGCATCTATTTTCTCAAAGATTGACTTGAGGTCGGGATACCATCAAGTCTAAATTAAGGGTGAAGACATCCATAAAACCGCTTTCTGGACATGGTATGGTCACTATGAGTTTGTGGTAGTGCCGTTTGGGTTAACCAATGCCCCTGCCACTTTCATGTGCTTAATGAACAATATACTCAATAAATTTTTAGATAAATTTGTACTGGTTTTTATTGATGACATATTAATCTACTCTAAGAATAGAGAAGACCATGAAGAGCATCTTAGAATTGTGATGCAAGTGCTAAGAGAGAATCAGCTCTATGCTAAAATCAACAAATGTGACTTCTTTCAAAAGAAAATACATTACTTGGGACATGTTCTATCCGAGGAAGGGGTAGCAGTAGATCCTGACAAGATCAGATCTATCATGGAATGGTATACCCCAAAGGATGTCTCAGACATCAGATCCTTTATGGGATTGGCGGGATACTATAGGAGATTTATAAAAGGATTCTCCAAGATTGGTTGTCCAATCACTGCCCTCTAGAAGAAGGGGGGAAAATTCCTATGGACATAGCAATGTGAAGAAAGATTTCAAACCTTGAAACATCTGTTAACCCATGCACCTGTGTTGAAAATCACTGACCGAGAAGTTGACTTCCTTGTGTGCATGGATTCCTGTAAGGAAGGGCTCGGAGGAGTCCTTATGCAGGAAGGAAAGGTGATCTATTATGAATCCAAAAAATTGAATGAACACGAGGTCAATTATGTGACTCATGATCTAGAACTGGCTGCCATAGTGCACGCCCTAAAAATGTGGAGGCATTACCTCTTGGGGAGAAAATTTGTGCTTATGACAGATCATTGTGGATTACGGTATTTGTTTGATCAACCAAATCTTGATGCTAGACAAGCCAGATGGATGGCCCTCCTTAGCGAATTTGATTTTGAAATCAAACAGATTAAAGGGAAAGAGAATAGGGTGGTCGATGCCCTTAGCAGAAGCATGAGAATAATTCACCTAGTAGCGGTGAGTACCTGGGAGACAGATGTCAAGAATAGAGTAAAAAAGGCACAAGAAACATATCCCTTCGTTCGAAATGTGACCTTATACCTAGGGCGAGAACCCACTGGAGTAAAATATGAAGGCTATCAGATGACCGAAGGAGGCCTTCTCACTTACAGAGATAGACTGTACATTCCCAATTGTGACGACTTGAAGAGGTTCATCATGGATGAACTACATAAGAGACCCAACACTGGTCACCCAAGATACCAGAAAATGATCACTACCACTCGGAAACAATTTTATTGGCCTGGATTGAAGAAGGACATAGCCAAATATTTGGCCCAATGCATAGAATGCCAACAGGTTAAAGCAGAACATCGACACCCAGCCAGACTACTACACCCTTTACCCATCCCAGAATGGAAATGGGAAACCGTCTCCATGGATTTTATCACTGGATTGCCAACTTCAACCAAACAGAATGACGCCATTATGGTAGTGGTCGATAAACTGAGCAAGTCTACTCATTTCATCCCCATCAAATCAACCTGCAAGGCGATAGATATCGCCTAGATATTCATGAAAGAGGTATTCTGACTGCACGGTATGCCGAGGGAGATAATATCTGAAAGAGACACAAAATTTACTTCCAATTTTTGGAAATCACTGATGGCGGGTTTAAAGACTAAATTGTTGTTTAGCACTGCTTATCACCCTCAAACCGACGGATAGACAGAAAGAGTAAATCAAATATTAGAAGATATGTTAAGGATGCATGTAATGCATCAACCCAGGAAATGGGAAGACTACCTACCATTGGTAGAATTTGCCTACAACAACGGTTACCAAACATCCTTAAATATGAGTCCCTTCGAGGTCCTCTATGGTAGGTCGTGTAATACTCTAGTCAGCTAGAGTAACCCTGTAAATAGGATTTCCATTGGACCCAATATGTTGAAAGAAATGGAACAGCAAGTGACTCAGATAAAACAAAATCTGAAGGTCGCTCAGAACCAACAGAAAAATTATGATGATCAAAAGAGAACTCCAAGAGAGTTCAAAATGGGAGACCATGTATATCTCAAAATTAAGCCCAGAAGGAGTTCCCTGAAAATGGGAGTTTGTACCAAGTTGGCACCTCGATATTGTGGACCCTTTGAGGTTCTAGATAGAGTGGGACCTGTATCCTATCGGCTAGCACTTCCTGCCACAGTAAAAGCACAAAATGTTTTCCATGTTTCATTATTGAAGAAATATGTACATGATGCTAATAATATAATTGACTGGTTTGTGATCCAGGTGGAACCGGAGGGAGAATTTCTACCAGAACCCCAATGTATATTGGACAGAAAGGAAACCACGCTCCAGAACCGAACCATTGCACAGGTCAAGGTGCAGTGGAAGCATTTTGGCCCAAATGAGGCTACATGGGAAATGGAGGATGCCATGAGACAGGCATATCCGATTTTGTTTACCTCTGCACATACCAATCATGTTAGTAGATAAGAACATCGAAGACGATGTTCCTTTTTAAGGGGGAAGGAATTGTAACACCCTGTTTCCCCCAGCTTGTAAATATAACTGGACTGGCCAAGAACTATGGAGAACTCATAAATGTGAATATGTGATGTAAATGGACCTTGAGGAAAAGGTCAATGAATGTGAATAACATTTTGAATTATTGTAGGACTGCTGAGAGGGGATGTGCATAAAAAGAGACCACGATGGCGGTGGAGTGCACCTGGAAAGGTGGCGTTAACTTCCACCGAGAATGAATACCGTATTTGGACTCCACTGGCCTAGAGAACCAAAAGAGGCTCGTTGGCCTTGAATTCAATGTCTCGCGGGCTGGTGGGTAGATGGTTTAATGAGGGATGGGAGGTGAACCTCCCATCTGTAGAGCCGTCAGGCCTGATCAGCGCGAGGGAAATCGTGCCAAACGCAACCTCGCAAGAGAATAAGGGTGGGGGTAGAAGAGATTGCACAGAGGGAAGACGCGAGGGGAAAGCTCTGGCATTATGCAGAGTGAGTGATAGCAAAGAGGAAGGATTGCAACCTCTGCTCCTGGTCACTAGCAAATGTAGACGCAGTCTCATAGCATCGTGGTCTTAGCTCGGGGGTGGCTAGTGGTAAATCCATTGGGAGTCGCTAAGCCTACGATTGGGTGGAAACGAGCACCCCTCTCAGCAGTTGCACTCACTTCTGGTGTTATTTCTGATAAGTGTTTTACATATTGCATCTTGAAATTCATATGCTGACATATATGCTCATAAACTGTGAAATTGTGAATGATTACAGTCTAAGAATGTTTGTGCAATGTTTTGATAAGAAAGGGTAGATATATGCTTATAACAGAAAATGAATGAATTGGCTTATGACTGATAAATGAATTTAATTATGCATAAGTTGAACCAAGTCAGACTTCCAATCTGTACTCGGGAATTTGTTTCTCCTTATCTGTCTCCAGGAATTCCCCAGAATAGATCTCTTCACAGAGATTGCCTCCTTGGAAAGGTTTACCAAGAACCTGGAAAAAGGGACTTGAGTGTGTTAGCCTTAACAACCCTGTATGAGGAGGAATGACCCTCTTAAAATCCTGAAGTAACAGCATAGGGATAAGTATCAACCGATGGACGAGATCCCGTCGGAAGATCCCCGGGTCATTCACGACCATTAGATTGACGAAAGAAACAAGGGAATTACATACCTTGCCCCTTTTACTCTACCTTCGTGAATATCAAGGAAAATCGGGACCGTAGATCCCCAAGGTCTGTGGGAGTATCTGGACCGTTGGTTTCCTTTTCCGTCCAGAGAGCAGTGAGAGAGTACACAGCATGGGACTGATCTGAGTCATTGGATCTTAGCTAGAGAGCCTGATAGTCATTGGATCCACTAGGAGGTGCATGAGGGTTAAGCCCTCGTGAACAAGGGAGAAAGTCACGAGAGAGGAGTCGGTATCGGGGATTCAGAGTTCGGGGTTTCGAGAGTCCTGATGACAAGAGATCAGGACACTCCTTGGTAAAAATCCCGATATAGATCTAGACTGTCCATCCGCGAAGGACACGTGGCGGAGATCGAGAGTCCATCGGTATTTCAGATACCGGGGATTCGAGTTGACAAAGGATTTGCATCGCTGGGAGTCACAAGTCACGAAATCGAGAAACAACAAGGACCATTCATCTGCGGGAGGACACAATTCCTTGACCCCTCTCCGCCTTTGCAAGTCATGCATGAACAAGATCCCTTCCAAGGATCCCAGGGTCTGTAATGATCGTTTGATTTAAGAGAGAGACACAGGCATTAATGCTATGACCCCTTCCTTTTTCCCTTGCAAGAGATGAAGGAATCGGGACCATAAACCCCATGGTCCATGGAAGTACCTGAACCGTCCATCTATAGAGCACACATGGCCACTAGTAAATGCTTCGGCATTTTGACACACGGAAAACAAAAGGGCAAAGAACCCTTGTCTTCGCGAGTCATGATATTCTGATCACCAAAGCCTCGAAATGGGGTGAGGTGTGATTAATATTGAGGAAAGTCGGGATTTGATTGTGACCATTGATCATCCCAAAAAGACCATGACCATCGATCTTGGTTGAGGGTCGCCGTTGTCCATCGAAGGGACACGTGGCTACCGATAGACGTTTTGGCGTTTCAGCATCCGGGGAACCAAAGGCAAGAAATCTTTCCTTCGTGAGTCACGAAATCCTGATACTCGAAATCTCGTGGACCATTGGATCCATGCTCCTAAGAGCCGTCGATCTCTTACACGACTTCCCATATCGCAAATAGAAGACTTGGATGACGTAGAGTCTTGGAGTCATTGCACTTCGAACTCCTAAGTACCAAAACCCTAAAAGGATCTATACCATTGGATCAGGGGAGGCCTACGGCCATCGATCTCCCTTTGGAGGGAAACTTTGGAGACCTTGGAAGTTTTGGGGGTTTGAATGGGGAAGGTAGGAGTCATGTATCGTGATTTCCCAAATCGTGAAAAGCCATTAATCTCTTGGTTGTCTTAAGCATGTGGGCACAGTACAGGGTCACGTAGACAAGTCCCCAAGAGAGAAACTTGCCCCTCGATAGCCCCGTCGGGGTTCGGCGTTTCGTTTTTTCACACTTCAGGGTTTGCAATGTCGAGAGACTCGACATTCTGGTAGCACCGAGTCGCGAAGAGCGAAAAGACGCCGTGCTGATTCGGCTCATAATTGTGAACTAAAATCGCATGGAGGTGGAAAAAGGAAAGAGAGCTAGTCTGTGCTAAGCCCCGTAGGACTTTAGGGATTCTGACTGTTGAGAAATCAATGAAAAAGTTTGATTTTGAGTAGTGGGTATGTGACAAGTTTATTATAGGATCTATCATTTTTCTTAGGTATCACAAGCACTTTCCACTTGCAGTCACTTATGTGAAACCTAGGAAATGCCACTAGGGATTCCAATCCATGATTAGTAGATAGGTGAAATAGTCATGGGTCAAGCTTCTACATTGGGTAGGATATATGAGAATTAGTCTCGTAACCAAAACCTTAGAGATGAGGTATCACCCTAAGGATCTACCAATTCTACTAAAGTCTCCTATTATGTGTCCGCCCACCAATCCAAATGAGAAGGGATATCTCAACACTTAAATCATATTGACCTAGTGCTTGATGCTTGTGTTAGAGGTGATTTCCTAGAAAATCTCTCTTTCTATTTTTGTAATTATCACTCTTTAATCAATTCCTAGTCTTTGTTTGAAAGCCTTTGAGAATTTGTTCTCCACACCTACACCAAGGTCCTAAACACCTTGACTATTGTTGTTTTTTCCATGAATGAAAAGATGATTCTAGTTTCTTTTAGATTTAGTGTTTCTTTTAAAGTATTTTGTTTATTCAAAATAGGGCTATAAAATCAAAATCAATGATGTTTTAACTTATATTTGTGTGAATTGAAGAATTTGTGAAAATAATTTGTAATTCAACACTTTTCTTTTCCAAATGAAAAAAGAAAACCTAAAAACTACTTTGCAATTCAATCCAAATAAGAGATAATTTGTTGTTCAATGCAGTCTTCTTTCAAATTCGAGAGCCCAAATGTATGCAACCTAAAAAAAGGAAAAAATTATGTAGATAACGCTAGTTCACATAATCCACTCAATTGAACATCTAAACCTACATTCTAGTATTTTTGTTGTTGTGCTCTTAAACCACACCAAAATAAAACAAGAAAGAAAAATCTAGTATGTCAAGTCTCTCTATAGATAGTATAGGGTTCAGAGCTCAAAGAAACTCCCTAGAATATGTATCTAGATAAAAACAAGGGAAAAAAGTTCCCAAGTTATAAATAGGCAGGAAGGCTACAATGGTGTAACCTATGCACATGTGGGGTTCATATTTTAGCAGCCTATGCACATGCGGGGTTCACAATTTAGCAACCAATGCACATATTCAAATGCACATGACTATGAGATCTGAGGCCCACACACATGTCCTTTAGGATGGAAAAATGAAAAACCAAGACTACAAATAATATAATTTCTTCCTTCTAGAATGTTTAATTCATAGATATATACACATGGTATGTATATATATGGTCTAAATCTATGGAAAACCTATATACCAACCCAAGAAGGGAAAATTAAAATAATTTCTCCCTAGTGGAGTCACCAATTATATTATAGGGAATTCACTCCTATAATATATCTAGGATTCCCTAGTGATAGAGTTGGAATGTTACTACATATTTTTTTTTGTTTGTTAATGTGGCTGAACCTATTGGCATCAGGATTAACCTATGGCTTGAGAAACCATGACTCAGGGGCATCTAAGCCATCAAAATCACCCGGGGATCACACCCGGCCTGAGCCACACCAATCCTTAACATGGTTGGATTTTTTGTCCCCACAAGTTTCGAACCGGTGACTTTTCAACACGGAGTGGCTTAAAAACACACTCTGTCACCGACTGTCCTACACCTAGGGGACTGGAATGTTACTACATATTGATGATAGATCATTATCTAATTTCCCTAGTTCAACATCTCATAACATGATATGCAAAAGGAGGAAGAGAGATACATATCATTTTAACATTGGTTAATGCATATCTAAGTGAGTGGCTCCAATACAAGATAGATACATCTCCAAATTTCTCCTAAGATATGTAGACAATCAAGCATCCCAAACCTTTCTCCAATCCCACATGCATTTCAAGTAAGATATTAATCTAAATTTGAATTTTTATTTTTT
>ML801917.1:477518-495889 GCA_009831015.1 Picea engelmannii | reverse complement strand
TCCATCCTAAACCACATGTATAGAATCCCTTCTCGAGATAAGGATCTTACACTCTCACTATGGTAGCTAGATCTAAGTAGATCCACTAGGATACACTCAAGGTGTGATCTCAATTGAAAATTCAAGAAAACGCTCTCTCAAGAAACAACAACAAAGGTTACCAAGATCTAACCCAATACCAACATAAGGTTGTTAAATCTCAAGCTAAAAGTGTTCAATCTCACCAAGAACCTCTCGTTTATAAGACAAAAGATAGTTCACATTAGTTGGCAAAATGAATTATGGTCTGAAAATTGTATGACTTGAGATATAAATAGGTAATTGCACTTTCATAGTTTTTAGAACCACTTTTAGGAATGATTCCACATAAATATTTTTTATTTAGTTTTAGGAATAATACCAAATTAAGTCATTTCAAGTTAAACTGGGCTTGGAAAAGTGCTCCTTAATTGCATTTCTAATTATAATGGCTCAAATCCACTCAAATAATTTGGAGAATTGATTTTGAGTCTAATATCACCTAGGTTTACCTATGTGAGCTATTATTCTAGACAAGTAGTCACACATTATATTCAGAGGTAGAGAAAAGAAAATATGTAGAAGGTAGGGCCTACTAGTGTTACAAGAAAAATACTTGGTGAATACCACTAGAGTCGCATGGAGAGAAGTTGTGGGAGAAATAAATGTTAGTAATCATTGTTTATATAGTCCACCTAATCAATATTTAGACAATATTTCCATCCATCATTAAAAAAACCTGTCTAGCTATCATTCAGACAATTTGTCTAATTAGCGATTAATGAGGATTACCTAGGGAATTACTTGGGTATATCAACAATTTAATACATCACCATGGAGTATATGGGGTTGAAAGGAATAAGTGAAGGACCAATTGAATAGATAATTTAAAGAAATGTGTTAGGGGAAACTTGATTGAATTTTCTTGACTAAAACAAATAAGTACTACAAATCTATAAGTATTCCCATATGCACTAGATCACTGTGGAAGAAATAGTGACCTAAAAGGGGAATCAATTAAAATTATATTGGGCATGTGTCGATACCTTCATCAATGCTACAAATGACTAATTTTAAACAACTATCTTGGTTTTGATCATATTAACCAAGAATTAATTTCCAAAAACAATTGACTTCTCACTCTACCCAAAGTTGATTGTACTTTAGTCCCATGCTCTCCAACAACTATGGGATGTGAATCTCACACCCACCCTCGTACATGATTTTAATTATTGGGCTCTCATACACTCAAATAGAAAATTAGAAGTTATCCCAAATTATGGAAAAATTGTAGACCCACTCACTACCTTCCTTAAGAAAAATGCTTTCAGTTGGAATGTGGTTTTTGATTGATCCTTCCAAGCTTTGAAACAAGCTATGTGTACGAATCTAGTTCTATCACTACTCGACTTCATAAAGACTTTTATTTTTAGTGTGAAGCCTCTAGGAAAGGAAATGGGGAAATTCTCTTGCAAGAAGGAATACCATTGGGCTTCACTAGTAAAAAAACGTTCTAAGAGACGCTTGGGAAAATCCACCTATGAAAATGAAATGTTGGTTATTTTACATGTGGTGGATCTTTGGCATCCTTAATTAATGAGGCAATGCTTCCAAATTAAAATTGATCATCATAACCTCAAATATGTTTTGGAACAAAGGATTCCATCTCTTGAGCAACAAAAGTGGTTGACCAAAATGTTCGACTATGATTATGAGATTATTTACAAGGGAAAATATAATGTGGCTATTGATGCTCTTTCTAGGAAATATGAAGAAGAAGGATCCCTCTTTTCAATCTCCTTCATTGTATATGATTGGTTAAATGAAGTGTGCCATCAATGTTTCCAAGACCCCAAAATTTATATCTTGACACAATAATTTCAACAAGACACTATTACATCTCTGGGATACACTTGGAAAAATTAGGAGATTTGATACAAGGGTTGCCTGTATTGAGCAAACACTCCCACTTTAAATACATTGTGATCTATGAACTTCAAGTGTCACCAACAAAAAGGCATTTTGGATTTCATAAAACATATGAATGGATCAAACGTTCCTTTTTCTAGGAAGGCATGAAGCAATACATACACACTTTTTTGTCCAAATGTGATACTTGCTAATGCAACAAGGGAAAAAAAATCAAAACTCCATGCACATTGCAACCTCTCCCTATTACACCTACTATATGGACTGATTTATCTATGTAATTCATAGTTGGATTACCTAAATATGGAAATAGATCAATGATCATGGTTTTGGTTGATCTCCTTTCCAAATATGCTCATTTGTGTGCCCTCCAACACCCATTTAAAACCTCCATAGTGGCTCAAGTTTTCATGGAAAATATCTTCAAACTCCATGGAATTCCCTAATCTATTATCTCTGACCATGATCCAAATTTCAAAACAAATTTCTAGAAAGAATTGTTTAAGGTCCAAGGCACCCCATTGCATCTCAACATTGCCTATCATCCCCATAATAATGGTCAAATTGATGCTTTTGACAAGTTCTTGGAAGCATATTTATGGTGCTTCGCATTAGAACAACAATCTCAACGAGTCCAATGGTTACCACTAGAGAATGGTGGTACAATACATATTACCATGGTACTACTCACATGACTTCCCTTGAGTCAGTCTATGGTCAAAATAAACCCTCCTTCTTATATTACATGCCCGATGTCTCCAAGTTCAAGGAGGTAGAAATAACCCTTATAGTTTGAGCTAACATTTTATGCACCCTCCAAGATAATTTGGTCATGGCTCAGAATCACATGAAGCAACAAGATAATTAGTATTGTTTTGAATTCCATTTTGTTGAAGGGGATCATGCGTTTCTTCATCTACAACCATATAGGAAAACTTCACAGAAATGATATCACTACCAGAAACTTGCTCCAAGATTGTATCACCCTTATACAATCATCAAGCATGTAGAGCATGTGGATTACAACTTATCCCTTCCCATTCACTCTAAGTTCCATCCAGTTTTACATGTATATTTCTTAAAGAAAGTGATTGAAACCAAGTGCTAGATTCAAACTATCTCTAGGAATTGGATGTAGAATGTTACATTGTTGGCATGTTTTACAAGAAGCGTGTTCTTTTCATTGATAGCAAGAACAAAAATGATGATGGAAAACAGGAAAATCATAAGCTCAGGAGGAGAAGTGAATAGTATGCAGAGATCAAAGCTCAGAAGGGAAAGCGTAGTAAAAAAACATGATCAGGATCAAAATCCTTGATCGTGGATCTACTTCGAGATTCTTCATGACCGTCGGATCAAATTAAGTGAAGGATAGGATAAACGAGGCACAAGGTTTGAGAATTCAATTATCTGAATCTCCGTGAGCCGTCAGATAAAATTAAGTGGAAGGATAGGATAAGAAAAGATGGGGAGTCGTTGGATTTAATCCAAGCCAAAGTTGCATCGCAGACAGATCGATCCACTGATATAATATCTTGATCAATCAAACATCATTCATTTCAGGTCTAAATATGTGAGGAGGTTACGCTCCAAAAAAATCTCACTTCAATATTTTTCAATTTGAGATTTGAAATTCCCAAAGTCCGGAGAGCCGAAGAGCCATAGTAAATTTCAATCGTTAGATCCAGAGGTATATGTGGTGACAGATCATGAGCTCCGTAGAAATCACTTTGAGAGTTTAAGTTTGATATTTGAAATACCCGAAGCCTAGAGAGCTGGAGAGTCGAAACAAATTCTCAAGCATCAGATCACCCAAAGAATATCTCAAGCATCAGATCATCTGAAATGAATAAGTATCATTAGATCTAGAGAATATTATTCTGACCATTAGATTAAGCAGATGAATATGTGTCACATCAGGTGACCATGTTAGCATACCACCTTAGCAAGGACATGTATCAGACCTTGTCAGCTCCGGGAGTTTTAATTCGAGATTTTTACCAACAACAGTTCCCTAAGTCCCAAATTCATGAATTTCGAAGTCCCAAAGTGGATACGAGTCGTCCTATCTGAATATCACTTCGGGTGCATTCTCAACCGTTGATCTAGTATAGTGGAAGGACAATGTAAGTGGAACTGTTAACCGATAGCAAGGGGTCTCCACTGCCTATGAATTATTTAGAAGGTGACCACTCTGGAGGAGAATGAAGAAGCGATCAACCTAAATTCATGAAAGGCCAAAGTCACTTATGATGGTTGATCGTGCAGGAGGGCACGTGTCAATAGATCATTGACTACGGCTGAAATTACTCTGGGAAAACGCGAAGGAGAAAGGTTTGAAATTGTTGAAGTCTGAAGTCCCCGAGAGGAGGATAGTCGTTGGATTAAGGAGGAAAGTGTTTGCAGATTATCAACTCCATAAGATTGATGTACGGAGGAAAACAAGATTTGAGAGTTGAAACTACCGAAGCCTGGATCACGAAATAAGTCGTAGTCATTGATTTGGAAGGGAGCTATGTGTCGACATATCGTGTAAATTTGGGATCGCGCGTGGAAGGAGGAAAGGAAGGTAGATAGTAGTCATTGATTGAGTGGCATTTCCAAGGGATTGGAGATCAACGGTCATGCTCAATTGCAGGGCCAAAACATTCTCTGGTGTTAATTTATCTTGAGTGGGCTGCAATCAAAACCACAGTATCGCCAAAGGAATACGTGGAGATCTGTACTGAATTATGGGGAGAAAAGTGGGTTTCCCTCAAATCTCCTTTGGTCATGCCAGCAATCGGATGGTCACATGAGATCATCACCCAAGATCATACAGAAATAAGGAGTTATCAATCGCTAGACCAAGATCATGAAGCGATTTTTGAATAGTCGTGTGGTCACCACCAGTGGTGATGTAAAGGAAGGTTCTTAGGACTGATTTACCTACAACTAATAAATTGAATGATTGTAATTGCTAGTGAAGAAAAGGAATCTCAGGATAACGGGCACTAATGATGAATAGACAGTGAGTAACTGCCAATAAAGTGGCAGAGTTGCGATGAGGACCTAGGAGAGAACTGGGTGAAAAGATGACATGCAGAACATAGAAGAGGATACATATATAGAATTGAGATGCAACACACAGCTGTTGTGATGAAGAGTTTCTAGGATGATTTGGAAGAGGACTTGCCATGATAAATACATGCAGAGAATGTGCTTTTCTCGAACTAATGCATGAGCGTAGAAGGTGGTAGTAAGAAGCAGAAAAGGAGTAGAGAAGAGGTGCAGTGAAAATGTATGCAGTGTATTCACAGAGCATAAAATGTAAAAGTGAAGTTGAACAGAGTGGTATCGTGTGCAGGAAGAAAAAGAGCAGAGCATAGAAGAAGAAAGATGTAGAAGAGGAACAGAGCATAGAAGTTGAACAAGGCAGAGGAGACATGGAGTTGCAACAAAGAATATCAGAGACAAAGAAAGTAAGTAAAATTTTGTAAGTTTCAATCAGGGTGATAGGGTGGTGCTAGGGAGGATTGTAGTCCTCTAAATTCTAGTTGGTGCTAGAATATATTTTGGGAGTTAGTGATTCCATCTAGTTGGTGCTAGAGAAACCTGGGAGTTGGTGCTTCCATATAGTTGGTGCTAGAGAAACCTCGGAGTTGGTGCTTCCATCTAGTTGGTGCTAGAGAAATCTAAGAGTTGGTTCTCTCTGCAAGTTGTATCTTTCTATCAGAGGTTACAGCCTCATATTTGAGTTGGTGCTCAAACACTATGATGTACATGAAGGTTGGAGCTTGATTGACATCCGAAGAAGAAGATTTTTTCTCCCTTTATGGGTTTCCTCATGAAAATCAGTTTCTCTGTGTATTCTATGTGATTGATCAAATATTGTGTATCTATGCATGTTAAGTTATCAGCAACACATTAAATAATAATCTAGAAGGGATCAAAATAACATGAAAAGTTTCAAGATTATATTATAATTGATTCACCCCCCCCCTCTCAATTATATTTCCAATAATTGGTATCAGATTCGGTGCCTTTGATCAAAGGTACATCCATAAGCTTGAACATGACTAGTCATGATGGAAGTTCAACTAATAGACCCCCTCTATTTGATGGAACATAATTTTCCTTCTGGAAAATAACGATGAGAACACATTTAATGTCTCTGGGTGTTGATGTTTCGGATGTCATTGAAATGGGATATGTGAAGCCTGTAGTGTTGGCTTCAAAATATTATAAGCTAGAGTTTATCTTTAATGCAAAAGCAATGGATGCCATCCTCAGTGGACTTGCTGAAGCCAATTTTGTCAAAGTCATGCATTGTGATTCAACAAAATTTATGTGGGACGAGCTGATAAGTACTTATGAAGGTAATGAAAAGGTGAAATATGCAAAACTTTAGACTCACAGACTAAAATTTGAGTAGTTAAAGATGGATGAAGATGAAACTATTAGTAAGTACTTCTTATGTATAGAAGAACTTGTCAACACTATGAAAGGCCTAGGTGAAACGATAGATGAATCTTTTCTAGTACAAAAAATATTAAGATCTCTTCCTGATAAATTTAACTCAAAGGTCTGTACCATAGAGGAAATGGATGATCTCAAAATGGAGGAAATTTCGATACAAATTAATGTATTCATGCGATTCTCCTGATCTAACAATTTCTGCCACTTGTTAAATATAGAATCACTTCTACTATTATTATTGTGGAAGCAATTAAACCATGATCACAACCACAATGCACAAAGTGAAATATCAATAACACACAACACAAAAGTTTTATCGAGAAAGCGTAAAGCTAAAAACCCCAACTATCATATATTATGTATATCATGAATCATGAAACAATCTCATACAAAACTCTAATCCAAGAGCTCTCAGTACAATATAATTGTCTCACACTGTCATACACAAATCAACAAATACCTATGCCAATTTCTGTGTCCAGACAACCTGCCTCCTCTGCATAATCTCTACAATCCGAATTCTCACAATGAATCGAATGAATCCAATTGCCTCATTTGCACATGCTCGTAATCATATTCACTGCATGTGTGAACAAATCACAAATGATAGCCAAACTATCCCTTTCACTTGTTATCTCAACTGGATCTCCAATGGATTTGCATGAATGTAGTTAACCGTGACGAATCTTCAGTTGCATGTGAGTTAACTGATTAACTGAACTCTCACTAGTGCATGTTTAGTTATAACTAGCACAACTGATCTTAACTCACTTAACTACACTTATAATTTTGTTACAAATCCAAATCACTCAGTTATGAATGAGATAATAGATTAATATTTATTGTCTAATTTTAATTAAGGGAAAAGTAAATTAGACACATGTTTCTTGTTGACTTTTCAACAGACACTAGGTCAACTTCTTGGAACCCTAACTACCTATGAAATGAGAATCACCAAAGGTAAATCCACCACAAGAGAGACATCTTTTAAAGTAGAGAAAAACATAGATTCTAATATAGATGATATTGAAGCAAAATTTGTGAGAAGACTGAAGAAAGGAATAGGAAAATACAAAGGTAAACTGCCTTCAAATGTTTCAACTGTGGTAAGATAGGTCATTTTGCATCTAAGTGTCCTCACAAAAGAAAGGATCAGACATATGATGATGAAGAGAAGCACAAACATAAGAAGGTATATAAAGAGAATAATTTTAAGAAGAAAAACATGTGTGTAAACAATGATGATGATCCCTCATAAGATGAAAGAAATGACTCTTCTATTGTAGAGAAAATAAATGATATCATGCTAATAGCTTTACAAGATCTAAATACTGAAGATACATGAGGTGAGTTCGTTGATTGTGAAGCAGTATTAGATCTTGAAGGATAAATTTTTAGTTCCATGGAAGAGATTGATAGACTCAGAGAAAAGAAAATAAAACAAAAACTGTTAATTCTCAGGTATGAGAAAACATGCAATGAACCAACTAAAGAAATTTCTCTGTTGAAGGTTAAGTTATAAGAATATAAGAAGATTCAATGCATCCTCAAACAATGATTTAAGTAAGCCAAAACAAAAGGCGAAAACTTGGAAGTTGAAGTAGTGATTGTCAGAAAAGATCTAGAGAAATTTCAGGCCTTATATCATCAGAATCTGACAAGTATTAAAGCCTCAGAATGATTAGCCTCCATTATGAATTAGAAAAGGAATTTGAATTTGAAAAATGGTTTGGGTTATGAAGAGGGATAAAGTATTGGTTAACCAAGCAACAAAAAATCCATCAAGTTTGTCAAATCTACAACCATTGACAACAACAAACCTGCAGAAACAACGGAAGAGAATCAACCGCCAATGAGGAGTGAAGGAAAAGCTACTAGAACTGAATATGTAGAAAAAAGAAATAATACACCCTCTGCTCAAGGAAAACATCAACATGGAATAAATTGACCTGCTCAAAGAAGACAACCATTTTCCAGGTACAAAGATTTTTTCTATGCATATTTTTTTTACTACTCTAACTTTGGCCACAAATCTATAAATTGATCTTTAATATTTAGACATGAGCAATCAAGACAACCAAGGAATAAATATCTACCACAACAAAGAATGAGATAGCCAAGTAACAAAAAACCATAGACTGCAAATCATGTGATGATTGGGAAAAGGATGCATATTAAACATAACAATCATTATGATCCTTTATTCAATGAACTAGAATGTTACATTTGCAGTAATTATGAACATAAAGCTACATAATTTCACTTAAAGAACTATAAGCTAGATTCAAATCACAGAGCTAAAAATGTTAAGGTTTGGAAGAAGAATGAAGATAACAAGTGTGTATTAGTGTTGTCATCTCAAAGACAAAAAGACCCTTGGTATATTGACAGTGGATGCTCCAGTCATATGACAAGTGACAAAAGTAAGTTCCTATTACTCAAAGAAAATAAATTAGGGAGTGTGACCTTTGGAAATGATGCTCCAAGAAAGATCATAGGTAAAGGTCTAGTAAGCTTAAGTAATGGAAGAAGAAAAGATCAAGATGTATTATCTATTGATGGTTTAAAGAATAATCTTCTTAGTGTCAATCAGATATGTGATAGAGGATGTGAAGTCACTTTCACTGCCAAGAATTGTAAAATAAATACAGTAAACACAGGAGAGTTGATTGGAAAAGGGGTTAGAACTAAAAAAAATGTATATGTTCTGAAGGAAGATAAGGAGAAATGTCATTTAAGAAAATTTGATGAAAATTGGTTATGGCATAGAAGGCTTGGACACCTGAATTTTGATCATATTGTCAAACTAAATAATGAGGGCATTGTGAAAGACCTTCCAAGAATATCTAATCCTAATAACTTTGTATGTGAATCCTGACAAATGGGGAAGATGACTCGTGCTCGATTCAAATCGAAGAGTTTCACATCTTCATAGAAACCACTTCAAATTGTTCATATGGATCTGTGTGGACCATAACGAAAGGAGGGAACTGGAGGAGAACATTACTTTATGCTAGTCATTGATGACTTCTCTAGACTTACGTGGGTTTCTTTTTTGAGAGAAAAATATGATGCATTTGAGAAGTTCAAAAAGTTTAATATGTTAGCTAAGAATCAGACAGGAAGGAAGTTAAAGGCAATCTGCTGAGACAGGGGAGGATAATTTATGTCAAGAGATTTCAAAGAATTATGTGACAGACATGGAATTAAAAGAGAATATATTATTCCAGGTACTCCTCAACAAAATGGCATTGTAGAACGCCAAAGTAGATGAGTTTAGTAGATGGCAAGGGCTATGATGAGTGAAAGGGACATTTCAAAAACCTTTTGGGTGGAGGTTGTTCACACGGTTGTTCATATTCTAAACAAAGCGCATTTTTTATCACATGTTTCTGCAAGGGTGTTATCCATAATTTTAGTTGTCATGATGATGTAATGATGATGGAAAAATCAGGCTCTTCACTAGAACACTTTCCTGAGAAAAGTTACCTTTGTCTGCTTCCAGAAATCATATTTTTAAGGGAGGTTCGCAGGCTACCTATATATTTGCCTGTGAGAATGCATGATTCTCGCAGGCTGCATTAAGCTGGGGTGTGAGAGGTTCACACTGTACCTAACTATCAGGGTGCGAACATCTTCTAAAGGAAGGAAAAAGATAAATTCTCGAACCTTCTAGAAGGGAATCTTCTAGAAGGATGAGTTGGCATTCGAATGGTTATATAAGTACTGGTTTTCCTGATATCTTGGGATCACTCCTATCCAAGTAACATGATATTCTGTGGATGCTTGGATGTTTGCAGGTTTCCGATTAGATGTGCTCTTGGTTCTTGACACACACATGCAACTTACAAAGTCTATCAACTGTCACTGGTTCCAATCTCAAACTTTGGGGGGCATTCTGTTATCCATAATTTTGGTCGTCATGATGATGTAATGATGATGGAAAAATAAGGCTCTTCACTAGAACACTTTCCTGAGAAAAGTTACCTTTGTCTGCTTCCAGAAATCATATTTTTAAGGGAGGTTTGCAGGCTACCTATATATTTTCCTGCGAGAATGCATGATTCTCACAGGCTGCATTAAGATAGGGTGCGAGAGGTTCGCACTGTATCTAACTATCAGGGTGCGAACATCTTCTAAAGGAAGGAAAAAGATAAATTCTCAAACCTTCTAGAATGATGAGTTGGCATTCGAATGGTTATCTAAGTACTGGTTTTCCTGATATCTTGGGATCATTCCTATCCAAGTAACTAATCTATTCTCTCCTATATATTGAGGGGAATGCTCATGGAAAAGTTTAGAAGCAAACTAGAAAGAGATTGATTGGAGAATTAGTGAAAGATTGTATGAAGGACTGATGCTACAGCAACTAGAGACACCAGTAAGGTTATCAAAAGTGGTTGATCTTCTTCATGCATGAACAAGTGTGTGTTTCAGAGCTAGGAGCCATCGAAAGGAGGTTTTCAACATCAAGGCTCAGGTTGTAAGTTTCACTTTCAATCAATATAATACAGTAATATGTCCCTTTCCCATAAAGCTAATGTCACTTTATTGTATAACTCCTTGATCATATTCATAGATTAATTGTTGAATATATTGAATTGTCTTCACTTCGATTGTTTTGTTTTGTTGTGTTCTAGACGATACAAGAGCATTGGAGAGAATATTGGAACAACAAAGACCCAAGGAAGCGATCATAAGGTATGTACATGATTCTTGTCTCTTAGTTAATTCAATAGTTAAAATCTAGGGAAAGTGTATTATTCTGTCTTGTTTTGTTCTAGATCCAGGTGGATCTAGGGAGATCGGTTTGTGTCCGCACTTACGGATTAATCTTGAAATAAGGGGGGATGTTTTTCCCTTGTTTTTGGCCTCTAGGTGACAAAAGGCGAAGAAAGGGGATAAAAACTCACTAAATGGCACTTATTCTAAGTTTGTCGGGGTTGATATGACCGTTTGGCATGTTGTGCTAAGAGGCGAGTAGATCTGGGCGGCTGAGATCTGATCATTCCAAATCAAAGGTTGTTGATCATATCGGGGCCCCAACATGCACGGACAATACAAATTGTAGGGTGGGTTGGGTTTGAAACCATGGTTTTGTGGAGGCGCTACATGTCAGCCAGAGACACACATCGGGCCCAAAAGAGGTGAAGAATCAAACCACTTTTCGTAGCCTCGATATGCGCATGTGCGTATAAGTCCCTATCTCGAGTCAACAAGTGGTCGCTTTGTCCCACTGGAAGTTGTCCTCCACTCACTGCCCCACACTATCCTCATTTTCCTCTTCCCATCCACATTGTCCACTGGGCCATCTCCATGTTCATTATTCCATGCCAAGAACGCCAATCACATCATCGGATTCCACGTCCATTGTCAAGATTCCTCACGAGCATCTAACTTAGATCTAGATGGAAGAATGGAGAGGCCGCCAAATTCCAAAGGTGTAATGCCGAATCATGCCTTCTCTATGTTGATGAAGAAGTTATTGAAGTTAGTTGGTGGTGGTTGAACATCGTTTCCACCATAAATGGAAATCCTGAGAAAGGACTGTCAGCAAGTCGACTCGGTTGTAGAACCTTCCTGAAGCATGATTGTGTCTGACAAGATCTTGCTTCTGACTGGAGACTGCATGCACAATATTCCAGGAAGCATGTAGATGTAATGCCTTCAATGTAGAGACTCAAGCATGCTTTTGTAGTTTTTCTTTGAGTATATAGGATTCTTCCTCATATTTTGTTAGTGTTGATGGTTGAGAGAGGCTCTCGTATTGTAAAGGTTTAATGAAACTCTAGTTCTTATGGTTATGTATCTGTATTTGAGACTTCTTGTTTAATGTAAGTCAACTTCTTCTCATATCTCTATAAACAGTTGTGTTAGAACACTCGAGCATGGAGGAACTAGTCGAGGGTAGTTGTGTTCTTGTGATGTAGGTTTGATCATAATGACACTGCGACCAGTTTTAATCAGTTTTTGTTGTGTCTTTTCCATCCAATGTTGAATGAATCAGGCATGGATGATCCAGTCGGGTTGTTGTCATTGAATTGTGATGTATGTTTGATTTCATTTTAGTGATAATTTCATTTAGTCCCCTGAAACTCTGAACCAAGAGGATCTTTCCTTTTGAGTTTTTCCTCATTAGGTTGTTGGAAAACCGGATTTCCATAGCAGACCTCTTCATTTTCCTCAAGTTCTTCCTCCTACTCACCCTTATTACAAATTACTGACTGAAGTTAGATTGAGACCTCACTTGTCTGTGCATTCCAACCTAGTTTTCTGAGTTAAAGGAATATAATCTTGAGACTGCATCCATTAGACCACCCTTTAAAACTATTCACTATGACATATAGAATGATGGGTATTGGGATTACCTCTACAACAATCCAGAGGTGAATTCCAGTGCTAACGTTTCTTGCATCGTTCCAGGGATGAATTGGATATTTTCCCTGGGATTAAACAACATAACTTACTAGTTCTGAAGGTGCATTAGAACTTAGTACATCCGGATTCCAACTGTGCACCTGGAAACTCCACTGTGGTGACTCCACTAAGACGAATCCACTGTTTTAGCTATGGATTCTAGAGGCAGACACACGAGGTATACTCCACAATTTCCTTTAGAAACACCTGAAGTTGACCTAGAGAAAATTATCAGAAAGGGAAAGGCCCTCCGAGAATGTACTCCTACTATTGAACCAGGTATTTCTAATGATTTTCATTCTCCTCCTATAGAAACTCCACTATCTGCTTCTCATTCTACTCTTATACCTTATATTGGAGTTTTCCGAGCTTTAAATTTTGGGAGTGTTCCTGTTGAGTTTTCCCCTCCTCATCTGCGATTGGAGGGAGAAATCCTTGTCACTCCCCTCTCCCCTAAAGTTGTACTATGTTTTAGGCCCAACACGTCATAACATTTTCCTACCCCAGGCTTTACCACCCCTAATCTTATTATTAATGATACTACAAAAAGGGAAACCTATGTTCCCTCGATCCCTATATCCTTTTCTCCAAATCCTCTATCATTTCCCTTTCCCCTTGGAAACTCAGTTCCAATCTCCCTTTTTCAAACCCCATCTCCCCTTGGTTCTCCTCCATCTATCATCCCTATGGAAGGTGCTAATCCTCCTAGGAATAGAATGGATGCCATAGTGGCTACTAGATATGCCCCTCTGGTCTTACCGCAGCCCATGAATGCTCTCCCTACTAAAGATTACCTAAAGTACATACCCAAATTCAATGGAGAGGAAGACATAACTGTTGAATAGCACCTTGTTCCCTTCTACAGTTATGCAGACAATCTAAATATTGAAAATGAAGATGTCTAGATGAGATTATTTTTCAAGAGCCTTGATGGTGAGGTTAGAAAATGGTTTAGAGGATTGACCCCTGGATCCATTGCTGGGATTGAGGCTTTAGATGATTTTTTCTTGAGACAATGGGGGGATAAAAAATATTTTATGTATTATATCACAAAGTTTGGGTCCCTAAAGAGAAATGAGG
The DNA here is from genome assembly GCA_009831015.1 of Picea engelmannii. Taxonomy (NCBI): domain Eukaryota; kingdom Viridiplantae; phylum Streptophyta; class Pinopsida; order Pinales; family Pinaceae; genus Picea; species Picea engelmannii. The sequence continues at coordinate 481,987 of ML801917.1, read as the reverse complement.
GAGAATCGGTCTCTGATTTCTCCTAAATATTCACAAAATGTATAACAAGATCCCTGCTAAGATAAATCCTACAGAAGCATCTGCCAAAATCACATATGTTAGTTCTTTTGACCCTGATTTTTTCGTCCTGTTAAGAGAGAGAAGAGCTACTTCCCTGGCTCATATTCAAGATGCGGCCCTAGATGTAGAATCTAATGTGTTAGCAGTTGACAAACTCAGAAATAAAGTTGACAGAGATAGAGGAAGGGGGAGATCTGAGGCCTTCACCTTGGGTTCTTCTACATCCCACCCTCAAGTAGATGAATTGACCAAGATGGTAAAGTCCCTTTTTGTAGAAATGGAGAATATGAATTTTGAAGGGAAGAAAGGTTATAAGAATGCCCCAAATGTTTATAGGAGAGGCAATTTCAGAAGACAAATTAGTGCCCCTCATATTCTCCCAAGAGAACCCAAAAACAGAGATAGGGATGATCATAAAATCCAAACCCCTCTCCAAAATAACCTCGTCGTTGATGAATAAAGGGATGAAGAAGATCTTGACCCTCAAATCCATTGTCTCAGAGACACCTCCCCATTTCCCCATTTAACTCAATATGCATATGAGGAGTCTCTCTTAGACAACCAAATAAATGAGTTGAGTAAAGGGGAAAGGACCAATAGAAGTCCCAATATAGCCTCGGGTCAAAGAAAAAAGAAGGGAAGTTTGGTATCCCTGATCAGCCTTCCAGAGAAGATAATCCTACCAAAGATGCAAAACAAACAACAACAAAGAAAAGAAAACTCAAAATCCCTCACCAATACCTAATGATCATGTCCCAGAGGTGAGAGAAATTTTGAATCCCCCTTCCTACTTTATCTTTGAGAATGAAATTCAAAATATTAGAATCCTTATTCCCCTCTCAGAACTAGTCAAGCACAAAGACTTCAATAAATCCCTCTCTAAGTTGTTACAGTCTGAGCCATCTTTCCATTCCACAGACTCAATAAATCTCCAAGATGAAAAGCCAGCAATCATCCTAGGTCCTATGGTAGAATATAGAAATGATTAATTCCCTCCCTTCTATACATCCCTGAACATACATGATAAGGTGTTGCATAACTGCTTGATGGACTCAGGGGCATCTCATAATCTCATGCCCAAAACTATGATGGAAGAACTCATATTAGAAATCACAAAATCTTATCCTGATTTGTATTATTTTGATTCAAGAAGGGTGCAATGTCTTGGGATCATCAAATATCTGGTTGTGACCTTGTTTCAGCTGCCCATGAAAAGTGTGGTCATGGACATTGTGATAGAAAATGTTCCTCCCAAGTTTGGCATGTTCTTGTCAATATATTGGATCAAAATACTTGGCGGAACCTTGCAGATGGACCTCACATATGCTACCATTCCAGTCCTTGGAGGGGAGCATAGAAGACTATACAGAGAAGCTCAATTGGCATATATTATTAGTGATGAATATGACCCCACCAACCATCCTATATTTGAACTTGACACTGAGTTGGGGTCTAGTTTATTGCAGTTCACTGATGCTCCCGAGCCTCCTTTAAAACTCAAAAAGAAGCCCATGGGTTTTCATGCGGTTTCTTTCTCCATCACCTATATTTGGAAAATGTTCTTTGATGGAGCCTCCTCTAAGGATGTTGTTGGTGTTGGAGTGGTATTTGTTTCACCCTCTCAAGAAACTATATCTCTATCATACAAACTGGAATTTGAAGCTAACAATAATGTGGCAAAATATGAAGCTCTTGTTTTGGGCTTAGGGGCTGCAAAAGACATGGGGATCAAGGAAATATATGTGTTTGGAGATGCATAATTGATTTTTAATCAAATTATAAATATTTATCAAGCTAATCATCCAAGGCTAAGAACCTATAGAAACAAAGTGTGGGACCTGATTGACATTTTTTTATTGCCCTTCAACATTTCATTCATTTCGAGAGAGGAAAATACAATGGCTGATTCTTTGGCTGTCTCAGCAAGTAATTTCAGAATCCCTCTGCCACCTAAACTCGGGTATGATGTAGAAGTGAAATATAGGCCCTCCATACCTAACAATGTCAAGCATTGGAAAGTGTTTGAGGATGATCTTGAAATAAAAAGATTCCTAGAGACTGTTGATGAGTTTTCAACATTACATATTGACCAAGATCCAACTTCTGACATAGATCCCCATCCTAATTTTTTTCTGAACAAAATTGTTGATCATCACACTATTCAGTTACCCAGAAATCACATCCCAAAGGGACTAGTCCCTTTGGAAAGACTATGTGACATAAATGATGTGGCAGTAAAGGGAAAAGTGTCGAATGATGATGTTGATGTAGTTGAGTGCAATATTGGCACAAAGGAGGATCCAAAGTTTGTCAAGTTCTCTAACAACTTGTCAAAGGAGTAGAGGGCCGAGTATACTCAGCTATTAAAACAATTTCCTTATGTGTTTTCTTGGACCTATGAATACCTTAGAACATATGACATCAACATTATTGAGCATAAGATTCCACTGAAGGAAGAGACTAAACTATTTAGGAAGAAATTGAGACAGATAAATCCTATGTTGCTGCCTATTGTGGAAAGGGAGTTAAAGAAGTTGTTGGATGCCCAAATCATTATTCCTTTGAGATATTATGAATGGGTGGCCAAATTGGTCCCGATGAGGAAAAAGAGTGGAGAGATCAAACTCTGTGTTGATTTCAGAAATCTGAATAGAAGCTCCAAAAAGGACAATTACCCTTTGCCAAAGATGGAACACATATTGCAGAGGGTAACAGGTGCATCCAAGATTTCCATGACTGATGGATTTTTTGGTTACAATCAAATATATGTTCTACCTGAAGACAGAGAAAAGACAACCTTCACCACTCCCTGGGGTACATTCATGTATGCCAAAATTCCCTTTGCATTGATGAACGCAGGAGCAACCTTTCAGCGATCCATGGACATAGCTTTCATAGGGGAAAGAGATAAATTTGTGGTCATATATTTGGATGACATTACATTTTTCTCTAAGTCTGATAAAGAACATTGTGAACATTTGAAAAGGGTCTTCTCAAAATGCAGGAAATTTTGCCTTTCCTTAAATCCCAAGAAGTCAATGTTTTCCATGAAAGAGGGAAAGTTGTTGGGATACATAGTATCAACTGAGGGGGTCAGGATTGATTCAAGTAGGGTGGAAGTTATTCAAACCTTGTTACTTCCCAGATCCAATAAGGAATTCTAGTCTTTCCTAGGCAAAATCAATTTTCTAAGAAGGCTTCTTTCAAATTTTGTTGAATTGGTGAAGCATATCACAACCATGCTTAGGAAGGGGAATGAAGTAAAATGGATTGTTGAGTCCCAAAATTCTATCAACCAAATCAAGAAGGCCTTGAATGAGGCACCTGTGCTTAATAGTCTGGATTACTTCAAGGATTTTCTGATTTTTTCTTTTTCTTCTTTTGATACAGTGGAAGCTGTTTTATTGAATAAAAATGTTGAAGGGCTAGAGAAGCCTATCTCATTTTTCAACAGAGCACTAAGAGATGCATAGGTGAAATATGAAATCATGGAGAAACAGTCCTATGCATTGGTGAAAGCCCTTAAGGATTTCATAATCTATGTCCTTCATTCAAGGGTTATTGCATATGTCCCTTCAGCTGTTGTGAAGGACATTCTCATTCAGCCTGACATGGATGGAATAAGTAGTAAGTGGATTGCCAAAATCCTTAAATTTAAGCTGGAAATAAAACCCACCAGATTAGTTAAAGGCCAAGGTTTAGCCAATTTGTTGGATGAATCTAATTGTAAATCTTTGGAGGTTAACTTCATCAAAAATTGCTCAGAGAATCAGCATGCTAAAGTGCCTAATAAAATCCCTTGGGACAACCCTCCATTGGCAGAATGCACCTAGTATAAAGACATTATATATTTTCTGCAAGAGTTGTGACCTCCAGATAGAATGGGGAAGAGAAAGGCAAGAGATTTAAATCTCAAAGAAATCAGATATTTCCTTATTGACCAGGTCTTGTACTGGAAAGACCCTTTAGGTGTGCTTCTGAGATGTTTAGACCCACAAGAGGCCCAATAGATTATTTTTTATTTTTATGACAGCCTGTGTGGGGGGAATCATTTCTGGAGAACCATAACCTACAAGATTCTTAGGGATGGGTACTTCTAGCTTACTCTATTCAATTATGTCTGTGCAAAAATCAGAGCTTGTATCAAATGTCAAAAATTCTCTAGGAGGACGCAACTCAAGTCTCTTCCATTGAAGCCTATGGAAACTACAGGACCCTTTTAGTAGTGGGGCCTAGACTTTATTGGGGAAATTCATCCTGCTTCAAGCTGTTAAGGTCCTAACCCGCACATAGGTAGATCAATGTATTCGGATGTAATAAAGGTCAATATTAATAAGACCTATCAATAAAATAGAATAAGGCGGATGTAAGAAGACCTAATAGAAGCTTCCGCTTCTAGAAGGATCTTC
>ML801917.1:457050-471532 GCA_009831015.1 Picea engelmannii | reverse complement strand
GTTCTGCATATTTTATATATCTGGTATCTTGCACAAGCAGTCAACACAGGTGGATCTTAACTGCAACAGACCATTTCACCAAGTGGATAGAAGCTATTCCCACAAGGAGTGCTTCTCACAAAGTGATCATTGGTTTTCTTGAAGATATTATGGAAAGGTTTGGTTATCCGAACAGGATCATCATTGACAATGTTGCATCCTTCAAATCTGAGCCATTGATCAAATTATTTGAGAAATTCAGGATTTCATTGATCCACTCTACCCCCTACTACCCTCAAGGAAATGGATTAGCAGAGTGCTCTAACAAAATCCTGATAAAGATCATCAAAAGACTATTAGAGGACAACAAGAAAACATGGGATTCAAAGATCTAATTTTCTTTGTGGGCCGATCGAGTGACAAAAAAAAGGTCCCTGGATATCTCTCCTTTCCAACTTGTATATGGGACTGAAGTAATTTTTCCTTCCCAGCTCGCCCTGCCTATGGTAAAATTATTTCAGGGCTACCAAGGAGAACCTTATGATATGATCAGAAGAATTCATCAACTGGTAGAATTCCAGCAGACTAGAGAGAAAGAAATGGACAGAGCGCATGATCGTCAACAAAAGATCAAGAAATATTTTGACAGGAAGAAAAGAAAATAATATTTCCATCTGGGATATCTAGTACTTAAGTGGGATGCTCCTAGAAAGGATAGAGGCAAACATGGAAAATTTCAGGCCCTTTGGATCGGTCCCTTCAATATTTCTGAAGCATTTCCAAAAAACACTTACAGATTGCAGAATTTGGAGGGTGATGAAGTTTTTGGTGGCCCTATAAATGGGCATTTTCTGAAGAAGTTCTTTATCTGAGCCATAAGTGGCTCCCGTATCTTTGTAAATATTGTTTTTCTTGTTCATTTTCGATTCTATGGATGACTCCACAACCCAACATAAGGCAACTGGAGTTGCAAAGGAGATCTTAGAGCCTTGCAGGGAGGACTCTATCCCCAATGGAGCCTAATGTTATCACATGTTTCTGTAGGGGGGATGTTTTTCCCTTGGTTTTCGCCTCTAGGTGACAAAAGGTGAAGAAAGGGAATAAAAACCCACTAAATGGCACTTATCCTAAGTTTTTCAGGGTCGATGTGACCATTTGGCATGCTATGCTAAGAGGCACGTAGATATGGGTGGTTGAGATATGAGCATTCCATATCAATGATCATTGATCATATCAGGGCCCCAGCATGCACGGACGATAAAAATTGTAGGGCGGGTCAGGTTTGAAACCATGGTTTTGTGGAGGTGCTATGTGTCATCCAAAGACACACATCGGGCCCAAAAGTGATGAAGAATCAAACCACTTTTCATAGCTCCGATATGCGCATGTGCATATAAGGCCCTATCCCAGGTCGACAAGTGGCCACTATGTCCCACTGGCAACTGTCCTCCACTCACTGCCCCACACTATCCTCAGTTTCCTCTTCCCATTCACGTTGTCCATTGGGCCATCTCCATGTCCACTAGTCCATGTCGAGCACACCAATCACATCGTCGGTTTCCACATCCACTGTTAGGCTTCCTCACGAGAATTTGACTTAGATCCAGATGGAAGAATGTAGAGGCCACCAAATTCCACAGGTGTCATGTTGACTCAGGCCTTCTCGATCCCGATGAAGCTATTATTGAATTTAGTTGGTGGTGGTTGAACATCGTTTCCACCATAAATGGAAATCCCGAGAAAGGCCTGTCAGCAAGTCAGCTCAGCTACAGAACCTTCCTGAAGCATGATTACATCTGACAAGATCTCTCTTCTGACAAGAGATTGCATGCACAGTCTATCAGGAAGCATGCAGAGATAATGCCTTCAATGCAAAGACTTGAGCACGCTTCCGTAGTTTTTCTCTGAGTATATAGGAGTCTTCCTCATATTTTGTTAGTGTTGATGGTTGAGTGAGGCTACTGTATTGTAAATTTTTAATGAAACTCTGGTTCTTTTGGTTTAGTATCTGTATTTGAGACTTCTTGTTTAATGTAAGTTAGCTTCTTCTCATATCTCTGTAAATGGATGTGTTAGAACACTCGGGCATGGAGGATGCAGTTGAGGGTAGTTGTGTTCTTGTGATGTAGGTTTGATCATAATGACATTGCGACAAGTTTTAATTAGTTTATGTTGTGTATTTTCCCTCCAATGCTGAATGACTCAGGCATGGATGATCCATCTGGGTTGTTGTCATTGAATTATGATGTCTGTTTGATTTCATTTTAGTGATAATTTCATTTAGTCCCCTGAAACTCTGAACCAAGAGGATCTTTCCTTCTGAGTTTTTCCTCCTTAGGTTGTTGGAAGACTGGATGTCCATAGTAGACCTATTCATTTTCCTCAAGTTCTTCCCCCTATTCACCCTTATTACAACTTACTGACTGAAGTTAGATTGAGACCTCACTTGCCTATGCATTCCAGCCTAGTTTTTTGAGTTAAAGCGATATAATCTTGAGATTGCATCCATTAGACCACCCTTTAAAACTATTCACTGTGACATACAGACTGATGGGTATTGGGCTTACCTCTATAGCAATCTAGACGTGACTTCCAGTGCTAACAAGAACAGTGATAAAACTCCATATGAGTTGTGGTTTGGTCGACCTGGATCAATCAAGCACTTCAAACTATTTGGAAGTAAATGCTACATCAAGAATAGTGATGATCATCTGGTAAAATTTTATAGTAGAGATAATGAAGGTATCTTCTTAGGATATGAAACGAACAATAAAGGATACATATGATTTAACAAAATAATTCATAAATTAGTAGACTATATCGATGTTTGAATTGATGAAGAAGATCCTATAAAAGATCAACAGAGAATAAGCACTAAGACGGATGAAAAGGGTGATGAGAATAATGAAAATGAAGAACATAAAATCTCAGAGTCACAAGAAGATGATGATGAATCAAATGGAGAAGAGAAACCCAGACAAGAAGAGTCAAGACAACAATCAACATCAAATCCTTCCTCCAGAATTACTCAAAAGAATCATCCTGAAAGTTAGATAATTGGTGAGAAAGACAAAGGTGTACAAACCAGAAGAAGGATAATCAAAGACACCGAGAAATCACATATAACCTTCATATCCATGGTGGAACCCAAGAACTTTAATGAATCCAGTAAATACGTAAATTGGTTAAAATCAATGAATGAGGAACTGGACCAGATTGAAAAGAATGTCACTTGGGAACTCGTTCCTAGGCCAACAAATAAAAATGTAATAGGATCCAAATGGGTCTACAAAAATAAGATAAATGAACAAGGAAAAATTGTAAGAAATAAGGCTAGATTGGTTTGCAAATGATATGCGCAAATAGAAGGACTCGATTTTGATGAAACATTTGTGCCCGTAGCAAGATTGGAAGCTATTATAATGTTTCTTGCCTATGCTTGTCATAAACAGTTTAAGGTCTATCAAAAGGATGTCAAGTCATCTTTTCTAAATGGATATCTAAAAGAAGAAGTATATATGGAACAACTAGAGGGTTTCCAACTGTTCAATAACCCTGACTTTGTTTGCAATCTAAAGAAAAACTTATATGTGTTGAAACAAGCTCCTTACTCCTAGTATGACAGACTGGATAAGTATCTTCAAGACAAAGGATTCAAGATAAGTATCTTCAAGAGGAACAATTGACAACAATCTATATATCAAAACAGAGGGTAATGATTTGCTCATTGTGTTGGCCTATGTAGATGGCATCATCTTTGGAAGAAATAATGCTTCATTGGTACAATGGTTTGCTTCTGCCATGTAATCTGAATTTGAAATGTCTATGATAGGGGAACTGTTATTTTTTCTTGGTCTTCAAATTACTCAGAGGTCTGAAGGAATATTTATTTCTCAAGAGAAATATCTAAGAGAAATTTTGAAAAGGTTTCAAATGGAAGATTCTACACCTATGAGCACAGCTATGGTCACTGGATGCAAGTTAAGAAAAGATGATGACTCACCTGATGTTGATCAGAGTTCATATAGGTCTATGATAGGTAGCCTATTGTACATCACAACATCTCCTCTAGACATAATGCATGTTGTTGGAATGGTAGGAAGGTATCAGGCTGCACCTAGACATAGTCATTTGTTAGCTGTCAAAATAATATTCAAATACTTGAAAGGAAAAATGAACTATGGCCTATGGTATCCTAGGAATCAAAATTTTCAACTATCAGTCTATTCCGATGTTAATTGGGCTAACTATGTGTATTAAAGGAAAAGAACAAGTGGAGGTGCATTCTTCTTAGGAGATTACCTTGTAGCATGGTTGAGCAAGAAGCAAGGTTCCATTTCCTTATCAACTATAGAAGTTGAATACATTGAAGTTGCCACTTGTTGTACCCAAGCATTGTGGATGATTCAAACACATGCAGACTTGGAGGTAAAATATATTGCACTGATTCCAATTCATTATGATAATATTAGTGCAATTAGTGTGTCAAAGAATCCTATATTTCACTCCAAGACCAAGCATATACCCATCAAGTATCACTTCTTGAGGGAACAGGTGACCAACACTATTGTTTCTTTGCATTATATTCCATCCAAAGATCAAATTGGTGATATCTTCACTAAACCGCTTGCAAAATCTCAGTTTGAGTATCTACGCCAGAAGTTGGGCATGACCCCGTTATCATGATAAATAGTCTATCTGATCAAGGGGAGAGTCTCCTAGTATAACTGATCAGGGGGAGCACAGAGTGACTCTTTATTTTCTTTGACATTGATGTCAAAGGGGGAGAAAAAGGTGTTGTTTGTATGCTACAGTTGGAGGTCTAAGAAGAATAGTGCAACGTTTCATGGTTGCCATCAATGCCAAAGGGGGAGATTGTTGTCATGTTTTACAGGAAGCGTGTGCTTTTCATTGATGGAAAGAATAGAAGCGACGATGGAAAATAGGAAAAGAATAAGCTCAAGAGGAGAAGAAAACAATATGCAGAGATCAAAGCTCGGAAGGGAAATCACAGTATAGAAACATGATCAGGATCAAAATCCTTGATCGCGAATATGCTTCAAGAGTATTCACGACCATCAGATCAAATTAAGTGAAGAATAGGATAAACAGGGCACAAGTTTTGAGAATTCGATTATCCAAATATCCGTCAGTCGTCGAATCAAATTAAGTAAGAAAATATGGAGAGTTGTTGGATTTAATCCAAGGCAAAGTTGCATCACACATAGATCGATTCATTGATCTACGATCTTGATCAAACAAACATCATTTTTTTTGGGTCTAAAGATGTGAGGAGGTTATGCTTCGAAAAAATCTCACTTCAAGATTTTTCAATTTGAGATTTGAAATTCCTGAAGTCCAAAGAGTCGGAGAAAATTTCAACCCTTAGATCTAGAGGGATACGTGGCTACAGATCGTGAGCTCCAAAGAAATCACTTCGAGAGTTTCAGTTTGATATTTTAAATAACCAAAGCCCAGAGAGTCAGTGAGTCGAAACAAATTCTCAACCACCGGATCACCCAAAGAAGGTCTCAAGTGTCAGATCGTCCGAAATGAATAAGGACCATCAGATCTGGAGAATATTATTCTGACCATTAGATCAAGGAGATGAATATGTTTCACATCAGGTGACCACGTCAGTAGACAACCTCAGCAAGGACATGTATCATACCTCATCAGCAAGTGCACGTGGCAAGCACTCGACCCATGCCAAGTCAACAGGTGACGTGTGTAATGTTACATCACTCTGAGAGTTTTACTTCAGGAATTTTACCACTAGCATATGCCCTAAGTCCCAAAGTCTTGAATTCCAAAGTCTCGAAGTGGATATGAGTCATCTGCTCTAAAGATCACTTTGAGTGCATTGTCAATCGTTGATCTAGTATAGTGGAAGGACAGTGTAAGTGGAAATATTAACCGACAGAAAGCAGTCTCCACTGCCTATGAATTATTTAGCAGGTGAACACTCCGGAGGAGAATGAAGCACTAATCAGCTTGTTGACAGACGAAATTGACCGACTGTCAACTGGAAGAACAAGTCTGGTCCAGGGTTGTCTAAATAACCCAATTTTTTTTAAGTAACATGTTCTGATGGGTTTAATGGCTCCTTTAGCCAATCTAAAGTCCTAAAATAAAGAGAAATGGATAACTAACTAATGCTAAAAACTATAATATATATATATATATATATATATATATATATATATATATATATATATATATATACTCTAATATAACTATTGTAGATGTATTTAAGAAGAAAAAAACATACAAATCTCACTTATGAACAACATTTACAGGTTGCAAGTTTTACTGGAAACTTACGAAATCAATGTAAGAATAATTGCTTTTGAGAAGTAGATAAAGAAAGAACATTTGAATATTTTTTGTCTTCTTTCTATAAATCTAACAAAAATTGAATTAACTAAACTATGAAACACAAATGTACAGATAGTCAAAAGCTGATCTAAACTTTCTGGTTTCACTAATACATAAATGACAGAAATCAGAAACACAAAGAAAATAACCTGATGTTAGTTTGTTAAATGTGCCCACGCTTCTATAAGAATCGAGAGCATCCAACTACCACACCTATGAGATAAATCAACAATAGACTTATATTGAAACTGTTATGAATAAATTCATAGAATGTATTGGTAACCAAAGTTTAATAACAGAACAGGGAACACAAATTAATTATGTGATCTTATGATCACAAATGATTACAGTCAGATAAATCTGAGTGTAACATATTCATTTCATTATTCAACTAAATATCAAAGAGAAATCATGATACTCAAATTGAAAAGATGACCACAATGTCAATATTTGGAACAAATCATGAACGATATTTATAAAATGGACATCTTGAAACATAATATATCAATGAGTCTAAAGCTACAAGACATATTAAGATATCAAGATTAAACAATACAAAACATTAATGGAACACCATTAACAAAGGACTAAAGCCAAAATGTTGTATACTGCTCCATTAAGTCTTGAAACATCATTCGTACATCTTTGGTTCCAGGCCAAGATGCCATTCATTTACAAAATAGAGAGTATTTAAAGAGTTTTTTGAAATCTCAACTTCCTATCTTTTAGGATAGGATCAGATCCATGAGATCACAACATTACAAAAATGGAGGGCCTACAACCACTCATAATCAAATTGTATCTTCTAAATTAATAAAAGTTTTTTTTCTTATTTACAAAATAAACAAAAAAGAGATACTTGATTATCTAAATCGAACATGTTCCACCTCATAAAATCAGCATCAAGATACATCATGCCCTAAAAAAGAAACGGGAACAAGTTAGATAATTTATTAACAACTAACTACTAATTTTTATTAAAAAATGACTTGAATTCAAACTAATTTTGTAAAAGACGATAAGCTACAGGTTTCTATAGCTAGTCTAAAATAGTAAAAATTGAAATAAAAATAAAAAATAAAAAATCTAACCTATTTTATTTTCAAAACAGAAGCAATTCAAAAACATAACAACTATTTGTTATTTCATCCATTTGACAAAGGAGCATCTGAATTCATTATAGTGGAATTTGTTGAGTTGTTTCTTTTTTAATAATCATATTATTAGATTGCTTAATCCATTTGTTTATAAAACTCAAATCTGAGTTACCCTATTCCTCATGCTTGTGGTTTTTATTCACAATTGATTTGTTAATGAAACCCTGATTCAGCTCAGTAAGAGGAGGGTTTTTATCCTTTAATACATCTAATACTGCCTCCAATGATTTTCTTGACATGAAATCAGACCATGGATTTCTCCCAATGGGTTTCGAACTACAACAGAGAGTAGATCTATGATAGCATAGTCTTTTTGTGGATGAACACACAGTTTTTCAATAGTAGGGTTGGACATGCAAGAGATGGAGTTTTTATTGAGATGGAGAGTCAATTCTATTGCAGTCTCATAAACAGAAGAAGGGGATACATAAATTGGAACCCAACAAAACCAATAATAGGCTTGGATCTCTGAGAAAAACAAACAAAAATGCTTACCTCAGCCGCAAAGAAATTTTGATATTTTTCCCTCTAAAGAACAAGATGTATCTCTGAAATTGTATTGTTTCTAAAGAATCTGCCCACGATGAAGGTAAATGACCCCATTTATGGAATGGGTTTTAAAGCGTTGGGATAATTCGTAACGGTTTGCTAAGAAATGCTCCCACAAAAACGTGTCTCTGGCATGCAATTACGGGGTTTTAAAAATAGAAAACTCAGAGTCATTCGGTTGGATTCACCTCATAGGTGCGATAATGAAATAGAGGTGACTCAGAACAGCTCTAGGTTTGGATGGTAGGAGTTATAAGAACATATCCGAACGGATAAAATTGAAACAAACCATGTGAAACCCCTGCGTAAACATAATCTGAACATTGAGGGTTTGGTCTTGAGGCTGGACCACTCCTGGTAATGAAAATCTTGCGTGCAAGGAATGACAAAAGCCCTCAACTCATAATGAAAATCTTACTCATTTACTGTACCAGGAAAGGATCAAGTACAGGATATGATACTTGCATATTAATTCCCATGTCTAGCAATGACTATAGTTGATTTTCAAAGGGTTCAAAATGTATGAATACAAAAAATGTTCATAATTCAAATGAAAACCAATTACATATATAGAGATCAAATCAAAACTCTGCTCAAATCGAAATTATCAAACCATTGAAATGATAATCGTATTCATCACAAGAAAAATGTGTCTAACCACCATTCTATAAAATTTATATTTTAATTTCATATGATGGTTTGTTGAAAGATAAACCTAAGGCAAAGATCATGAAAATGACAATCCAAATTCTAAGTTTAATTCATGCTTGCAATCATGAATTAAACATAGAAGAATCGAAAATCAAAAGTAGAAAATAATGAAATAGGATTTAGCCCAAATATTCATAAGAAACTTGTAAAAGTGTTTATAGACAAGGTGATGGCAGCTATAGAAACAGAATGCCTTGTGGTCATGTTTAAAAAATCAAATACATGTGTGGATTCCAACACAGCCTAAAGTCCCAAAGGGCTGAAGTCACTTATGATCGTTGATCGTGTAGGAGGGTATGTGTCAATAGATCATTGATTCTGGGCTAAACTACTGTGGGAAACAACGAAGGAGAAAGGTTTGAAATTGTCAAAGGCTAAAGTCTCGGAGTGTAGGATAGTCATTGGATTAAGGAGGATAGGTGTCTAAAGATCATCAACTCTGGAAGATTAACGAATGGAGGAAAGTAGGGTTTGAGAGTTGAAACTCCCAAATCCCGGATCACAAAGTAAGCCATAGTCCTTGATTTGGAAGGGAGCTACGTGTCAACAGATCATTGCGATCTGGGATCACACATGGAAGGAGGAAAGGAAGGAAGATAGTAGTTGTTGATCGAGTGGCATCATCAAGGGATTGGAGATCAATGGTCATGCTCAATTGTGGGTCTAGAATATGATCGGGTCTTAACTTTTCTTGAGCGGGCCGCAATCAAAACCATGGTATCGCCAAAGGTATACGTGGAGCTTTGTACTAAATTGCGGGGAAAAAAGTGGGTTTCCCTCAAACCTCCTTTAGTCACACCCACAATCACGTGGTCGCATGAGATCATCGCCCAAGGTCATATCAAAAGAAGGAGCTAGCACTTGCTAGACCGAGATCATGAAGTTCTTTTTGAATAGTCATGTTGTCACCACCAATGGTCACGTAAAGGAAGGGGATTAGGACTGATTTACCTACAACAAATAAATCGACTGACTGTAATTGCTAGTGAAGAAAAGGAATCTTAGGATAATGGGCACTGATGATGAATAGACAGTTAGTAACTATCAATAAAGTGGCAGAGTTGCGATGAGGACCTAGGAGAGAACTAGGCGAAAATATGACATGAAGAACATAGAAGAGGATATATATATAGAATTGAGATGCAACACATAGTTGTTGTGACAAAGAGTTGCCAGGATGATCTGGAAAAGGATTAGCGTGATAAAGACATTTAGAGAATGTGTTTTTTTGTGAACTGGTGCATGAGCCTAGAAGGTGGTAGTAAGCAATAAAAAAGGAGTAGAGAAGAGGTGCAGCGAAAAGGTATGCAGTGTATGCACAGAGCATAAAATGTAGAAGAGAAGTTGAACAGAGTTGTGTCGTGCGCAGGAGGAAAAAGAGAAGAGCATAGAAGCAGAAAGATGTAGAAGAGGAACAAAGAATAGAAGCTGAAGAAGGCATAGGAGATATGGAGTTGTAACATACCATATCAAAGACAGAGCAAGTAAGTAAATTTTTGTAAGTTTCAATGAGAGTGGTAGGGTGGTGCTAGGGAGGATTGTAGTCCTCTAAATTCTAGTTGGTGTTAGAAGATGTTTTGGGAGTTGGTGCTTCCATCTAGTTGGTGCTAGAGAAAGCTAGGAGTTGGTGCTTCCAACTAGTTGGTGCTAGAGAAACCTGGGAGTTGGTTCTTCCATCTAGTTGGTGCTAGATAAATCTAAGAGTTGGTTCTCTCTACAAGTTGTATCTTGTTATTAGAGGTTTCAACCTCATATTTTAGTTGGTGCTCAAAGACTATGATGTACATGAAAGTTGGAGCTTGACTAACATCAGAAAAAGAAGAGGTTTTCTCCCTTTATGGGTTTCCTCATCAAAATCAGTGTCTCTGTGTATTATGTGTGACTGATCAAATATTGTATATCTATCCATGTTAAGTTATCACCAACACATTAAATAATAATCTAGAAGGGATCAAAATAACAAGAAAAGTTTCCATCTTATATTATAATTCATTCACACCCCCCTCTCAGTTATATTTCCAACATCCATTTGATTGTAGCCATATGCAATTCTAGCCCAATGCTAGTGTCATATTTATTAGTGCACAATTCAAGAAGTTTTAGTATAGTGGAAGGATACACAGCCCGAGGATGCCACATGGGATCCAACCACTATTATGTAGCTATTCCCACTTCTCAATCCTTGAGTACATGTATTTTAGTTTAGGGTGAGGGCATGTTAGGGTCCTAACCTCCCTAACCCCTAAAATAGATAGAATAGTATGTTTTTCTATGTAATAAAGGTCGTCATTAGTAAATAAGGCCTATTGACGCAACACCCACTGCCTCAACAGGTTCTGTGCGACCTCCTAGTCTTAGGATCATTCCAAATCTTCCCCTGAGTTGGATTGACTCCTTGGTTTCCCCACAGGGAATACTCCACACACACAAACAGGTGTATTCCATAGGTCCTTTTGAGTTATGCCTACATGATCAAACACCAGCTATAACTCCACAACCGACCAACAAATGTGATCAGGGATTTTTCCCTTTCGGGATTTAGGATTTCGCGATTTCGTGAATCCTGTTGTCGAGCCCCTTGTCTCTTCAACCTCCAAACCCCAAAACGTCAATGAGGGTTGACTCCTTCAATGCGCCGAACACACACCTCTTGTTGCCACTTATTTCGGCTTTTCTCTCTTCACAATTTCAGGAATTGCATTGACATGCAAATCTGTCTCTTGACTCCCAGCACCCTGAAACCCGATTGGGCCCACGACTATTGTCCTTCGATGTTTTCAGGAATTTTTCCTTTCACTCTTCGGGATTTCACGACTTGCGAGATCCACAGTAGAAAGGTTCCTCACCTCCCGAAACTCCGATCTCTGAATTCCCAAAACCTCACCTCCAACGTGATCTATGGTTGAGATCCTCCATGATCCGATGACTCTGGATCTTTTGGATTTTTGTGAACTAGGAGTTTGAAACTCTCGATTCCAAAGATCGTTGTCTCCTCTACTTCCCGACACCCGAAGTTCCGAAATGACGAAATCCCAAAATTCACCTAAAGGCGTGCCACATTTCACGACTTCGGTATTTCCAATGCTAAGCACCCCGACTCCTTGTCATCATGATTCCTAGTATGTCGAACCCCGAAATACTGAAATTTCACACTTGATTATCCTTTTCACAAACCAGGAGTTTGAGTGACCAAGGGTTTTGACCTGCACTCCCAACTTACGGGTCTCGAATTCCCGAAATGATTTGACATCTCAGATAGACCACGATCAATGGTCCAAATCCTAACCACCTTGAAGCTCCTCTAGATCCTACGATCCTCATGACTTTGTGAGTTCTCCACAGTGAATTCTGACCATCTAATTCACTCCTCAAGAATCTCTGGCCAAACTGACTTGGTGTTCTTCCACTGAACTTAACTTCTACGTGATGATTTCGCTCCCCATCTTCCTTTGAACTCTTCAAAGGTACTAACCCTCTTGAGCTCTCACTTGTGAACTTAAGTCTCCAAGAGATATCCTTCTCGTACTCCTTGTGGCAATCTTTCAAATAACCCTTGGTTATTTGAGTCCTCGACTATGTGCACTCTTTGCAACAACAGTCCTTCCACCTTCACCTTAGTTGATAACTTCTAAGGCTTTAACTAGCCTATGCACACCTTGCACGGCTCTATGCTTCACCAACACTCCTGCTGGTATGAGAACAACGGTATCTCTCCTGAATTTTCTAATATAAAACTCAGACTCTTATCAACACACACCTTGTAGACGTTTCACTGCACTCCTTGCAGGAACTCTCAGGATGAGAAAAAATTGAAACTCATTCTTGTCCTCTATCAGACTTCATATACTTAACATAAAATCATACACGCAACATAGCATTGAAAGAAATGCATAACAGAGAAAACAAATAGCTGTAAACATACCATTCAACAGATGTAAACAATAAGCATCACAACACCATGAAAATTGAGTCAAAGCTTTATATATTAAATCAAGTGCTCCTGTACATGGGTTCTTCTCTACAACTCTCTGCTACACCTTTATAGCTTATGAATTTTGAATGATCATAATAATGTTCTTCCTCTAATGGTATCATAATACAAGGGTTAAGGTGTCTATATCCGTTTTCCCTCCTACGCTTCTAAAACTGTCTAATATCTTAATTCAAATCTACCTACTTTCATTAAACAGACTTAATGTCTATTACCTTCGACAGATGAGAGAAAATCGCTCAAGATCTATTTACAACATGAAAGTACGTTTCCTTTACATACTACATTAATATCTTCTCATTAAGTTTTCAAAAACATTTCAAAATGTGCAAAATGTGTGCTGTGCTTTTCCAGTTGTCTTCCGTCTTTATGGTTGCTTGGCTAGTTACTTACGATGCTCCTGCATCACCTATGTAATAATTTGAACAAGTATAATGTAAGAAGACTTACTATAAGGTTCTACATTTATAAATTTCTTCCTTTATAATGTTCTCAAGAAGATATAATTAGTATATAAAGGGGTGGAAAGCATGAAAAAGCGTGTCTTGTGAAATCATTTGTACTCTAGCTCTACCTTGTTGGAGGTTTCCCATTCGAAGAGGCAAGTGAAATTTTCTCTCAAGATAATAAAGTTGTCATCTTTTGGATCTATTGTGTTGATTTGCTTACTATTTGTTTCTTTATACTAATTATTGTGATACGTATGTGTTGTTTCTCTTCATATTTCCTTCTAGTAGATTACAAGAGTTGCAGCTCTGAATTACACACATGTAAACTAAACCACATACCATGAATGATCTTGTACATAGAAACACTAAACTTATGGATATGCAATAAGATAATGACTAATTATATTGATCCACAATATGTTTTTTGGTCGACATGGTTTCTCTACCTAAATTATGATGATGGGCATAATCCTGCTACCTAGAGTTTCAACAATTTGATTCCTTTGCAGCTATAGAGTAGGATGTAGTATTAAAGATGCACCCTTCTGTAAGTTTTAAACCTGTGAAGTAAATAAATGCATATATATTCTTAAGAAAAATAGAATTGAATCAATGGCTCATACACAAAGTACACAGAGATTTTTTACCAGAAACCCTCAACCGGGAAAACCTTTCTTATATTCATTATGTCGAATTTCACAATTCACCATACAATATATATACAATGTTTTTAGGTATTTTGTAGATACCAAAACCCTAATCCCTTAATCTGGGATTAATTTACAAAACTGCTAAAATTAGCAAAATATGATAAAAATAGCAAAAACTGCATACGCAATTGTCATATCCGACGTGCCCACACACATGCATGAAAAGAATATAGCACACACCCACCATTCTCCCACTTGTTTTTTTATTTGCATCTAGGGGTTCAGGGGATTATATAGTCAACAATCTAGGGAAACAATGCCCATTGTTACTCTACACCAGGAGAAATTTTCTGTGCTCAAAGAGTTTGTCAATGAATCTGCAACATTCTTCAAAGTGTCAATATTTTCTAGCAACGCCTTCTTTTCATCAACCATGTCTCTCACAAAGTGATACTAAACATCAATATTCTTTGTCTTTGAATGATAATCTGGGTTATTTTCCAGGAAGATTGCACTCTGACTATCACAATCTAATCTCACTGCTTGTTGTACCAACCCAATCTTGTACCTGAACACAATATTTGTAACCATATTGCTTCCTTTCTTGCATGAGTGGCT
>ML801917.1:429866-446022 GCA_009831015.1 Picea engelmannii | reverse complement strand
TCTTGTACTTGAACATTTAAGTGGGGTAAAAGGAGGTTGCCCCCTCGAAGAGGCTTATTATCTGAAATTATCTCTTTTTCAAGGCGTTGAGTACTTTTCCTGAAGTTTTTCTATGCTATATTGATGTTTGGTTCTTAACAACCTACAACAAAACCCGTTGTAACTTCCTCTTCTTTCTCTCACAGTCTCCTCTCTCAGAATACAATATTCACCCTCATCCATAGCCGCAATAAATTTCCCTCATAAAAGAGGGTTTCCTTCTAGGGAAAAAAAATTCCTTAACATAATCTCTACCGTTAGATATGCGACCTTATAATGAACGATCCAGATTTACAATGAAATTAGAATATACTTTTACAAGGCAATATTTTCTTTGGGGGCTTCGCCCCCAAACCCCCGCTGGGGGATTGCTTGCCCCCAGACCCCCCATCCAGGGGGATAGCCCCCCGTACCCCGTAGAGGGGGTACCTCCCCTTTGCACTCCCCCGCGTGGAAGAGTTTACATACTTCTAGGGTGTAAATACTTCATGGGGTGTCAACACGGCTGAAAACAAGGACCTCTGAATCAAGAAGATAATCAGGCTCCACAACCAACAAACCTGTCTTTTGCTCATCCAACTAATTGCTCCTCCAAATAGGTTAAACACATACCCACTTGTAGATCTTCTGTGATCCATATCTCAAACCCAGTCTGCATCAAAAAATCCATGTATGTATAGCACTTTGTCCAATCCTGGTCTTCCTTGGTAGAACAATCCATAACTGGTAGTGCCACAAAGATACCTGAAGACCCTCTTTATTGTTGTCCAATGCTCCTTCCCTGGTTTTGACATATACCTGCTCAATACTCCCACTACATGTGCAATGTCCGGTCTAGTACAAACCATTGCATACATCAAACTTCCAACTGCACTGGAATACAGAACATGAGACATGTCCTCTTCTTCTTCCTGTGTCCTGGGACACTGATCTGTAGATAACTTTACACCTATAGGAATAGGAACCTTGACTGGTTTACTTCCATGCATATTAAAGCTCTGCAATATCGTCTCAACATATTTTCTCTGATTCAACCAGAGTTTCCTATTTGCACGATCTCTTTTAATCTCCATTCCGAGAATGAAGTTAGCAGCACCGAGATCCTTCATATCAAATTTGGAGGATAGCTGTGATTTCACCTCCTTGATAACATTCTTTTTATTTCCTACCAACAACATGTCATCAACATACAACACTACATAAATGAAGTGATTACCAACCTTCTTGGAATATACACAGTGATCATCCCTGCTTCTTACAAATCCTAATCCAAGGATGTATGTGTAAAACTTTTGGTACCACATCCTAGGTGATTGCTTCAGACCATATAGTGACTTCTTTAGCTTACAGACCAACTCTTTCTTTCCCTTCACTACAAAGCCTTCTAGTTTCTTCATGTAGATTTCTTCTTCCAGATCCCCATGTAGGAATGTTGTCTTCACATCCATCTGTTCCACTTCAAGATCAAAAGCAACAACAATAGATAAAATAAATCTAATAGAAGTTAACTTAGCAACAGGAGAAAAAATCTCACCAAAGTCAATTCCCTCTACCTGGGAATAACCTTTTGCTACTAACCGAGATTTGTATTTCTCCACTTTACCTTGTGCATTAAACTTCTTCTTGAACAACCATTTTCTACCAACATATTTTCTTCTAGCTGGAAACTCAACTATATCCCATGCCTCATTCTTATCCAAGGCATCCATTTCTTCAACCATGACCTTCTTCCAGATTTTACTATCCTATGAATTCACTGCTTCCCTGATAGTTATGGGATCATTATTAGTAATAGATAAAGCAAAATTGGAATGGAAATCAGGTGGACTATACCTTTCTGGTTTCCTTTTATCTCTCACTGAACTCCTCAATAATGGGGTATGAGGTTCTTCTTCTTCTTATTATGCTTCCTCTTCTTCAGATGATTCAAATTTTGCATCATCCAACTCAAGCTTTATTTCCTCAGGTTTGTCTTGCGTTGGTAGGAATTCCTATTTGGACACATCTTTTACCTCTCTGAAAACAATATCTCGACTGTAAACAATCTTCTTGGTTTCTGGGTTCCAAATATTATAGCCTTTCACACCATCTTTATAACTAATAAAGATACACTTTTCATCCTTTTTATCCAACTTACTCCTATTTTCCTTTGGAACATGTACATAAGCATCACAACCAAACACTCTAAGATTTTGAAGAGAGGGTTTCTTTCTAGACCATACCTCATGTGGAGTTTTATCATCCAACACTGATGAAGGTGATCGATTGACCAGGTAACATGTTTTACCCACTGCCTCTGTCTAGAATTCTTGTCCTAACCCGACACTGCTGAGCATGCTCCTTTCTTTTTCCATCAGTGTCATGTTCATCCTTTCTGCAACTTCATTTTTTTGAGGAGTGTATGGAGTAGTCTTTTTCCTTGCTATGCCACACTTCTTATAGAATTCTTCGAATTCATTTCCACAGAATTCTCCACCATTATCTGTTCTCAATACCTTTATTTTCTTCTTTGTTTGATTTTCTACCAGAGCCTTAAACTCTTTAAATTTATCAAATACCCCATATTTCTTTCTAAGAAAATAAATCCATGTGTTCCTTGAAAAATCATCTATGAATGAAACATAATACACAGATTTACCTAGGGATGGAACAGGAACAGGTCCAAACATATCACTTTGTATCAACTCTAAGATCCCCTTTTCTCTTGTAGCACCAGATGGGAATGTTACTCGATTTTGTTTATCATATATGTAATGTTCACATAAATCAAAATCCAGAGTGCAATTAGACATACCTTCAACCATACCTTTACCATGTAGTGTTTGAAGGCCCTTTTCTCCAATATGTCCCAGTCTTTGATGCCACATCATGGTCTTCTTTTCAGGGACAATATTGGTCTTGTCTTCTTTATTTCTCTATTCAGGGACAACAAAATTGTTACACCCATTAGTACAAGTGTTTCCCAACAACTTGTACAAAGTTCCACACTGAACGCCCCTCATCAACACCATTGCTCCTCGTACCATATTGCAAGTGTTCTTTCCAAATACAGTATCCACTCCTACATCATCCATCTTGCTTATAGATATTATGCTCCTGGATAGTTTTGGAATGTGCAGAACCCCAGGGAGATTTCTAATCATTCCATCTTTTAGCAGCAACTTAACCCTTCCATGTCCCAAGATTTTTGTTGTCGAGTCATCTCCTAGGAATAAATCACCATGATCATATTTTTCATATTTAGAGAACCACTCCCTGTGAGGAGTCATATGGTATGACGCACCTAAGTTGATAAACCATACATCATGGTCTGCATGTGTACTTGTACATTCTAGGTAAACATCACCTCCTTCTTCAGTGGAGCTTTTCGCCTCTGTGGAAGAGGTACTATCAGATCCCTTTGGTTTATCAACCTTCTTCGAATTGCAATCTTTCTTATAATGCTCTGTTTTACCACACTTCCATCATTTCCTCAAAGATTTTCCTCGAGACTTAGATCTACCTGTAGATTTAGATCTCTCCCCTGAAGGTTTACCAAGATTCTTGTCTTGGGTACGACCTCTTACAAATAAAGCATCTGTGCTATGACTATCCATGCTTTTCTGCCTTAACTCTTCAGATAACAAGGATGAAATTACATCCTCATACTTCAATGTATATTGAGTGGTACTACCAATTGCTACAACCAGATTATTCCAAGAGTATACAAAAGAACATAACAAATTAATACACTTATCTTCTTCTCCAACCGTAATATTAACAGAGACAAGTTGACTTACCAGAATATTAAAGGCATTTAGATGTTCTATCACAGAATCTTCATCTTCCATCCTAAGATGATACAACTTATTTCGAAGAAATAACTTGTTTACCAATGAATTTGATTGATACAAATTCCCCAACTTATCCCATAGTTCCTTGGCTGTATATTCTCCCGAGACATTCAACAAAATCGAATCTTCCAAGAAAAGTCGAATACTACTCCTTGCTCTTCTATCCAACTTCTCTCAATATTCCTTCGACATACCAGTAGCTGGTGTACTAGTAGTTTTTGTACTAGTAGGTTGTGTACCAGTAGCCTGTGTTCTAGTAGACGATGTACCCGTAGGCTGTGTACCGGGATCTACAATGATCCATTGTTCTTTGTCTACAAGAAGGTCCTCCATATTGAGTTTCCATAGCTCAAAGTTTTTACCATTGAACTTCTCTATCTTGATTCTAGATGATCTCGCCATTCCTCTTTCTATACTCGAATCCCCACTGCAAAATCTCCCACTAAACCCAGGTTTATCACAGACCCAAGATAACCTTGATCTATCAAGACCGAGCCAAACCCTCAACAAAAAAGGCGTCCCTTTGAAGCCAAAAATGAGCTCTGATACCACATGTAATTTTCAAACCTGTGAAGTAAATCAATGCATATATATTCTTAAACAAAACATAATTGAATCAATGGCTCATACACATAGTACACAGAGATTTTATACCGGAAACCCTCAACTGGGAAAACCTTTCTTATATTCATTATGTCAAATTTCATCATTCACCAAACAATATATATACAATGTTTTTAGGTATTTTGTAGATACCAAAACCCTAATCCCTTAATCCGGGATTAATTTACAAAACCACTAAAATTAGCAAAATCCGCTAAAAATAGCAAAAAAATGCCCAAGCAAATTTTTCCGGACTGCTGCCCCGAACGCTGTGTGTAACTAGGGGGGGCATACCTGCCCCCCCTTGGGACCCCCCCAGTAAAGTGCCCGATGAACATGACAAAAAAATCACTACTAGAGGGATCATCATATGCAGTTGTCATATCTGGCATGCCCATACACACACACACATGCAAAGAATATAACACATACCCAACACCTTCAACCCCTCTTCAAGATCAAGCTCAATATTTTATTGAAGGGGTCACAATTCTAGTAATTAAGTGGTCATGGAAGATTGATGAATTTTAGTAATTTAGGGGATGAGCCTTAGAATTTGTTCCAAAGTTGGCCCCTTTTTTTTAAGAACCACAATAAGAGACACAAATAAGTGTAGTGTTGAGTGGCGATGAAAATCAAAATTGACTTGAGGGAGAGTCAACATGTGTAGTCAAAAGTATCCATTTGGTTTTGTTGAGTGCTGACTTGGCAAGGTGGATATAGCACAAAACATGGAGGAATAATGTGGTAGCACTTGAAATAAGTTATTTAATGAGCCAGTCAACCTAGAGAAGCAATGAATTTTTGGAACAAGATCCCCAATTTTCATGATAGAAGTATTTTTAGGATATGAGAGTATAGTATATGTTTATACATAATATGTTGTATTTATGTATTCATTTGAGAAAGTTATATTATGGTTTTGGATATATCAAGTTTCCCGTGGGATGAAATGTATAAATACCAATGTATTCTTAGGACAAGAGGTTAGACAATCAGACATTGGGTGATTGCTTGGTTGAGAATTGGTTCTATTGTGACTGTATGTTGTATGAATTGTGATATATTTATTGGTTGTCCTTGAGATCAATGGATTAACACCTCTTATTATAAGTATTTATTTTTTTATGATGTATGTTGATTATATCTATGCCATTTTGCTTCGTTCTATGTTATGGTTGATGCTCGAATCTCTTTCTATGTTATGGATGTTACAAGATTTATTATGTTAGGTGAATGTACATGAAATGATGATGCAAATAACTAGATCATGACATGATAATCTCACTCTATAGATCTGCTCACCTATCCAATGCCTTGATAATGTGCCTCAAGTGAGACATTCCTTTCCTTAGATATTGATATTATTAGCACTAAGCTATAATGACCTTTGTTGGACACCTACATGAACCTTGGTCTTCCAATTCCATATAATGATGGTTTTGATTTATTGGTTATAGTTTTAGTGGGTTTGAAGGTTACCACATTATTTCTAAGGAGTTAAGGGTTAGGTATTAGTAGTTAGTGGGTTAGTGGGTTGGTTGATTCGTTGGTTAGTGGGTAGACTTACAATGGTTTTAACTTAGTGTTTAGTTCATAAGGTTTAAGGTGTTAGTGTGATAGAGGTTTAGTAGGTTAATGGTTAAGGATCAATGAGTAGGGATTAGGGGTCATGGGATAGTGGTTAGTAATTAGTCAAGGAACTAATGGCTTAAGAGTTATGGGATATGGGTTAATGCTTAGTGGGTTAGTGGATTGGTGGTTTAGATTTAGTAGTTAGTAATAAGTATGTTAGTGGTTAAGGATAAGAGGGTCAATGAGTTAATGGGTTATTGGGTTTTTTATTCATTGGTTAAATGTTAGGGGTTAAGGGATTAATGGCTTAGTGAGTTAGGGTTTTAGGAACTATAGGGTCAATTGGTTAATGGGTTAGGTGTTGGTCATTATATATATTTATGAACAATGGGTTTATGGGTTGGTTTAAGGTTTGGGGTAGTGGTTTAGTGGTTATGGGTTAGCACATCAATGAGTTGGTAGGTTAGTGGGTTAGTATTTAGTTTCTTAGGGCTAGTGGGTTATTGTTTAGATAGTTAAATATTATTGTGTAAATGGTATATGGTTATTGGCCAAGGGTTAGTTGGTTTATGCATTAAGGGTTAGTGGCTTAGTGGCTTAATTATTATTGGTCAAAATTTTTGTTAGTTAAAGGTTTGGGGTTAGGAGGTTATGGGGTTAATGACATATTGGGTAATAATGGGTGCTCAAAAGTTAGGTATTAGTGTTTGGTGGGTTAAATTCAATGGGTTAGTGGTTGGGGATCATGGTTTTGTAAGGTACCAGATGTAATATAATGTGAATAAATAGGAATATTCAACAGATATCAATGGAACAACAAAATATTGATAAGAGAAACACCATAAATGATACCTTTATTGAAATAAAGAAATGTCCACTTGCCTCTTCAAGGGGGAAACCTCCAGCAAAGCAGAGCTCTATTACAATAATTCTCAGGACAAATACTTCACATTCCTCCTACTCTTACTTATAATAATTTTTTCTTCTAAAGAACATTCTAGAGGAAGATCCTTCTCGAAGTGGAAGCTTCTATTAGGTCATCTTACATTGACTTGTTCACATTTATTAAATAGGCCTTATTAACTAATGTTAGCCTTATTACATGGGAATATATTATTATGCCTATGTTAGGGGTTAGGGAGGTTAAGTCCCTAGCATGCCCTCCCCCTTGAAGAACACCCTTGTCCTCAAAGCTTGAGATGATGAAATTGTTGCATAATGGCGGTTGACTCCCAGGTGGCATCTTCTTGAGTTGTATCTTTCCATTGTACTAACACTTCCTTGATGGTGCATTGATGGAGACGATGTTCACGTTTTTCCAAGACTGCTTGTGGATGAAACCAAATGGAACCTTCTTCATCCAACTGAAGGATACTAGTTTGATTTTGACACTTAATTCCAAACACCTTCTTTAAGAATGAGACATGAAAAATAGGATGGAGCTTCAAATGACTAGGAAAAGCTAACTGGTAGGCCACCTACCCCACTCACTTGAGAATTCTATAAGGGCCATAAAATTTGGGAGTAAGTTTCTAATAGTAGTCATATTTGAGTGAAGTCTAATTATAAGGTTGTAGACGAAGAAACACATGGTCCCCTTCAAACAAATTCCATTTGGAATGACCTTGATCTACTTGTTTCTTCATTTGATTATGAGCCATGGCCAAATTTTCTTTGAGTGTACGGAGAATGGTCTCTTGGACTGTAATATTTTTTCAACCTCCTGAAACTTCGAGACACCTAGCATGTATGAGAGAACCTAAGATGTATTTTGTCCATAAAAGTTTTCAAAAGGAGTCATGTGAGTAGATGTATGGTACGAGGTGTTGTACCACCATTCAGCTAGGCATAATCATTGATCCCATTGATTTTTTGTGTCATATGAAAAACACCTCAAATATGTTTCCAAACACTTTTTGACAACTTCATTTTGGCCTTTAGTTTGGGGATGATAGGCGGTGCTCAGATGCAATTGGGTTCCCTGAAGCCTGAAACATTCTTGCCAAAAATTGTTGGTGAAAGTGGGATCTCTATCAAAGACAATAGAATGAGGCATGCCATGAAGCTTGAAGATATTATCCATGAAAATTTGATCCATTGTGGATGCATTGAATGGGTGTTGAAGAGAACATAAATGAGCATATTTGGAAATACAATAAACTACCACCATGATGACTGACTTATTTCCCAATTTAGGTAAATCCAACAATGAAATCCATAGAAATATCCTGCATAATAGCTGGTGGAATCGGTAGTGGTTGTAGTGTGCTCGGGGATTTGACTCTTTCTCCCTTGTTGCATTGACAAACATCACATTCAAACACAAAGCTATGCATGTCGTTTTTTGTACCATCCCAGAAAAAACAACATTTGACCCTTTCATAGGTTTTGGTAAACCTTGAATGCCCAGTTGTGGGGGAAGCAAGAAGCTCAGAAAGTATTGTATATTTAAGTTGCAAATGTTTTCTTAAATACAGACGAACTTTGTAGTGAATCTCGTCATTGTGCCAAGAGTACCCTAGAGAAACTAGATAATTGTCTTGCAATTGTTGGATCAGGAAATAAATTTTGGGGTCTTGTAGCCATTACTAGAAAACAACGTGGATCCAATCTAGTACAATGAAGGATAGAGAAAAGAGGAACCCTTCTTCTTCATACTTCCTGGAAAGAGTGTTAGCAATCACATTTTATTTTCCCTTCTTGTAAATGATATCATAATAATATCCAAATAGCTTGGTCACCCATTTGTGTTGGTCCATGGAGGAAATTCGTTGTTCCATAAAATACTTCAGGCTTTGATGATCTATTTTAATTTGGAAGCGTTTCCCCAATAGACAAGGACGCCAAAGATCCATGACATGTAGAATAGCCAACATTTCCTTTTCATATATAGATTGTCCCAAATGTCTCTTCGAAAGTTTTTTCTAGTGAAGGCCAAAGGTCAACCATCTTGCATGAGGACTACTCCAATTCCCTTCTCGGTGGCATCATGTAACACACCCATGGTGGGGCGTAAAAATTTCATTCTTCTTAAGAAAATCAACACCCTCATTTGGGGTCTCTATTCCATTGTACTCTTCCAGAGATTTCCAGCCACGGTCTCCATGCTCTAAACTGATCTCAGAGCTGGCAGAAATCCTATGCCAATTTCTTCAGGTTCCTCCATCCCTCTATAATTCACTACTACATATGGGCGGATTGTTCCACGAACATTTTCCACGCTTCCACTAGTTTCATCATTTTTTTAAAGAGAGCGGGATTTTCATGGATATTGCCACGAAATATCTTTGCAATATCCATGAAAATCTTAATTTAACCTAGTCAGGATTTTCATCGCTATAGCGAAGAACGTTTGTGGAAATAACGACGAAAATTTTACCTATCTCATTGGTTGATGTTAACGGCTAGTTGACTATTTTATCTATATATAAGTGACTTTAAGAGACTTTGTGACACAATTTCTATAGTTGCGACATTGTTCTTGGCTTTTGTTTGAGTTGTTTATTTTTTCCGTCACCCACCGGTTGAACAAATCCAATTCTCGATCTACATAGCTCAGATTTTGAACTTGCAAGGTTAGTATGTTATTTTTTTATTGATGTACTCATTTAACTTGTAATTTTTTTTTCAAATGTCCAATTTTCATTTATCTTGTTTTTTCCTTGATAATATATTATAATATGTGTAGTACCATATTTCATGTCTTTGGTTTTTGGATCTAGTTAGTATATTCTATGGAAAAAGGTATGTGGATTCCATAATATTCTAGGTTTATGGAATCCACATACCCTTTTCCATTCAATTGTAGTTATAATATCTCTCTCTTTTCATTGATAAAGATATGGAATTGCTCTTGAAACTCAACCCTAATTGGTGAAATGATAGTAATTGATTTCTATATTCCCTGCTTTAACAGGGACTAATAAGATACATAAACACTAACCCTAAACTTATGTTAGGTATATATGTCGTTATTATATAAAGAAAACATTTGTACACATATGACCTTATTATAAAGATGTTATCTATGTCGTCATGATGTTGATCCTCTACACATCTGATCACCTTATTATAAATATTTTAACCTTATTATAAATATGTAGGTCACTATAAATAAAAATATCATAATAAAAAAGAGTAGCCAAAATATAAAAAATTGACAACTTAATGTTTGGTATGGTGTAGGTAAGACAATTACTTGTCAGGACAAGTATTTGTCACAATGAATGAAAATGACAGGAAGCTTGATCGGTTAAGAGAGGCATTAGAGGCGAGGGGCAATGGAAAATGGTATTGCCCTTGCTATGATTGCAGAGGCTTGAAAAATAGAAGACTTTTAATAACAACATCCCAAAGACATTGTAGGGAGAAGGGGCACGCCGAAGGGGGTTATGAATATCGTCCCTTGGTAAGAGGATTCAATATTTAATGTATTCTCTATAATAATGAGTATGTCATGAATTTTAGTAATATTTCTCATCAGGATTTTTATATTTTCTATACACACTAACTTTTCTATGTTGTTTTTAAATATATAGACGATGCCCCCAAAGTGTCGACCTCCAGAGAGTTATTTGCCAAGTACTAGCAGAAATACTACTTTACATGGAGATGAACTTCGAGATCATATTATTGAAGTTGTTGATCAAGTTATTAATGATGATATGGATGGAGATAATGTTAGTGATTCAAATTAGGAAGATGAGATACATAGATTGATCCAAGACACATTTTCTCCAATGGATGAGGACAACCAAGATGATAGTCATGATGTTGATCCTCTACTCGAGAAGTCACGTCAACCTCTTTATGAAGGCTCAAAAACAAATATTTTATCTTCTATATTGTTGTTGGTGAACCTGAAGGTTTTGAATGGTTTATCAAACACATGGTTCACACAGATACTAAGGTATTTAATTTGTTAATTATTTATGCCTACATGTTCACAAATACTTAAAAGGTTCAATTTTTTCCTATATTGGTATTGTTTTATGATTTGTAAATTAGTATATTGGATGATATATTGATGATTAATATTGTTTACATTGACTTATTGTTTAGAATTTTGTATATTTTTAGGTGATGTTCTATTACCGACGTCAAATATTTTTCCATGCACATATCGAGAAATCTCTGTGATTATGAAAGAAATTGTAATGGACTATTGGGCTATTGATGCATGTCCTAATTATAATATCATATATTATGGACAATATGAATTAGAAAATGAATTCCCACAATGTTAAATAAGTAGATATCGAACTGATAAAGCATCAAAGAAGGTGTCTCGCAAATTTCTTTGTTATATTTCGATAATTCCACATTTCCAGCAGTTGTTCAGGTGCCAAAGTATAGCACAGTTTATGGATTTCCATGCAAAGAACAGAAGTTGAGACGATGTTCTTCGAATGCCTACATATGTTTCTGCATTGAACTACATCGAAGAAAAATGGCTAATTTTTAAAGAAGAACCTCGTAATGTTATACTTTCGTTGGCAGCTGATGGTGTCAATCCATTTGGAGAGCTTCGTTCTACGTACTCTGTGTGGCCTATTTTTTTTATAAAAAATAACTTTCCTCCTTCGATGTCGATCAAGAGAGAGCACACAATGTTGGCAATGATTGTTCCAGGTATTTAATTATCTTTTATTTTCTTTAAAGCATGACGAAATATTTCATTTCTTTGTTTCGTGCATGGTAATTATTTATTTTATATATCACGACATCTAGATAAGTATAATTAATCATGTAGTAGGTTGAACCAATCAGGTAGGTACCAGGTTAAAGATATGAACATATATATTGAACCTCTCATCAACGAGTTGTTGAAGTTATGGGTTGGCGTCACTATGTATGACATCTCTAGACCAATGGGGCAAAGACGATTTAAATTCCATGGAATACTATCATGGACAATTCATGATGCTCCCGGGTTAACACATTTTTGTGGTATATTGTTACTTTATTTTTGTGATTTAATATCATATATCGTTTTTAAAAAAATCATTCATTATTTTAAATTGTAACTCAAATTTGATGCTACATTTATTCATATATCTTGTAGGTCTTCAAACAAAGGGTAAATTTGCATGCCCAGTTTGTGGTCCTAGGATAAAATATTTTCTTTCAAGGATTTTAGAAAAGGAAGTGTTTGATGAGTATAGGCACTTTCTGCCTAAGAACCATAGTTATAGAACTACAGACAAAGCAAAGTTCAATGGTAAAGAAGAAAACGAAAAAAAACCATGAAGAATGACACCTCACCTATGGAAGTTGGAATATATTAGAAATCGTCAAGGTACACAAATTATTTATGTATGACCTATTATATAATTTTTTGGTTGATTTCATTAGTATTAATTTCATTTTGTCCCATTAATTAGTGTTAATTTCAATTTGTTGATGTTTCACGAATGTCGTTGAGGCACGAATGGGCTTCCACAAGGAATGAAAAGTTACCCGATGCAATTCAGTAGATTTCCATACTATGATCACCTACAAATAGTTTATTTGTTTGATACAATGCATATTGGGAAGAACACAACATAATTGTTATGGTGAATATTAGATGGAAGGACTGACAAAGAGAGAATTGGAAATATTTGTTGTGACATCCGAGAAGCTAATCACACCTTCCAAAGTGTTATTATTAATTCTAATGGCGATGGTCATGAACAAAATACTAGTCTTCCTTGGTTATTGATGGAGCAACAGAGAAATATATTAAAAGAGGTCATTCGAAAAATTAGGTTTCCGACAGGGTTTTCGTCAAACATACAGAATATCTTAACTAAAAAAGGTGATTTTGGCGGGGTTAAAACACATGACTGGTATACATTCATTAAGGTAATTAGTAGGTTATAATATATTTGCTTATTGGTATGCATGTTTTGGAAATAAATAATATTTTTTTTTTTTTGTTACAATATGTTCTACCTTTATCTCTCCCAGACGACTTTGACAACAACATAAAACAAATTATTTATGTACTTGGAAAATAAATGAGGTAAGTATTGTTTTATAAGGAAAATGTACTTCTCATGTGATTTGTATTGGAACTTATTGACATATTATCTTTTATCTACAAATTTATGTTTGCCTTGATATTATTTTATTGCATCGAAATTTGTAGGTGGCTATCATCAAAAGAAATCCATAAAGAAGATATAAGGTATTGGAAGAGAGAAATACCCCGACTAATGTGTCAAATGCAACAATATCTACCTCCAGAATTTTTCAATGCACAAGAACACTACCTCATACACCAAGTTGAGGAGATTGAATTATGTGGACCAGTACACACTAGATCGATGTGGATGGTGGAGAGGCAGTTGAAGTCACTGAAGGATTTTGTTAGACAAAGAGCATGTCCGGAGGGTTCTATGGTTGAGGGATATATGGTATATCAATGCATGGTGTATATTAGTCAACATCTACCTAAATTAGCAGAAAATATGAATGTGCCTCGCATTTGGCATCTCGACTCCATAAACAAATTTGAAGTGGTGGTCCTATTGGGGAAAGGTAAAATGAGGACTGTGAAAGGTAATTATTAGATGTTGACGTAGATTTAATATATTACACATCTATTAAATTATTCATTTATTAACAATAACTAATTATTGATATTAAATTGTTATTCTATCATATAGTTGCTCAAGAGTGGGATGTTTTACATTTATACATTGCAAACAACCTTGATTGGATGGAGCATTGGATAGAATATACTGAAGAATACTTCGGTAGGTTATCATGGGAAGGGGTGAGTAAGCTGATTAAAACAGTGCATCGTCATCGAGATCAATTTCTTGATATTACATCAAGGGAAGTTGATTTAGCCTTTGGTTTAAAAGATAAACATGCAAGTTAAATTTGTTACCCACATTTTCCTAGTTTTTTCCCAATTTTTCAATGTATTTGGTTTGCTTAATTATTGAAATATAAATTTAGTAAGTCCTATATGAGGATTATTAATTCACAATTTATTTTTTACTTGTTTTCCATGTTGTAGTTGAAACATCACAAGGCTATGTGGTGTAATGGTCATAAATTTCATATCAAAATGTTGAATGATAAGATGAAAACCTCGAATTGTGGGATAACTGCAGTGTTTAAGGTCACTAACATTTCCTCAGAAGTGATAGAAATATGGAAGAAACTGAGAATAGGTACTATGGCCATTTGGAGTATATAATTGAGTGTGATTTTAATTCCTTCAAAATAGTTTTGTTTGAGGTTAAATGGTACAGGCTACGGATGCATGAATGTGATCCTGAAAGAACTGTTATTGAGCATGATAATGGATTTACTAGGGTTAATACAAGGGCATTTGAACTAGGTACATAACCTTATGTTCTTCCAAGTCAATGTGAGAAAGTATTTTACTCAGAGGTTCTTGGTAAAGCAGGTTGGTCATACGTTGTTAGATATGATCGAAGAGGAAGACCAGTAAAGTACAATCATGTAGCCAAGGATGAAGATAATAATGAGGAAGAAGATCATGATTATGAAGATCAGGAGCAAGTGGCTCATGTAGTCCATGTGTCAGACGAAGAAGTTGAAGAGGTTGATCATCCAAATGTAGGAGATGACGATCTCATTGATGATATCGATAACTATAATAGCGAAAATGACATTGATGATGATGTTGATAGGAATGAGCCTTTCACCAATATCGATTCTAAACCAGATCCTGATACAGATGTTGAACTGGATGAAGAAGAAGATGACTGATATTTAATTGTTGAAAATAAGAGGTATGTTTTAATATCTTTTATATGATCTATTTATGTTTTTATTTTGTATAATATAGTATATGATACATGTTATTTATAATTTTGAATTAGGTAATATGGGGAAATTGAGAGTGATGTGAGGGGGGGGGGGCATAATTAGATCTTCCACCTTCATGTGGTTGCCCTTGTTTAGTAGAGAATGAACTATTCTCGAAACCAAGAGGAGCTCTGCGTGACTGAGCCTAATCATACCAACGATGTAGTTATGTCCATCATCAATTCATCATTATCATTCTCAAAATTATCATTCTCCAAATATCTTATACAAATTTTACAAGGAAATTGTACTAGGAAATTCATCTATGGAATTGTTATATATAGGTCCAACATAATGATCCCCTATAATGTGGACATTATCCCTCAAGTAGGTTTCATGACTTCATGTTTGGGTTGTATATCAATGTTGTTGTTTATATCCCACATTGTGGATGGCTAAAAATTATTGCTTGAGTGCTCATTGATCATAAAAGGAATGGCTAAAAAATATGATCAATATCCCACATTGATCATACCCCACATTGTGGATGGCTAAAAATTATGGCTATAAATTATTGCTTGAGTGCTTATTGATCATAAAACACATGACCAAATCCTTTAATATGTTATCCCAATAAGTTATCACGGGATGCCAATATTTTTCCCCTCCCTTATCAATCGAGGCTTTATATTGCATGATTGGTGTGTCGTCAAGAAGTTGGAATTTGAAGTAGTGGCATCCTTTGATACCAATTATCTTGTGGTTATTTCCAAACAAGTGTGGATCCATGAGGCTTTTGTAAGTCAAAAAAATCATGAATTAGATATGAGATGAAGAAATTGTGATCTTCACATCTATAAGTTTTCACCATCTATAGTAGTGAAAATATGTTTTTTTTCTTAATTTGAGATGATGACCTCCTATAAGTCAAATAAGTGTCTTCATGTGTGTATCCCATCGAGAGGAAACCATATTCATCAATGTAAAATACCCTTCTTGCTATTAAAAGGGATGTAAATGCAAACAAGTAGTGACTTTGTTACGACATGTACACCTATTTATTTGCATCAATAATACTAGTGGTAATATATTTGACATAATTGTATGAATTGTTATATTAATTAATCTAGTTATTGTATATTTTTAGAAATACAAGTACTAACTCACTATATATCATATAATTGATTTCTGTTGCGGGGAATATTGTGGAAATGTTGATCAACCCTTCTCAATATATTTACTCCTAGAATTATATCTCTTTAGGTGAATATAGAAGGGCTTGTCACTCCTTATACATTCAATTTTTTAATTAATCATTTTCATTGTTTATCGTA
>ML801917.1:360261-390480 GCA_009831015.1 Picea engelmannii | reverse complement strand
TGACAATTAAGTAGTTGATTTGAGTTATTATGATCGTAGTTAGTATTTAGTAGTTAGAATAGTTAGCGTAATTTGTAGTTAGTTTAGTATAGTTTAGTTAAGTTTGTTTTATTAGTTTCTAGTTTCCTTTAATTTAGTTTGATGTCTTTTTATTTATTTAGTTAGTTTATTGTAGTTTGTTTTATTAGTTTCTAGTTTCCTTAGTTTAGATCATTTAGCTTAAATCACTTTCTCTTCGGTTTCCTTGCGAGACCTTAGAGCGGCCAGCGGAGCCGTTAAACTCGTCAGGGTGGTCCATACCAAACGGCTTGGGTTATTTAGACAACCCCAGACCGGTTCCACTCTCCCAGTTGACGGACGGTCATTTTCGCCCATCAACAGTATCCCAGGAATGTGAGTTATGCACATTCCTTCGTAATGGTGCATGATGAATTAAGGTGGTGGAGTTAGGGTTGGGATGAGGAATCATTAAAGGTTGTCCAACTGGAAATTTGGTAGACTCAAATTTGGTGGGGGGGAGTCTAAGGGCATGTCGTATTGATGACTGTGAGTTTGTAAGAGGATTTCATCCTCTGTTGTGAGGAGGATGTTGTGATCTAATAAATGATTAGTTTGTTGTTGGCCAGGAGGAGGGAATTGTCCTGTCTATTGTGGGTGGGGGTGATGTTTGGTTGTGTGTTGATGACCACTTGGTGAGGAATCAGGGTGATGAATCATATTTTGAAAAACATCTAGTTTTGGTGGTGGCATATAGTTAGGAGGTGTACCTGCGGTGACCCTTAAGGGGAAGTGGGGTGTGGGGGATTCATATATTCCTTCATTATCTTGTAATCAACTGTTTGGGGAAATGATGGGTGCAATGGACGTACTCGCAACATAATGCACATGGGAAATTGATTCAAAGGTTATTGTTCCTTCCTTGGTGTGGTTTTCCATTTTTAGTTCCCCCTTGAGGATTTTCGTTAGCCTAGTTTTGGTTTCCCCTTGCTGGGGGATTTTGTTATTGGGGGTTGCCCCCCTATTCTTTCTCTTTCTCTATTTTTTTTTGGGTTGATGATGGGGGTTGGTTGTATTCAATTATTCAATTCTTGAAATTGTTGAATAGATGATGGTTGGATCAAATTTACCTCTGCCTACTGTTGGCCATGTGTTGGGGCAGCGGGTTGAGAAGGACTAGGGAAGGAATAGTAAGGTTTAGCTTTGGGAGGTCCATACTGGTTGTATGAAGTGGAGATTCCTCCCATAGGTTTGGGACTATATTCCATGGAAGGAAAGGGTAATTCATGTTGTATGGGTCCTGGGTGAATGGGGGGTGCCAGGTACTAGTGGTCCCATGATTTCAGAGGGGTGTGCCATGAAGGGTGGTTGATGTGGTGGGGGAGGCTAGTATGGATTTACACCATATGGTGGTTGGTAAGGATTGGTCCCAAATGTGGGTACCAATTGAGTGTGTGGGTGAGTATGGTCCATGGACCCAATCAACCCATTGACAAAGTGTGATGTTCATGGTTAGTCTTGACCAAATGGTAGAGGGCACAGAGCATTAGGTAATATGGTATAAAGGTACCTCGATTGAGAGTAGATTAATTTAAACTATTGGGCCTTGGTGATGGGCTCATATTCAGTTTGAGGGAAAGTAGTGGTAACATCCTTGGTGAGGAGAGGGACTAGTGATTTGAGGAATGAATCTAGTCATTGTTGTGGGGTGGTATCTACTTTCAAAATATTTCTTCTTCTTTTACATTCATGAATATGATCGGCTGTATGGATGGTCGAGGTTTGTTTGAATTCCGATAGGATTTCCAAGACAATGTCATGGTGCGTTAGGAGTTGGAAGAAGGATAAGAAGGATTTTGGCAATGACTCAAAGGTGTAATGGGACCCACCTTTTGATGATGCTTCTGATGTTTTGGTAAATATGTGTGATGTTTATGATTGTTTTCTTTCTCTATGGATGATGAATGATGTTGAAATGTATGTTGATGTGATAAATTTGAATCTAGGACTTGATTAGCTATATGATCTACAAACTGGTTTAGGATCCTCGGGATATGAGTAAAGGTGATTGACTCAAAATTGCATGATAGAAGTTAAACTTGCATGTACTTGTGATATAAGTATGGATAACAGACGCAATACAAATTGTCCAACTACAGGATGATGAACTGGCAATATAATAGGACGCTTAAGTGAAAAATATGGAGGTGAATGGCCTCTAAGAGGAGGCCAATGGCAATGGGGTATTCAAATTGGTTGTTGGTGGAAGGCACAAGGCATATACCAATGGAGTGAAGTAATACATGATCTGGGGTGTAAATAGCCCAAGTCACCGAAGTGATATTCCGAGTCCAAAGACTAGCACCATTAACATACCCGATGTGGTAAGCGAATGGATGATTCATATCTCAAAACAAGGACAAAGGATTAGGTCGAGTGTGTTCGATTAAGGGTAGAATTTCTTCAGGTATAACCCATTGACAATGTCCTTGAGTGTGGATCCTTTAGGATGATCCAGAATGTAGGTGCCTTTTGTGAGGCAATGACGAGTTATATAGGGACCTCACCAAAGAGATTTAAATTTTTCGTGGCTTAGGGTGTCATGGGAGATATCATAGGTTAGTAATAGGTCTCCTTAAATAAAGGATATAAGGGTTAATTTATGATAAAATACAACCTTGGACCATTTCCTGGCGTATTTATTATTTTGTAGATAGGATCGATGATCCTCGTTGAGAGATTCCAGAATGAGCAATTGTTGCTAGATGAGAGTTGTATCTGGGAGGATCTTGATTGCAGTGCGTAGATTAGATATTTCACATTATATGGGGAGGATGACTTCCACCACATTTATGAGATGGAAAGGTGTGAAATTGGTGGTAGTTTTGACTGTCGTGTGATATGCCAATAGGGCCAAAAAAAGCATGTGATGCCAATTGGTCTTATGCTTATCTATTGTTCACTGCATCAATGTTTTGATGATTTTATTGACAAATTCGACTTTCCCATTGCATTGTGGGTAGTAGGGGGATGCAAAATCATGAGTAAATCCTAGTTTGTTGGAGAGTTTAGTGAAAACTTCATTCTCTGAATGTTTTCCATGGTCAGATACTAGATGGATGGGAAATACAAAGAGGGAAATGACGTGATTCAAGAAAAATAAAGCATCTGGGTTTGGTAAATTAGTCGAAAATGAATAAAATATACTTGTGCCCATTGCTAGATGGGGGGTTGCAAGCCATGAAATCAATGCCCCACTTACATAAGGGTCGAAGATGATTATAGGATGGAGAAGGGAAGGTGGTGCTCGGTATTTGTGTGCCTATAACTGGCACTTGTTGTAGTTCTTGACTACATGTATGCAGTCATGGAATAGGGTGGGAAAAAAGTATCCATCCAAAACTATTTTCTATGCAGTGTACATGCCAGAAAAGTGACCTCCAGATGCTCCACTATGAAAATCATTGAGAAATTTTTCTACTTCCTCAATGGTGAAGCATCATTGGAGAATGGTGTCGACACCCCTATGGTATATCACCTCTCTTATGAGGAAGTAGTGTGAGTCTTGGTAAAGTATTCAACAGTGTTCATCTTGGGAGAGGTGAGGGAAAAATTTTAGTGTTCAGATATAGACAAGAATATCCCCGTACCATCGGTCATCAGATAAAATGAAGAATAAATGTTCATCGGAGAAGTTTTTATTGACATGGGGTCAGATGAGTTGAATGGTAAGTCAACCATGTATTCTGCGAAGAATACATATTTTTTTCTTTTAGTAGTAGTGAACCCTAGATCGTATTATTGGAGGATGAAAATCCAACAAACGAATTTCCCATTGATAGCGTTGCGACTGAGCAGATAGTGCATAGTGTTGGGGCTAGCCACTACTGTGGTAGTGTGAAGAAGGTTGTAGTGACACAACTTCTAAACTGCAAGGATGAAAAAGAGGGAAATATTCTCCTCATGATTGTGTTTGAAAGGCGGACCTAAGAGATTTTTGATAATATAGTAGATGGCATGGTCACGTTGCTCATTTCCTACTTGGACAAGCACTCCTGCAAATGAAACTTTAGAGGCAAAAAAGTACAGGATATAATCCTTATCATATTCTGGGGGACTAATTAAAGATGCTTTGCTGAGTGCTTCTTTGAGAGAATCTAAGGTATCTTGATCATGCTTGTCCTAGTGAAATGAGACGTCACATCGTAGTAAGTGTACGAATTCATAGGTGCGAATAGCATAATCAGGAATAAAACGCTGGAAAAATTAACTTTTCCTTAGAGGATCTGCAATTGGCATAGGTTCTTGGGAGGAGGAATCTCATTGATGGCTTGAAACTTAAGGGGTTCAATGGTGATGGCTTGTTTATAGACAATAAATGACAATAACTGGCTTGCAGTGACACAGAAGAAACATTTCATGGCCTTAAGATAAATATTGTATCGTCGAAAAAGTTTAAGGATGATCTGAAGATCTTCTATGTGTTGGGAGCATTATTTAGAACAAGCGGTGAGGTCATCCAAGTATGTGATAACAATGTGAGCCAAATCATGAAAGGAATATTTCATGGCACGTTGGAAGGTGGTACCAACATTTTTGAGTCTGAAGGGCATCACTCGATATGCAAATGTTCCCCAATGGGTTGTAAATGTGGTCCTGTATTGATACACATGGAAAATTTGAATCTGGTTATATCTGGAAAATCCGTTCATGATTGACAGCACTTCGTGGTCAGAACAAGCATTAATGACTTGGTCAATTGACAGTGTAGGAAAGTTTTACTTGGGAGAAGCTTGATTGAGATCCTGAAAATCAATGCACACCCTAAAAGTACCTTGTTTTTTGTTGATAGGAACTGGGTTTGAAACCCGTGATATGTAGGGTATCAGGTAGATGAATGCAACGACACACAATTTATCGATTTCAACATTGATGGCCATAGCTCTGGAAGGGTGAAGTGGCCATTGCTTTTGCTGGATGGAGGAAATATTGGGCAATGTGTTGATACAGTGTTCCACAATGGTTGGGTCTAATCTGAGCATCTAGGTGTAATAGCAGGTGAAAACGTCCCAAAATTCATGGAAGAGGGCCTTATATGCTACGATTTCTTTAGGAGAGAATGTAGCACCAAGATTCATTTATTCCATGAGATTAGGTTTGACAGAGATGCCAATTTTAATTGTGGCGGAGATATTTTGCATATTTCCTTCTTCAAAAGCATCAAATGCGGGTATTGTATTTTTGAACCAATCCACATGGCTAGGGGTGATGGAATCCTTAGATTCAATGTCACAGACAGGGGTATCTGAGTGTTTATTAAAGGCATTGTGAGAGATACAAAAGGATCGGTGGTGAAAGGAATCCCATTGATAATTGGGTGCACACAGAACTTATAGAATGTCTTCATCGGATTGAAGGATGAAGGACTATAAAGATTCTGTAACAAGTGGGATTGAGGTGTTGAGATTCATGGTAATAATGGTTGAGGAATATATGTATGGAGGGTGGGTTGAGGATTGGATATCATCATTCGAACTCAAGGTGGATGGACCTATGGGGGGGGATGAGAACCTTCACTGGACTTCATGAACCAAATATCCATATAGAAATTGGATGTGGGATGGTATGAGGGAGGGGGAATCTTGTAAACAGGTGTTAGAGGGGCGTTTAACGGGTTTGGTGGGAAGTCTATGCATCTTGGTGGAATGGATATGGCAAATGGGGCTAGAGGAAGGTGGTTGGGCCTTTGAGGGGGTATGATTTGATTTCTAGGAGGTAAAGTTTGCATAACCTCGTCCATCTTGGGTTGTACTTGTGGTGTAATGGGTGAGATGGAATCCCTATGGCATGTCCATCCCTCAATAATGAGAGAGAATCAATATGTGTAATGATCCATCTAGTAACATAATTCACAGGGGCATCATAAATGTTCATCTACTGAGGTGGAGACATAGTAAATTGTTTTCCTATTAGTGGTAGTGTGGGGAACTTGAGAGGGTTTTGGTATTGGTGTTTCTTTTATTGCTCTAAGAGTCTCCTGGTAGGTAGGAATGGTCATAAAATGATGCGTTTAATGACCCTGCTCCCAACATATGGCACATTCATGGTTATTACATAGGTATTTTTTTCTTTTTAGAACATGATTTTGCTAGGGGTGGCGGCACTGCAGGGGTAGGGAGTAGGGATGCTTGTTTGGGAAGTTGAGTGAGATTGCGTAATTCGAGAAATGTAGGGAAAAGGTGTGTGGGGTTTCCAATGGTAGCACAAAGTGTACCATAGTTGGTGGTTCTGATACCATAAAAGGATGATGATCACCATATTTAGTAAGGTGAGGGTAGCAACAACCTGGTATGCTATTACTACAGGGGGTGGGTAGAATAAGGGTATTTGAGTAATGGCCTATGGGAATGTTTTCCAAATAGGGAGTTGGCTCGTCATGGGGAGTTTTTTGGATAATTATTCTAGGGAAGAATATATGGGGGGTTCCTCAGCTTGTGGTGTAGAAGTATGGATGGGGTTCAATGACTCCTCTAGGGGATGATCGTCAGTAATTTCTTTTCCATATGAGATAACGACGCAAACTTGATTAACACTTAGGGTGGGAGGTGAGTATTCTTGGAATGAATCAATTAAGGATGGGTCATGAAAGATTCCTAGCCTGACATATACTATGGTTAAAAGGTCAACACTCGAAAGAATAAGGGGAAGCACATTATCTATGTTCCCTGATTGATTTTGTTCGTAATGGGTTAGTTGGTTAATAGTGACGATATTCCCATTGTGAGGGAAGATCATGGTGTGAAATACAAAAGATGATATTGCTTGCATGCCGTACATGCAACTTTGTTGGAAAAGGATATTGTATTTTAATTGGGCATCTATAAATTCATTATCAATGAGGATGATTCCCCCCCCCTAATTCAGTGAGGACATTTTGGTAAATACCTTCTGGTTGGGAAGGTCGCCCATCATAAGCATAGAGTCTAATATTTGAGGGGACTAACTCGAGGGATCCCAATTGTTTTTATATGTGTTTGACCATGATGCAAGTGGATTCCTCCTCATCAATGATGCAATGATGAATGATGATGTTTCTGATCATGACCAGAATTTGGAAGGTAACTAGAGATGGGAGACATGGGTTGGACTTGTCTAAGTAGAAAGTTATTAGATGGGTGTTTTCCAGGTCGACTATGCCCAATTATGAAATAAAATCCTTTCTTTGGGAATGACATGTCTGGAGAACCTCAAGTACTAAAATGGCAGTGGGGGATTGTGCAAGGTCATCAATAAGGCTATCATTGTGGGTATCTTGGGAATGTGGGTTATGCATGTTCCTGCATAATGTTGTGTGAGGAATTCAGGTGGTGAATTTAGGGTTGGGACGAGGAACCATTAAATATTGTCTGATTGGAAGTTTATAAGACTCAAATTTGGTGGGGGGGGAGTCTGAGGGCATGCCGTATTGACAACTGCGAGTTTGTAAGAGGATTTATTCTTCTATTGTTAAGATAATGTTGCGATCTAATGAATTATTAGTTTGTTGTTGGACAAGAGGAGGGAGTTGTCCTATCTGTTGTGGGTGGGGGTGATGTTTGGTTGTGTGTTGACGACCCTTTGGTGAGGAATCAGGGTGATGAACCTCTGGTTGTGGTGGTGGCATGTAGTTAGGAGGTACCAGTAGTGTCCCTTGGGGTGAAACAGGGTGTGGTGGATTCATAGCTTCCTTCATTAGTTTGTAATCAACTATTTGGGAACAACGATGGGTTTAATGGATGTACTCTCCACATAATTCACATGGTAAATTGATTCGAAGGTTATTATTCCTTACTTGGTTCGATTTTCCATTTATATTTCTCCCTTGGGGATTTTGGTTAGCCTAGTTTTAGTTTCCCCCTGCTGGGGGATTTGGTTGTTGGGGTTGCCCCCTTATCCTTGGTTTCTATCCTTTATCTTTCTCTAGTTGTTTTTGGGTTGATGATAGAGGTTGGTTGTATTCATTTTTTCAATGCTTGAACTTGTTGAATAGGCGATGGTTGGATAAAATTTACCTCTTCCTACTATTGTCCATGTGTTGGGGAAGCGGGTTGAGAAGGACCAGGGAAGGGATAGTAAGGGTTACCTTTGGGAGCTCCATACTGGTTTTATGAAGTGGAGATTCCTCCCATAGGGTTGGGACTATATTCCATGGAAGGAAAAGGTACTTCATGTTGTACGGGTCTTGGGTGAATGAGGTGGGAAGGTATTGGTGGTCGTATGATTTCAGAGGGGTGTGACAATGGTGGTTGATGTGGTGGGGAAGGGTAGTATGGGTTTACACCATATGGTGGTTGGTAAGGATTGGTCCCAAATGTGGGTACCAATTGAATGTGTGGGTGAGTATGGGCCATGGACCCAATCAACCCATCGAAAATGTGTGATGTTCATGGTTAGTCTTGACCAAATGGTAGACAACAAGGAGAATCAAGTAATATGGTATAAAGGTACCCCAATTGAGATTAGATTAATTTAAACTATTGGGCCTTGGTGATGGACTCATCATCATTTTGAGGGAAAGTATTGGAAACATCCT
Organism: Picea engelmannii; assembly: GCA_009831015.1. NCBI lineage: Eukaryota > Viridiplantae > Streptophyta > Pinopsida > Pinales > Pinaceae > Picea > Picea engelmannii. Next base: position 381,911 of record ML801917.1, on the reverse strand, counting down.
TGGTGAGGAGAGGGACTAGTGATTTGAGGAACCAATCTAGTCATTGTTGTGGGGTGGTATCTTCTTTGAAAATACTTCTTCTTATTTTTCATTCATGAATATGATTGGCTATATGGATGGTCGATATTTGTTCTAATTCCGATAGTATTTCCAAGACAATTTCATGGTGCAGTAGGAGTTGGAAGAAGGATAACAAGGCTTTCGGCAATAACTCAAAGCTTGAGTGGGACCCACCTTTCGATGATGCTTATGATGTTTTGGTAAATATGTGTGATGTTTATGATTGTTTCCTTTTGTTGTTCCTGAGTGTGTACTTAAGTCTTAGAAGTACAATGTCAAGGCATCCGAAAGTGAGTAAAATGTGTAGAAGGGAGAAATGTCAACCTTCGGCAAAGGAAACTAAGGAAGATTTCTTCATTGGCGTTGTCTGGCTTCCAAATGTTCCTGGATAGTTATGTCTTGTTCAATGGCTGCCCATGATCATTCAAGTTTGGCCTGGTTAGTTGTCGTTTTAAGAATGGTGTTGAAAAGGTTAAAGGCAATGTGTGTTTGGTTCGATAGTTCGGGTTCGATATTAGGATGTGTTGGTACAGGAACCATCATGGGGGAACAGTAAAAGTAGGAGAAACTTCAAGAGAGATTAAGTGTTGTCTCAATTTGGTTGTATAAAAGAGAATTTACGGTTGCAGAAATAAACTATGGATGCAAATCAAAGGCTCATTCCCGTAACTGTATTATATTTTAATAAAAGTGTGAGATGGGAGAAAAACACTTGACTGTCTATGGTGTAAGGATCCTATCAAGGGAGAGTATCACACATAAACAGGAGAAGGAAAAAGTAAGGAAATAACAGATATAACAAAGAATATGTGTAGAATTCTGAAAATGCAGACTAGTCTTACACCCGTTGATAGCTGGTACAGAGGAAAAACAGTAAACAGTTGCAAAAAACCAAAATTCATTCGCTATAGTAGTGGTCGTACTAAATTATAATGAAGCACATCAGTTAAGAATATGAAATGAAATGAAAAAATGAGATACGAGGAAGAAAAATTGTAATACAGTAGTGACGGAATTGAGAATCTTCAGATCTGCTTGTATTAACTCTCAAATATAAAAAAATCTATTACGAACGACACAAAAAGGTCCAACCTTGTTTATTTCTTTCTGTGATATATTTATACAATTTTACAAATAAGGTAGAATATCAATAGTCACAAAATTTTGGTTATGACAGGGAGGAGTGCAATCGCTCCATTTCTCCTACTCTGTCCTCACTTGGTGCCATATGTTTGTCATTGCGCGAGCTCAGTACAAGTGACACATCTTTCCACCAACTGAGATATTAGCCGCGATGGTTCTGCTTGACAGCTGCCTTCGAAGAAGTAACATTCTCGGGCTAACTGCTGCAGCCTATCCTCCATCTGTCCGTTGATGATGTCGATGGCGCATAATTGCGCACTGGGTTTGATCATGCATTTATCCACTTGGACTATGTCCACCATAGTCATCTGAGAGATATCGGCCGAATCTCTTTCTTCTTTATCCTTCAGATCAAGAAAGATCTTTTCCACATTCGTTTGCATTAGCGTCTTGGCATTGCACCCGCTGTCAATGCCCAACAACTCGCCGTCTATAGAATTAAAGGCCTCCTCCAAGGAGTTGGTTATATTTTGGGTTTGCTGCTTGCCTTCGGTGATGTTATGCTCCCATTCCTTTAACATAATACTTCCTCTGGTTTTTTCTGAAATGGTGAGCCTGGGAGTACCTACTGAAACCCTGTTGTTCATAGCTATCATTGCCTCCTGGAAGGCGACCCCAGCCACTTCGGCATCCCTTTCTCTGGCAGACAAGTTCTCGAAAACCTGATTGACCAACAGACAGTTTTCCCGGATCGGTTCCACCTTGGTGAGCAAATTCTATTGTGCCACAGAAACTCTGCTCTGAATATCGATCACCTGGGATTTGAACATCCCGATGTTTATCATTCTTCTCTCGGCGGTCTCCACCCTGGCCCACAGTTCTTCGATCAAATCCCTTTGTTGGCTTGCTTGCATCCGACCATCTCGGACCACCAGCTGTGCTTGCTCAATCTTAGTTTTGAGCATCTCTATTTCATTTTTATCGGCCAATCTGGCCTGCTCTATTTCCACGCTCACCTGATTTTTAGCATTCTCTGTTGCTATGGCCAGTCTGGCTTCAAGGGTCTTAATTAGGTGATTTTTTATTTTAAGTTGGTTCTTTAGGAGCCCAACTGAAAACTGATTCGCCGAGGCATAGGATCCTGGCGTCCCTGCTATCTTAGTGGTGAATTGCTCATTTTTCTTGTCTTTTCCATCCGTTATGAATTTATATTTCTTCGCAGTCGACTCTCCTTCTTGATAGAACTCCCTTTTCACTACAGCCTTTCTCTTTTTATCGAAGAAAAACTCATTTGGAGGGAGTTCTTCTACTCTTATGGGCCTCATCTCTTCGTTGAAAATCCATCCTGCATCGATATTTCCCTGCGTCGACTGCAAGGGGGTCACTGATGTGATGGGTTCTCCGATCTGCTTCGTAGATTTTCCTGGAGTATCGACCGGACTCTACTTCTTTGGCAGTTATGGAGTCTTTATCTCTGTCTCTGGATTTTGTTTCTTTGGTGGGTCTGGAGTCTTTTTCTCTGCTTCCATATTCTCCGTTTGTTCCCCCTCGTCCTAGTGTTTTCCTTGGTCGGGAGTTGCATATTTAGAACCTTCGGCATCCTTTTATTTTGTCTCCGAAATACTTGGACTCTCACCTCGCAACACAGCGGGGAGACAACTACGTCGGTGTTCCTGGAACTTCAATACATCGTCTCTTTCCTCGGGTGCCAAGGATTGAATCCAGGCTAGAATTTCTTCATAGGACCTCGCCCCTCAGAAAATGTCATCCGAGGGTGAATTCTCATGCTCAAATCTCTTGAGCCCACAATTAGCCAAATGATTTCTCACGACCCTCTGTGGATCGTGCTTCTTGTATTCGATGGAGACCAAATTTAGGTCTTCTAGGGCTGCCACCTTGGCTTTGGCATGCCCGAAATCTAATAAAGAATAAGAACTCAAACGAATAGGAAAAGACGACCATACCTTCTTTGAGTACCCTTTAAGCTCTTTACTTACACCGCCAATTACCATTTGTCAGGCAACCTCGTGACAAGCCATCTTGTCAGGAATGAACAATGGCAGTGCATGCGGGGGAACAGAAGCCCCGAAAACTTTGAGGTATGAAAATTCTGCCTCTACGTACCAGTCTTCTATGCTGCTCAGATTTGTCACTATGTTGTCCGAGATATGGGGTGGCGGGTGACCAAAAATGGCGATGTGCAGGGGCACCATTACCCAGTTAAAAATTTCATAAGCAAAATTTTCCGCTTTGTTTTCCCATAATTTTGCATGATATACATGTATGGGTTCATCTTCAGCCGGAGTCCAACTCCAGTTCATCAATGGAAATGGTGTCATAGAACAAATTGCATCCATAATGTACACGGACATGAAAAATGACGATGCCTTCCCATTCTCCTTCTGCTCCCGATACTCTGTGACCCAATTGGTCAAGCTATCCGAAAGCATCTTTGCCCAGTTAAAAGAACAGCCTTCGGCGACCTGAAACATTAGAGGCACCCACGCAAGGAAAAAATGCGATGTGTCCTCTTTCCCATATAACCGGCATGTCATCATGGCCACATATCTATACTGTGGTTCTAACGAAGCGATTGAATATATGCCATAGGTATCGGCTCTGAACTTCATTGTGTTTGAAACCCAATCCTTTATCAAACTGGACATGGTTTTATCATACTATTCGCATTCCTTCTCCTTGAATTCTTCCAAGAACTCAGTGCCATATGTGTGGTCGAACGTAGCGAGCAACTTGTACATGGTTTGCAGATGCTTCGGCCTGAAGGTCCCGATGGTGACCCTTTGCTCATTCATGATAGTCCTGGTCGATATGTCCACATGGTCCAATGCCCATTGGACCATATTGTAATATGGAAGCAACCACGGTCTGGCTGCTACTTTGTGCATTCTGGATTGGATGACTATTTTTTACTTGGTGGTTAAATCATCTCTTTCATGGTCGTCGGAGTCGTCGGAATAATCCACCAATTATGCTTGCAGAATATCTGAAACATATGACCAATTCGGGACCGAGTTGATACTTCAGGGCGAAGTATCAGAGACATTGTCTGAGCCTTGTCCTGAAACCACAACATTCGCTTTTGCTTCTTTTCGCGGAGCCATGGCTAAAGCTTTCATTTTAGCTCTTCTGCGATAGAACTGCGTATACAAACAAAAGTCATTTTACTCAGAGGTGGTGAGCTCTGCGTGCTATGAAAATGCATTTTTTATAATGAAATACAACTCTGATATATACTCAAAAAACTCGGTACCTTTCAAAACAAGCCTGTCAAATCACATTTGGAAATAAATTCTGTCATAAAAATCCGATCTTATACGTCGATTTACCCTATTTCCTCATCAATGTCATAAATTTTGGCGGTTTTAAGCTCTCAGTTGGCGCATGGAGGAAAGGGCTACCTCGTAAATCATGTGGACATCAAAGCGTGGGATATACATTGATTTAGCTTAATTAATTCATTTTTACCGCTGTTAACAGTGTTTTGGTATTCGCTATATCGGGGATTTTCCTTTAACATTTTGAGTCTCTAACACCCAAGACTACAAAGATTGATTTTGGTTAATTAAAGGTAATCGCGATTTGGGGCTTGATTAATTTTATAATTATTATATTTTCCATATCGCGACTCAGGGCTTCAAAGATAAGTTTCTGGGAGATTTACATGTCGAGCTGCGAAACCGCGAGATCGCGATAACATGACTTAATTAAAAGGGAAGATAATCTTGGATTAAGTACTTAATTAATCATGTTATAACTGCATCGTGACTTCGCGAGTCGGGGTTTAAACGATCAAACTTTCAAAAAGGACAACGTCGAGTGGCGAAATGCCAAGAGAATCTTTTACCACGGTTTAGCTTTACCCTTAACCTTGACATGAGTTACCCAAATAAGGAACTCGTGTTCTCGGCTATCAGGGTTATGAAAATAAAATTTTGGGTTTGGTGATTGTCGAGGTGCGAAACCCTGATGACGTTTAAACATGAGTTGGGGAAAACTTTACCCTCGTTACTATTTTGAGTAAAAAATTAAAATGACTTCGTTGTTTCGTGACTCAGGACGTGTGAACTGCATGAGCTATAGTATCCGATCTGTGAGATCCCGAAGTAGAACGAAAGAGGGAACATTTTATGACAGGTAGGACTTGTTTCGAGAGTAGAAAAATCATCGTTGCTCGCATGATCAAGCTTCGGATATCATCGATATCTCAGAGGAAAAATGAAAACCACTTTTAGATTTCAAGCATTAAGAATGAAACTTGTGAAGGGCTAGGAAAACAGGGGCGGCTCCAACACCTTTCTCTATGGATGATGAATGATGTTGAAATGTATGTTGATGTGATAAAAGTGAATCTAGGACTTGATTAGCAATATGATTTGCAAACTGGTTTAGGCTCCTAGGGATATGCGTAAATGTGATTGACTCAAAACTACATGATAGAAGTTAAACTTGCATGTACTTACGGTATAAGTATGGATAACTGACGCAATACAAATTGTTCAACTATAGGATGATTAAATGGGAATATAAGAGGATGATTAAGTGACGAATATGGAGGTGACTGACCTCTAAGAGGAGGTCAATGACAATGGGGTATTCAACTTGGTTGTTGGTAGAAGGAATAAGGAATACACCACTGGAGTTAAGTAATACATGATTTGGGGTGTAAATATCCCAAGTCGCCGAAGTGATATTCTGAGTCCAATGAATGGCACCATCAACATACCTGATCTGGTAAGCAAATGGAGGATTCATCTCTCAAAACAAGGACAAAGGATTAGGCCTATGGCGTGGTAGGGTGAGGTGTTTAACAAAGACTAAAATCACTAGGGAAATGAAAGAAGAACCTAAGGTAGAGTGTGTTCGCTTAAGTGTAGAATTTATTTAGGTATAACCCATTGACAGGGTCCTTAAGTGTGGATCCTTTAGGATGAGACATAATGTAGGTGCCTTTGGTGAGGCAATGACGAATTATATAGGGATGTCAAAAAACAGATTTAAATTTTCCATGGCCTAATGTGTCATGGGCGATATCATAGGTTAGTAATAGGTCTCCTTCAGTAAAGGATAGAAGGGTTACTTGATGATAAAATACAACCTTGGACCGTTTCTTGGCAGATTGATTATTTTTAAGAGAGGATCAACGATCCTCGTGGAGATATTCTAGAACGAGCAATTGTTGCTAGATGATATTTGTATTTGGGAGGAGCTTGATTGCAGTGCGTAGAGTAGATATTTCACATTTTATTGGGAGGATGAATTCCACCACATGAATGAGATGGAAAGGTATGAAATTGGTGGCAGTTTTGACTTCCATGTGATATGCCCATAGGGATGAGAAAAACATGTGATTCCAGTTGGTATTATGCTTATCTATTATTCACTGCATCAATGGTTTGAGGAAATTATTGACAAATTCGAATTTCCCATTGGACTCTGGGTAGTAGGGGGATGCAAACTAGTGAGTAAATCCTATTTTGTTGGAGAGTTTAGCGAAAACTTCATTCTCAAAATGTTTTCCATGGTGAGATACTAGATGGATGGGAAATTTGAAGAGGGAAATGATGTGATTCAAGAAAAAACGATTAATTGTGTTTGGTAAAGTAGTTGAAAACGAATACAATATACATGTGCCCATTTCTATATGGGTGGTTTCAAGTCATGAAATCAATGCCCCACTTACATAAGGGGACAACGATGATTACTGGATGGAGAAGGGTAGGTGGTGCTCGTTCTTTGTGTGCTTATAATAGAAACTTGTTGTAGTTATTGACTACATGTATGCAACCATGGAATAGGGTGGGACAAAAGTACCCATCCTAAACTATTTTCTGTGTAGTGTACATGCCAGAAAAGTGACCTCCACATGCTCCACTGTGAAAATAATTGAGAAATTGTTTTGCTTCGTCAATGGTGAAGCATCATTGGAGAATGGTGTCGACACCCCTATGGTATATCACTTCTCCTATGATGAAGTAGTGTGAGTCTTGGTAAAGGATTCGACGATGGTCATCTTGGGAGAGGTAAGGGCTAAATTTGTGTGTTCGGATATAGACAAGACTATCCCCGTACCATGGGTCATCAGATAAAATGAAGAATAAATGTTCATCAGAGAAGTTTTTATTGACAGGGGATCATATGAGTTGGATGGTAAGTCAACCATGAGTTCTGCTAAGACGAGGGATTTTTTTCTTTTGGTAGTAGTGAAATCTAGATTGTATTCTTGGAGGATGAAAATCCAGTGAGCGAATTTTCCATTGATATCATGGTGACTGAGAAGATAGTGCATAGGGTTGGAATTGGACACTATTGTGGTAGTGTGAAGAAGGTTGTAGTGACACAACTTCTAAACCGCGAGGACAAAAAAGAGGGAAAGGTTCTCCTCATGATTGTATTTGAAAGGCATACCTGAGATATTTTTGCTAATATAGTAGATGACGTGTTCACGTTGATCGTTTCCTACTTGGACAAGCACTCCTACAAATGAAACTTCAGAGGAAGAAAATTACTGGATATAATCCTTATCATAGTATGGGGGACTAATTAAGGGTTCTTTGTTGAGTGCTTCTTTGAGAGAATTAAATGTATCTTGAGCATGTTGGTCCCAGTGAAACGAGACATCACGCCATAGTAAGTGTACAAATTGATAGGCACGAATAACATAATCATGAACAAAATGCTAGAAAAATTAACTTTGCCTTGGAGGATATGCACTTAGCATACTTTCTTGGGAGGAGGAATCTCATTGATGGCTTGAACCTTAAGGGGGTCGATCATGATACCTTGTTGGGAGATGATAACGCACAATAGTTGTCTTGCAGTGACACATAAGACACATTTCATGAGGTTGAGATGAATATTGTATCATCAAAAAAGTTTAAAGATGATGTGAAGATATTCTATGTGTTGGGAGCGTTGTTTAGAATGAGCAGTGAGTTCATCCAAGTATGCGATAATAATGTGAGACAAATCATGAAAGACATATGTCATGGCACGTTGGAAGGTGGTGCCAACATTTTTGAGTCTGAAGGGAATCACTCTATATTCAAATGTGCCATAGGGAGTTGTAAATGTGGTCTTGTATTGATACGCATGGAGAATTTGAATCTGGTTATAGCTGGAAAATTTGTTCATGAGTGACAGAACTTTGTGTCCAACACAAGCATTAATGACTTGGTCAATGAACAATGTAGGAAAGTTTTATTTGGGAGAATCTTGATTGAGATCATGAAAATCAATGCAAACCCTAATAGTACCTTGTTTTTTGTTGATAGGAACTAGGTTTGAAACCTATGCTATGTAGGCTATCAGGTAGATGAATCCAGCGACACACAATTTATCGATTTCAACTTTGATGGCCATAGCTTTGGAAGGGTGAAGTGGCCATTTATTTTGGTGTATGGGGGAAATATTGGGCCATGTGTTGATACAGTGTTCCACAATGGTTGGGTCTAATACAGGCATATCGATGTAAGACCAGGTGAAAATGTCCCAAAATTCATGGAAGAGGGAGTCCTTATATTCTATGATTTCTTCAGGAGAGAATGTAGCACCAAGAGTGATTTGTTCCATGACATTAGGTTTGACACAGATGCCAATTTTAAATGTGGGGGAGATATTTTCCATATTTCCTTCTTCAAAAGCGTCAAATGCGGGTATTGTATTTTTGAGCCAGTCCACATGCCTAGGGGGGATGAAATTCTTAGCTTCAATGGAACAGATAGGGGCATCTGATTGTGGATTAAAGGAATTGTAAGAAAGGCAAAAGGATCGGTGGTGAAAGGAATCCCATTGATAATTGGTTGAATATAGAACTTGTAGAATGTCTTCATCAGATTGAAGGATGAAGGAGTATAAAGATTCTGTAACAAGTGGGATCGAGGTGTTGAGATTCATGGGAGTAATGGGTGAGGAATATATGTATGGAGGGTGGGTTGAGGATTGGATATCATCATTCGAACATGAGGGGGATGGACCTATGGGGGGGATGAGAACCTTCACTAGAATTCATGAACCAAATATCCATATACAAATTGGATGTGGGACGGTATGAGGGAGGGGGAATCTTGTAAAAATGTGTTAGAGGGGCGTTTAGCGAGTTTGGTGGGAAGTCTGTGCATCTTGGTGGAATGGATATGGCCAATGGGGCTAGAGGAAGGTGGTTGGGCCTTTGAGGGGGTATGTTATGATTGTTAGCAGGGGAATTTTTCATAACCTGGTCCATTTGGGGTTGTACTTGTGGTGTAATGGGTGGGATGGAATCCCTATGGCATGATCGTCCCTCAATAGTGAGAGAGAATCAATATGTGTAATGATCCATCTAGTAATATAACACACAGGGCATCATAAATGTTCATTTACTGAGGTGGAGAGATAGTAAATTGTTTTTCTATTAGTGGTAGTGTGGGGAGCTTGAGAGGGTTTTGGTATTGGTGTTTTATTTATTTATCTAAGAGTTTCCCGGTAGGTAGGAGTGGTCAGATAATGATGCATTTAATGACCGTACTCCCCATATATGGAACATGCGTGGTTATTCAATAGGAATTTTGTGTTTGTAGAACATGATTCTGCCGGGGGTGGTGGTGCCGCAAGGGTAGGGAGTAGGGGTGATGAATTGGGAAGTTGAATGAGATTGTGTAATTCGAGAAATGTAGGGAAAAGGTGTGTGGATTGTCCAATGGTAGCACAAATTGTGCATGGGGGTTGGATGTGTGGTGGGGAAGGGAGATTGGGTTCTTTATTTCTCTTGGTGCCATGTTGGTTTGTGGTGTTTCCCACTTTGTAAGTATCTGGTTTTCTTGTAGTGGTAGTATTTCCCCAACTATGTGACCAGTTGGTTGAGTGTCTGGTTGAGCCACTAGTTGCAAAAATGAACCCATGAGTTGAGGTGGGAGAGATAAACATGGTACCCTAGTTGGTGGTTTGAGATACCATACAAGGATGATGATCACCATATTCAGTAAGGTGAGGGTAGCAACAACCTAGTATGTTATTACTACGAGGGGTGGGTAAGAGAAGGGTATTTGAGTAATGGCCTGTGGGAATGTTTTTGAAATAGGGATTTGGCTCATCATGGGGAGGTTGTTGGATAATTATTCTAGGGAAGAATGTATGGGGGGTTCCTCAGATTTTGGTGTAGGAGTATGTATGGGGTTTAATCACTAGTACATATGACCAAATTTTCCACAGTGTTTCGTTGCTATTGCCACACTTATCCATCGCAATTTACACGAAAGCCAAGACTATTTTTTGTCGTTATATCCACAAACCAGGTGTTCATGCAAACAATGATGAAATTATCTCTCCACGTGTCATCACCATCAATATAAGTTAACCTTAAACATCGTCGCAATTACGACGAAACTTCATCGCAATTATCACGAAAAATTGTGGCAATGTAAAAACAATTGTGGAAAGTTGCAACGCAAAAGCGTTGCAATAGCGAAGAAACTTTATGCCAAGGAAAAACTTATGAAGAAAATGTTGTATGTGTGATGCAAAACCATGGAAAATTGCAACGAAATTTCATCGCTATTTCCATGCTTGCTCCAAAATAAAAATTGGCTTCCGACAAACTATCGTGGATATTGCGATGCGTCCTTTAAGTTTTTTTAAAAAACAAATACCCAATATATGGTATTACCATATTACAATGTAATATGGTAATACCATATTAAAATGTAATATGGTAATGCCATATTGAAATGTAATATGGCATTACCATATTACATTGTAATATGGTAATGCCATATTACAATATCTCTACTTGCTCAACAAGATGCAAGAAGTTCTTTTTGAAAACAACTTTGGATAGCGATTTGTCCTAAGTGGGATGGTGACCTTCAACAAGACATGATGTAATTCATTGATGACAAGTGTAGCAGGTGTGTAGGTCCACTAGTGTATGGATATTATCTGCTAAGTGGTAGACTTGAACTTCCTCTTCCAGAATATATGGATCATATAGCTTGAGATGATTGACATAAATGATATTATGGATGTCTATCAAGGAAGGGAAATAGTAATGACAACCATTATCATTAATATATTGAAGAGAAATATAGGGACAATAGCAAATAGGCTTGAGTATTTTATGATGCTACCCCTTAAAACATTGTTTGTTCATATACAACCAAAGTCAGTCACCAATTTGAAACTAGACAAAGCCTTGATGGTGATCCTAGAGGGATTTATAATGAGCTAGGGAGGATTTAAGGGAATTAGTAACCAAATAATGAATTCTAGATAATTTATGAACATATGAGATTCTATACATTTTACCTTGCCTTATAGGAACTTCTATCCATAAGATGCGAATAATTTCAAGATTCAAAGAATGAGCAATGTAAGAAATTATATAGGGGTAATATGAGGGTCTTTGCAATGTACACGAGATACATTGTTGTTGTGAGGTAATCCTCCATCAACTAGGCCTATATATCCCATGACGTACATGTGAAAACCCCTATGCCTTGAGAATTAGTGTAAGGTAAAACTACAAGGTGTGCCATGTGGATTAGTGTAATGTTAGGCAAGTAGAAGACAAATGAGAAAGAAAGATTGGTAGACAAACATTGCATGTTAAACACACAATTTTGACATGGGGGAACAAGCGAATTTAATCACTTCATAATAATGATAGAAACTAAACTATGAAATGTAAATAATGAAATAAAAATAAATAATCCTAACTATAATGTAAATGATGCAATGTCTAAATTAGGAGATTAGAGATGAGCAATTTCTAATTACTATCTTAATGTAACAATAACTATAACATGTAAGTAAGTCATGAGTGAGTCTAACAATAATAATATCTCAACTATAAAATCATTGATAAGATTAAGAGTGACAAGGAGATACTTTCACTTACTTATATGTGAGGTAGGATGGTGTAGGAACATGTTTAATTAGATACCTACATCACAGAGGTTGGCATGTTACCACAAGTGAGGTAGGATTAGCAACATGATCTCTTATGTAAAGGATGGAGGATAGATGAAAAGGTAAATATGGGAGGTTGTGGTGTTAGGGTAGTTCTAACAAAGGCAAGAGAAAGAAGTTGATGACACTGGCATGACATTGGAAAAAGGCATGAGTTGACATAAACCGACTAAGAGTGAACATGAGTGAGAGAGGAAACACACTCTAATATAGGGTTATCACAAGAATAAATGTAACATATGGAAACTTGGAGTTAAAGTGAGCGTAACAAGTGACATTCATTGTTCTAGGATGTATGTAGTCATTAAGGTGCCATACACTAGTCACAGACATAACATGAGTCCCATGTGAAATACGATAATATGGAGAGTGTGAGCATAATAGGCATCATAAAATAGTAATATAGAGTCATCAAAAGCACAAAAACAACACATGATAGCCTAGATTTAGTGCAAGAATGAGAGGTGGCATACATCAATGAGGTATTTTATTCAAGCGTAGGAGGTGACATGCATCAACCTAAGTTCAATGCAAGCGTAGAGGTGAAAAATACCAATGGTACCAGTGGAGGAGAAAGGATCAAAGGAAGATATGATGTCACCATTGGGAGGGGCTCCATAGTTGCAAGCTATGGAATGTGACCATTATGGGGGACATCTTGGAAAACTGACCAAAGAAGTGATAGTTGATCCTAACTAGGTACGGGTTATCTCAAGTAGGGTATTTCTTGAGATAATGACCTTCAAGGGACCCATCGATATTATGACCAAACAAAAATGGAGAAAAAGGGGTGTAAGGAAGAAGAGATAAGGAGGATAGGAAATACTTTCCCCAAGCATTTGAAGGACTAGGAAAAGAGGAAGAGTATGTAGGAGAGAATGGAACACTAGGAGAGGAAGAAGACAAGGGGAGAAGTAGGTAATATTGGGTGCTACCAGGTAAGAAGTGGCTAGAGTTGATAATGGGAAGTCTAATCTAGCCCAAAAAACTCCCAATAGGAACAAGGCTTTATTCAACTTGATAAAAGTGTGTTAAGACATGAGACCTTTTTAATGTTAGCAAATGTTCATTTTGACAACTAATAGAAAGATAAGGAAAAGAGAAGGCATAGAAGAACAAGGGGATACCTCATTGCTGTAGCCAGCAAGAGGACAAGGGCAAGCAATTATGGAGCTAGGTATAATAGATCATATATGTATTTTGTTAATTCGTGTGTGGTAGAAAAACAAATATTGAGTTAAACATCATTGGGGAGGTTTGGGATTTAGAATGAGAATATTAGAGTGAGAGTGTACCCAGGTGGAAGGATGAGAATGTATTATTTAGAGAGTTTGGAAGAGGGATAGTGCAAACATATGAGATGAGATGGATTGATGTGATGTAAAATTGAGAGAGAAAGGTATTTATGTATTATGTTTTGTTGAGTATTAACATTATAAGTAAGAGGTGTTGCAAGAGGTGAGTTCATAGTTTTTGTCATCTTTATAGAGTTGATAAGTATTTCAATGAGCATATTATAAAGAATTTCATTGCTTTTGTTTGGGTAGAAGGATGAGAAGGTATCATTTGGAATGTGTGGAAGAGAGAAAGTGAAACCATATGAAATGGTTGGATGTGAGTTACAATTAAGAGAGAAAGATATTTATGTAGGATGTCTTGGTCAAATCATTACATGGAAAGGGTATTACAGTAAAGTTGAGTTCATAGGTTTTGTTATCTTTAAAGATTTGATAGGTATTTCAATGGAAATCTTATAAATAATTTCATTGTTGTTCATATGATATGTTCAAGAGTAAATTAGAGTAATCAAGGGGAGATACATAGCATTCAACATTCTCTTGAAAAATCCCTATGACAAGGGTGACTCCACAATGTTTATTAATGAGAAGATGACTTATGTCCTATTATACAAAGCCCCAATAATAAGGAGAGGGGTGAGGAGTGATGGAAAATGCGATTATTTTGGTTACAATTGTCAAGGATTATAGTGGCAAGTTGGTCTTTGATCTAACAATTATGAGTAAAAAGGAGACTTAGAGAGGGGAATAAATTTCATTCGTCATTATGAGTAATGAGGGATCTTTTTCAATAGAGTTTGGAATAGGGACTATTTTTTGTTGGGGAGAAGTTTCCAAATTTTGGTGTACCCTAGGATCATCAAGGGATTTCTCATGTATGTACTAGGATTTGGATGTGAATTATTATTATAAGAATAAGAATTTTGTAGTAGTGTCCTTTGGAGCCTTGTAATACTTGCACTAACATGTGGGATGAGAGGAGGGCTCTAGATTATTGGGATTAGATTCATGCATTGTTTAATAGGAACTAGGATTTGGACTAGGGATAACAATAAGGTTAGGATTATGAAAATGAATGAAGTGAGGGATCTTTTCTAATTTATTTCCCACAATGAGGATATGGATAAAGAATTTGTATATGGGGGTTATCTAAAATAGTTATACTTATTTATAAAATAACTACAAGTAAACCAAAATTATATTTAAAATACCTCTTTAGGGTTCTTGATTTATAGTTGAAATTTGAGCTAGGTAAATACTGTACACTCGATGTACTGTACAACCACCTACACATTAAATTGGACAAATAAATTAGACAATACAAACACCACATGGATCTTGGCATGTATGCAATATCTACACATTAAATTTGACAAATAACTTCACAATAAAAAATAAATTAGACAATAAAAACACCACATGGAACTTGGCATATATACCAATATCTACATATTCATGAGGATTGTGAACTTTTACTAGTATAAATCCTACTTTTAAAAACACGTCAAAACCCTCACCTTTTCATTGTACCTTTTCCAGATCCATTAGCCCATACAACTTGATAAGAGTTGTCCACGAGATGAATTTCCATCACCAAGACCTGCATGAATCATAAAAGACAATTTTTTTATATGAGTAAATAATTAATAAGAAAATGAGCATGCATTTAGTTATGTAAAATACTCTAGAAAAAAATTAAGTTGTCGCATACCTTAATGATATTCTATTTGTTTTGAGAATAGGTTATTCTCTAATGAACAGGGCCAACCACGTGAAGGTGGAAACTCATATGGCCCCTCCCCCCCTCACATCGCTCTCAATTCCCCATACCCAACAAATGATTTTMTTTATATAGAAAACATATAGACATTCATGCATAACTAGGATAGTCATCAAAACATATGAACATATAAACATCGATAAAGATCCAAATACATGTCATGAATTTATACATCTAATTTTTCTTTGATTTATGTTTTGTTTACATTCATAAAATTGACAATTGGGTATCATAATTATCCAAGGACATTGTATTTTGTGTGCCTTGTCCTTCTATTGTTTGTGTGTGTTCATGTACCATACTTCTGGTACATCGCTAAGAAGGGTTAGATGGAATTTGTTCAAGGTCATGAACTAGAACAAAGAAAATGATCATATCAATATGTTGAAATATAATTGAAATAACTAATTCATTATTTTGATTAACATTACACTATTGCTCTTTACCTGTCTCTGTAGCTGGGATAGTTGGTGCGTTGATTTCCTGCCCACTTGGTTGCTCTCGCATTTCACCCTCCTAAGCTACATGCTCTTCAATTTTGAGAAGATAATATATAAGTGTAAGTTAAAAAAATAAATATCTACAATCACAGTAAATATTTATAATTCTGAAGCATACATACCGGAATGGGTACTCTACTCTACAGTATCACTAGACATGTGCACCCTTGTATGACGCGGTGTTTTCTAAATACCGCTGGATTCACTACTGCAGTAGCACTATTTCTTGAAAACACACATAAATACTTAGTTAAGGGTGATATAATAAAATATGAATAGGCTTTACAAGCATGCTACTGCGGTTTCCTTATTCATTTGATTTACCTACGTGGCTGGGGAGATAAGAGTCTGGCCCACACTTTTTTTATATTCAATCACACTTTTAAAACCATGCTTTTAACCAAGCTTTAGGACCTCCTCAGTGGCAGCAGTGTCAAACATATTTAACTACAATTCATAACACCATTAAAAATACCAATAACAAAAACATATATTTGTTCACTACTGTTAAATAAATATTAACCATAATTAATCATTTAAATCTGACTATTCGGGATTTTAGTTTTCCATAGCCACCCTGGCCTATTTTATGCTGGACGTGTTTTTCCACTCTAGCCTTTGTTTCTTTAGAGGTGTCTGGTAGCCTACATATGGATTTTTTGAAAAAACTTAGACATCGAAATTGCTACTTAAAATAGGAAAGAAAAACATATATGCTCATATTTCACTGATAATATAACATGTGTTGTACCTTGCTTGACCAGCTCATGGTTGTCGTCCTTGTTTTTTAAACAAGTTCTCCTTTGCATCCTCTATTAGCGCCTTCCACTCTTTCTCGAGAACCATGGGAGGGCGCTCGTGCTTGAGGCCTATTTTCAATTTCTCCCTATACTGGGCCCTGGTATATTTTAAATTCTCCCCGGCTAACTTTGTAACCACTTTCTTGTTGAAAGTGTTATTGAACAAGTTTACCATGTGATCTATTAAATCATCTTTTTTTTTTCTATCTTGGCCATTCCACCGTGTGCGAATGGTGGGGCCAAACAAATCCAATGATTTTTCATTTAAGTTTCTATAGAAAACATTGTTTCCTGCAAAAATGTGTTATCCATTAATTTATATTAATCTCAACAAATGTCCATTTCAGTTTCATGAAAAAAATGAATCAATTAATTAACAATTACCCGTAATCTTTTGAATCTTGATCGGAACACATGCGTCATCCACCAGAAAGGTGACATCTAGGGATCCTATGATTTTAATTCATTTTTCTCCATGCAGAATAGTATCCTATCCATCTACAATATGTTCCTCTCTGGAGTCATGTGGAGTCCTAGGCTCTGGCTCATCATGCTCCAGCGTGTCATGCCGGACAAATGTTGGAAAATATTTAACAAACAGCGAATGCTTGTCATTGATGGAAATTACAACAGTGAAGTTGGCATGAACACAGGAAGTTTGTAATCGACAGGAAAATAGAAGATAAGTTCAGGAAGGTCGAATGATCGAAGGCAACGCAACATTGATCGAGTGATCAAAGACCCATAAAGTTTGAGAAGAATATCTGATCGTTGGATTCCATTCAAAATTCCCGGAAGAACGAGGGTCGTCAGATTTGAATGTAGACAAGAAGAGATCATTGAAGAGGAGGACAGATCTCAGCCATTAGATCCAAGCGCAGGATCCGACCATCGTTGGATCAAGAAGAACCCGCACGTCCTTTAAGGTACAAGGAGAAGTGGGCGTAATCGCGATATGCAAAATCATGATGTAATCTGAGCCGTCGGATCAAGGTTTGATCTAGACTGTTGATTTCAGTCCATGTTGGAGTTTCAGGGATCAAGAGTTGGAGATGTCAAAGTTTCTTAACATCAGGAATCCCGATATTGCGATATGCGAAATCATGATTTAAGCTAAGCCATCAGATTAAGGTTGAATCTGGACAATTGATTCCAGTCCATGTCGGAGTTTCGGGGATCGAGAGTTGGAGATGTCAAAGTTTATTAACATCAGGAATCCCGATATCGCGATATGCGAAATCGCAATTTAATCGCAGCCATTGAATCGAGATCAGATCTGCACTGTTGATCCGACCCCATGTCGGAGTTTCATGAATCAGGACTTTGAAGTGACAAAAACACTGGACATCAAGGATGTCAAAATTGTGATATGTGAAATCACGATTTAATCGCAGCCGTTGAATAGAGATCAAATCTGGACCGTTGATCTAACTCCATATCGAAGTTTCGCAAATCGTGACATGGAGAGGTAAAGAACCCAATGCAACAAGAATGCTGAAATCGTGAAATTGTGATTCAATCGTAGCCATTGAATCAAGATCACATCTGGACCATCGAATCACAGGACATGTGTCAAGTGATTGAAATTTCACTGACTTGGGGTCAACGGAGCATAGTGTCAAAAATCACGAAATGAGAAATCGCGAAAGCACTTTTTGCATAGGCGCTTGGTTATGACCATAGTCATATTGGGGAAGGAGCTAGTGCAGAAAAGTTATGTATTGGAACATTGGAGATTGTGAAATGAAGTGTAGAGACACTCAGCACAGGATTGTCGAAATGTTGAAACCATATTTAAAGGCAATGTCAATAAAGTTCATCTAACGACGCAGATAAATTGGAATATGATTGAAAGGTTGTTGTTCTCTCTCACAGTTAGACCCTCAGTTACGAATCTATTAGTGAAACGGATTCATGATTGAAAATCTGTTGGTGTTTCAGTTGCTCGGAAAATTGTCTTTCATTTGCCTAAGGAAATGCGAAGTACAACTATCGTGGAGGTGTGTATAAAAGAAAATGAGACAGACTGTGTGGTTGGTTGTTCTGCATGAGAAAAGAATTAAACTGTAAGAAAAGGAAGATGAGATGATGCACAGTATAAGATTGAGCATACGTGCAGTGTGAGATGAAACACAGAGAAAAATAACAGAACAAGTTGAAGAAGAGCAGAATGACAAAACAATTTGATGCAGAGAAGACCCGCTGAACAGACAGAGGAAGAAATGAATTACAGAACAGTTAGAAGATGACCAGATGTACAGAACAAAGAAAGATTGGTAAGAATTGATGTATCTGTGTAGTTGAATGCTTATATGTTCATTTATGTTCTAGGGAGGTTGGGAGGTTCTCGGGAGGACTATTGTCCTCAGAGGTTTAAGTAGGAGCTTGAACACAGGAAGTTGTAGCTTCCATCTGGTTGCATCCAGAGAAACCAGGGTGGCAGGGTGGTGCAAGGGAGAAGAAGTGTTCTCTGTTATACAGGTTGGAGCATGTGTAACTGGAAGTTGGTGCTTCCATCCAGTTGGTTCTGGAACATATAGGGAGTTGTTGCTTCCTTCTAGTGGGTGTTAGAGAAACCAGGGAGTTGGTGCTTCCTTCTAGTGGGTGCTAGAGAAACCAGAGAGTCGGTGCTCTCAAACAAGTTGCATATTGTAAAATAGAGGTAGTAGCCTCACATTGAGTTGGTGCTCAATTAAAGATGATGTACAAAACTTAAAAGACTACCTATCATTTCGAAGAAGAAGAGGTTTTCTCCCTTTATGGGTTTCCTCATGAAAATCTGTCTCTGTGTATATCTTATGTCTGACTGATGTCTTTTACTTTTACTGTCCATATGTTGTATAATGTTGATGCTCATTTGAAGAAATATTAAGAATGTTTTAATATTGTTAAAATTGTTTAAGCTCAAAGACAACTGATTCACCTCCCCCCTCTCAGTTGTATTAGTAATTCCAACAATTGGTATCAGAGCAGGTTCCTTTTATTCAAAGGTAGATCTGTAAGCTTAAACATGACAATTCATGAAGGGACTTCTGCCTCTAAGCCTCCTCTGTTTGATGGAACAAATTTTGCCTTCTGGAAGATTAGAATGAGAACATACTTAATGGCCTTGGGTGTTGATGTTTGGGATGTAGTAGAGACTGGATATACAAAGCCTGTTGTGCTAGCCTCCAAGGATGATAAGTTAGAGTTTAGTTTTAATGCTAAGGGGATGAATGCTATCTTGAATGGACTTGTTGAAGATGAGTTTGTAAAGGTGATGCATCTTGATACTGCCAAAGCAATGTGTGATAAACTTATTAACAGTTATGAAGGAAATGAGAAAGTAAAAGATGCCAAACTTCAAACATACAGATTGAAATTTGAACAACTAAAGATGAATGAAGATGAAACAATTAACAAGTATTTTTTAAGATTTGAAGAACTTGTAAATGCCATGAAGGGTCTAGGTGAGAATTTTGATGACTCGCTCTTAGTTCAGAAGATTTTAAGATCTTTGCCTGAAAAATTTAATCCAAAAGTCTCTGGAATAGAAGAATTAAATGATCTTAAAACTCTGTCGATTGATCAACTTCTATTAACTTTAACTGCATATGAAATGAGAATTAACAAAGATAAATCCAGTACTAGAGAAGCATCTTTTAAAGCAGACAAAAATTTGGATTCAGAATTAGATGATATTGAGGCAAAATTTGTGAGAAGGTTAAAGAAAGGATCAGGAAAATATCAAGGGAAGTTTCCCTTCAAATGTTTTAACTGTGGTAAGATAGGTCATTTTGCATCTAAGTGTCCCCATCAGAAAAAGGACCAGAACTCTGATGATGAAAATAAGTACAAATACAAGAAATATAATAAGAAGAAAATTTTGGTTGCAAATAATGACAATTCCTCAGAAGAAACTGACAGTGACTCATCCTGTGAAAATAAGGCAAATGAAATCATGCTTATGGCCAAGGAGGATTATGATAATAAAATCATAGGCAGTGATGATAATGATGAAGAAGATGTGGTTGATTTGGAAGGAGAACCGATCAATGCACTGGAAGAAATTGATAGACTCAGAACTAAGAACAGAAAGAAAAAAGAATTGTTGACACAGTTTGAGAAAGACAATAAAAAACCTGATCAAAACTTTGCTCTGCTGAAAGTGGAATTAGAAGAGGCAAAGAAAATAGAAGACATACTAAAACAACAATTGTTAGAGAAGAAAGTCAGATGTGAAGCCTTAGAAGAAGAGATAGTAAAAACTAGAAAAGAAATGGAGAAATTCAAAGGATTGTATCATCAAAATCTTCCAAGTATTAAAGCCTCAAAAGAATTAACGTCCATTCTAAATCAACAAAGAAATTCAAAGTTGAAAGTTGGATTGGGATATGAAGAAAGATCAAGTAGTGATCATCTAAGTAATACAGAATCTATCAAGTTTGTCAAATCCTCAAACATTGACAACGGTCACTCTACAGAAACAAAGAAGGAAAATCTTCCACCAAGAAAAAATGAAAGAAAAAGCCCTAGAACCGAATTTGTAGACCAGAAAGATTATCGGCATGATAGAAGTCGACCTCCTCAAAGAAGACAGATCTGTTCAAGGTACAAAGATTTTTTCTATGGCTATTGTTTTATCTGCTCTAATTTTGGTCACAAAGCTATAAAATGTTCTTTAAGATTTAGATATGAACAATCAAGATATTCAATGAATAACTATCTTCCACAACAAAGATTGAGACAGCCAAGCAACAAACAATCACAGATTATAAATTATGTGATGAATGGGAGAAGGACACAGGTGAAAAACAAAAACAGATATGTGCATAACAATCATTATGATGTATTATTCGGTGAACCAAAATGTTACAACTGTCATAATTATGGTCATAAAGCTGCAGACTATCGCTTAAGGAAATACAATTTAGATTTGATCCCCACTACTGAAAATGTCAAAGTTTGGAAGAAGAAAGTAGATGACGAATGTGGACTAGTGCTATCAGCCCAAAGGAAAAAGAATCCCTGGTATATTGACAGTGGATGCTCCAAACACATGACTGGAGACAGAAGTAAGTTTCTAACTCTAGGTGATAGCAAATCAAGAAATGTAACTTTTGGAAATGATGCACCAGGAAAGATAAAAGGTAAAGGAATTGTAAGTTTGTGTAACGGAAAAAGAAAA
>ML801917.1:346352-358728 GCA_009831015.1 Picea engelmannii | reverse complement strand
CTATCAGAATATTTCTTGCTTATTCATGTCATAAGAACTTCAAAGTTTATCAGATGGATGTTAAGTCAGCATTTCTTAATGGAGATCTAGAGGAAGAAGTATATATGGAGCAACCTGAAGGATTCTCATTGAAAGATAATCCTAATTATGTTTGTAAGCTGAAGAAGGCCTTATATGGACTGAACTAAGCACCATGAGCTTGGTATTATAGACTGGACAAATTTCTACAAGAAAAAGGGTTCAAGAAAGGTACTATTGACAGTAACCTTTACATTAAGTCTGAAGGTGATAATTTACTAGATGTTTTGGTTTATGTAGATGATGTTATTTTTGTCTTTACTAATGAATCATCTGTCGAGTGGTTTGCTAATTCTATGCAAACAGAATTTGAAATGTCCATGATAGGAGAACTGTCATACTTTCTTGGCCTACAAGTAAAACAAAGCATTGAAGGAATTTTTATTTATCAAGAAAAATATTTGAAAGAGATGTTGAAGAAATTTTAGATGGAAGATTCCTCAACAGTTAGCACACCTATGGTGGTTGGTTTCAAGATGAGTAAAGATGATATCTCACCTGATGTTGATCAAAGGACATATCTCTCCATGATAGGCAGTCTTTTGTACATCACAACATCTCGTCCTGATATAATGCAAGTTGTTGGAATGGTAGGTTGTTTTCAGTCTGCTCCTAAGCAAAGTCATTTGGTAGTTGTCAAAAGGATATTTAAATACTTGAAGGGAACAATGACTTATGATCTGTGGTATCCTAGAAATCAGAATTTCCAGTTAACTACTTATTCAGTGGCAGACTAGCAAACTGTGTTGATGAGAGAAAAAGCACCAGTGGAGGAGCATTTTTTCTGGGTGACTCATTAGTTGCATGGCTTAGTAAAAAGAAAGAATCCATTTCATTATCCACTACAGAGTCAGAATACATTGCTATTGCTACTTGTTGCACACAAATTTTATGGATGATACAAATTCTTGCAGATATAAAGGTAAATTACACTGATCCCATTCCAATTCATTGTGATAACACCAGTGCCATTAGTGTCTCCAAGAATCCTGTTCTTCATTCCAAGACTAAGCATATTCCAATCAAGTACCATTTTCTCAGAGAAAAAGTTACAAACATAATTTTTCAACTGAATTATATACCTTCTACAGAACAGATTGTTGATATCTTTACTAAACCATTAGCAGYGACCCCTTTTGGATATCTTCATCAAAAGTTGGGGGTTATAATATCTTGTGTCTAATCTGTTCACCTGGTTAGGGGGAGTACTTTTTGAATATCTGGTGTATTTCCAAGATGCTTATAGTTGACAGGGGGAGTATGTTTTGCAACAGATCAGGGGAAGAATGTTTCTTCTTTGACATTGATGTCAAAGGGGGAGAAAAGAGTTTGGGAGAGGAGATTCGAATGCATGTGGGTGCTTGTGTTTCCATCAATTCCAAAGGGGGAGATTGTTGGAAAATATTTAACAGACAATGAATGCTTATCATTGATGGCAAGTACAACAGTGAAGTTGGCATGAACACAGGAACTTTGTAATCAACAGGAAAACAGAAGATAAGTTCAGGAAGGTCGAATGATCGAAGGCGAATGATTGAAGGCAACGCAACATTGATCGAGTGATCGAAGACCCGTAAAGTTTGAGAAGAATCTTTGATCATTGGATTCCATTCAAAATTACCAAAAGAACGAGGGTCGTCAGATCTGAATGTAGACAAGAAGAGATCATTGAAGAGGAGGACATATCTCAGTCGTTAGATCCAAGCGTAGGATCCGACCATCGTTGGATCAAGAAGAACCCACACGTCCTTTAAGGTACAAGGAGAAGAGGGCGTAATCGCGATATGCAAAATCACGATGTAATCTGATCTGTCAGATCAAGGTTTGATCTAGATCGTTGATTCCAGTCCATGTCAGAGTTTCAGGGATCGAGAGTTGGAGATGTCAAAGTTTCTTAACATCAGGAATCCCGATATCGCGATATGCAAAATCGCGATTTAAACTGAGCCTTCAGATTAAGGTTGAATCTGGACTGTTGATTCTATTCCATGTCGAAGTTTCAGGGATCGAGAGTTGGAGATGTCAAAGTTTATTAACATCAGGAATCCCGATATCGCGATATGCGAAATCGCGATTTAATCGCATCCATTGAATCGACATCAGATCTGGACAGTTGATCCGACCGCATGTCAGAGTTTCGTGAATCAGGACATTGAAGTGAAAAAAACACTGGACATCAAGGATGTCAAAATCACGATATGAAAAATTGCAATTTAATCATAGCATAGAGATCAGATCTAAACCGTTGATCTAACTCCATATCAGAGTTTCAAGAATCGCGACATGGAGAGGCAAAGAACCCAATGCAACAAGAATGCCGAAATCGTGAAATCATGATTCAATCATAGCCATTGAATCAAGATCACATCTGTAACAATGAATCACAAGACATGTGGCAAGTGATCAAAATTTCGCTGACTTGGGGTCAATGGAGCATAGTGTCGAAAATCACGAAATGAGAAATCGCAAAAGCACTTTTTGCATAGGCGCTTGGTTATGACCATAGTCATATTGGGGAAGGAACTAGTGTAGAAATGTTCTGTATCGGAACATCGGAGATCGCAAAATGAAGTGTAGAGACACTCAGCATAGGATTGTCGAAATGTCGAAACTGGATTTAAAAGCAATGTCAATAAAGTTCATCCAATGATGTAGATAAATTGGAATATGATCGGAAGGTTACTGTTCTCTCTCACAGTTAACCCCTCAGTTACGAATTTGTTGGCGTTTCAGTTTCTCGGACAATTGTCTTTCATTTGCCCAAGGAAATGTGAAGTGCAACCACCGTGGAGGTGTGTATAAAAGAAAATGAGACAGACTGTGTGTGGTTGGTTGTTCTGCATGAGAAAAGAATGAAACTGTAAGAAAAGGAAGATGATATGATGCGCAGTATGAGATTGAGAATATGTGCAGTGTGAGATTAAACGCAGAGAAGAATAACAGAACAAGTTGAAGAAGAGAAGAATGACAGAACATGTTGATGCAGAGCAGACCTGTTGAACAGACAGAGGAAGAAATGAATTGCAGAACAGTTAGAAGATGACCAGATGTACAGAACAAAGAAAGATTGGTAAGAATTGATGTATCTGTGTAGTTGAATGTTTATATGTTCATTTATGTTCTAGGGAGGTTGGGAGGTGCTTGGGAGGACTATTTTCCTCAGAGGTTCAAGTAGGAGCTTGAATACAGGAAGTTGTAGCTTCCATCTGGTTGCAGCCAAAGAAACCAGGGTGGCAAGGTGGTGCAAGGCAGAATAAGTGTTCTCTGTTATACAGGTTGGATCTTGTGTAACTGGAAGTTGGTGCTTCCATCCAGTTGGTGCTGGAACATATAAGGAGTTGGTTCTTCCTTCTAGTGGGTGCTAGAGAAACCAGGGAGTTGGTGCTTCCTTCTGGTGGGTGCTAGAGAAACCAGAGAGTTGGTGGTCTCAAACAAGTTGCAGTTTGTAAAACAGAGGTAGTAGCCTCACATTGAGTTGGTGCTCAATTAAAGATGATGTACAACACTTAAAAGATTGCCTATCATTTCAACGAAGAAGAGGTTTTCTCCCTTTATGGGTTTCCTCGTGAACATATGTCTCTGTGTATATCTTATGTGTGACTGATGTCTTTTACTTTTATTGTCCATATGATGTATAATGTTGATGATCACTTGAAGAAATATTAAGAATGTTTTAATATTGTTAAAATTGTTTAAGCTCAAAGAAAACTGATTCACCCCCCCACCCTCTCAGTTGTATTAGTAATTCCAACAACAAAATCATTTCGCTCATCAATGGATTCGAGGGGAACCTCGGGAGGATAAAAAATCCTCACTTGCACTTTTCTATGTCGACCATTTTTTTTCATTGGACCATCATTGCTACCTATAACAATTGCAGAATTGACAGGTTCCCCACGCATGGGGTTTAACAACTCCTACAAAGGAAAAAAATTTACTTTATCAGATCATATACAAAATATAAAACAAAAAAACAGATATGAAATTGTCATAGCTGATAAAAATATGGGAAGATGCCACTTACCCAAAAATTAGTTATTGTATTTTGTAGCTCTACAATTCTTGTCCTATCCTCCTGTGTTAGGGGTCTTTTGCTAAGAAATCCTAGATATTCTATGTTAGTCTTCTTCAAGGCCTTCATTACAGTTGTCATTAGGTTAGTTGAATAAAATATTTTGTCCTCATCAATATCATCTGTGGGAGCCTTCGCACGTTGACCATGCCACAATACATTGATGGATAAAATTAATGAGATGAACTTTAACAATTGAGAAATTTAGTTGTTGCAGTCATAAGTTGTTACTGTATTTAACATTTACCTGGTGAGGCACTACGAGTGCCTTTCCACGATCACCTTGGACAGATGTAGTGGGTAATTTTCGAACACGATAACCCTAGACATATGTTGACACAATAAATCAATCAACAAAAGTTATGAAATTCACCTGTAACATTAAAAAAAATGAAATATTGCAGTAATATCAAAAAAACAATAACAAAATTTTAGAAATTTAGTTGTTGTAGTCATAAGCTGTTGTTGTATTTAACATTTACCTGGTGAGGCACTGGTGGTGCCTTTCCATGGTCACCCTGGACAGATGTAGCGGGTGATTGTCGGACATGGTCACCCTGGACAGAATTTGACACAATAAATCAATCAACAAAAGTTATGAAATTCACCTGTAACATTAAAAAAATGAAATATTACAGTAATAGCAGAAAAACAATAACAAAATTTCAGAAATTTAGTTGTTTTAGTCATAAGTTGTTACTGTATTTAACATTTACCTGGTGAGGCATTGTTGGTGCCTTTTCACAGTCACCCTGGACAGATGTAGCAGGTGATTGTCAGACATGGTCACCCTCGATAGAAGTTGACACAATAAATCAATCAAGAATAGTTATGAAATTCACCTGTAACATTTAAAAAATGAAATATTGGAGTAATATCAGAAAAAATAATAATGAAATTTCAGATATTTAGTTGTTGTAGTCATAATTTGTTATTGTATTTAACATTTACCTGCTAAGGCATAGTGGGTTCGTTTCCACGGTCACCCTGGATAGATGTAGCGGGTGATTTTCTGCCACGGTCACCCTGGATAGATGTTGACACAATAAATCAATCAATAAAAGTTATGAAATTCACCTGTAACATTAAGAAAATGAAATATTACAGTAATATCAGAAAAAAAAAATAATGAAATTTTTGAAATTTAGTTGTTGTAGTCATAATTTTTTACTATATTTAACATTTATCTACTAAGGCAAAGTGGGTGCCTTTCCACGGTCACACTGGATAGATGTTGACACAATAAATTAATCAACAAGAGTTATGAAAGTAATTGTAAAAAAATTATGCAGTAAAAATTTGAAATATTGCAGTAATAAATTGTAACAATGATTGATCAAAGGCTGAGTTGAATGGTATGTAAGATATTTAACCCCATAGTCGCACCCCCTCCATCTATTCAATTTAAGTTGTAATCGATCAACAACTCTTCACCTGGAACTATTGTTTGTGTTGCACATACAAATATACGATTTCCTTCGCATGCCTCAAGTATGAAATTCAGTTTCTTCTTTGTTGCCACTAGTCATGTACTATTTATAAAGCCCACAATGTTTCCAGTATCTTTTGGCCTTCCATCAATATACATAGTTGCCCCTTTATTTTGATTGTTATCTAGTAGTTGGATATAATTTGCAACAACTCTGTATCTCCTCATACTTTGCGTATATCGGACCAACATCAACCAGTGATTGTATTTGTATAATGGTCCAACATAATCCATTAATTCAGTTATAGTGTCGTAGCTAACCTTTATGCCATCCATGGAAAATAACCCCAATCCATGTAAGGATGAAGGAGAAATGCGATACATCCTCCCACCGATGAAGAAATTTGTGTCCACTTCAGGAAGCTCCTTAGGTGCCCATCGTTGCACTAAATGTTTATACCTCAAGGCTAGCTCAATATCACCTATGCTCTTAGCATCATAATTACACGACCCTCCATTGGCAATAAAAAATTTCATGCGTATACAAAATCTTTTCCTTAGCTTTTCCAACCTAGTTGATCTAGAACTGGTAGATCTAGTACAACATGTCTCACTTTCAACCTCTCTTTGTATATCTTGATCATCACTCGAGGAAGATAGATCTGATAGATACCTATTTGGTGGTACCTACACTTGTTAAAACAAGAAGATAAGTTATCGTGCCAATATACGTTTTTGGTACCAACACAGTTGCATATAGTTGCATTTAGTTGCATAAAGTTGAAATTGTCACACTTATCCATCATATAGTTGCATATAGTTGCGTAAGTCACATATAGTTGTATAGTTTCATAAGTTGCATATAGTTTCATATAGTTTCATAGTTGCATAAGTTGCATTGTTGCATAAGTTGCATTGTTGCATAAAGTTGCATGTTGCATAAAGGTGTGTAAATTTGCATAAGTTCCATAAAGTTGCTTAAGTTGCATAAGTTGCATGTTCCATAGTTGCATAGTTGCATATAGTTGCATATTTGAATATAGTTGCATACGAAATTGTTGCAATATAGTTGCATATAGTTTCATAAGTTGCATAAGTTGCAGTGTTTCATATAGTTTCATATTATAAGTTGCATAAAGTTGCATATATTTGCATATAAGTTGCATAAAGTTGGATATAGTTGCATATCCCCCGACGCTTAGTGGAGAATTGGATTTGAGACCTATCAAAGAGTTTGAGTTGGGATCAATAGTTTGGAAATCCATGATCCTGGCATTTCACATATTTGGAAAGTGCCTTTAGTGGCTGGTGGGGAATGGAGGAAAGGTTCGAGTTGGAAATAATGTTGGAGGGGAGGGATCTATTGGGGGTGTCTAAACATGTGTTTCTTCCTAAGAGGCTAGACATTAAAATCCAAAGGGGAGTAGGGCATGCATACCTCCGTACACTTTAGTGATGAAATTTGAACAATCAATGAGGAACAATAATTGGGTTGTAGGTCTAAAGGATTGTCTCAACTATTGTGGAAATTCTAAGCATGGTTTCTCTCCAACCATCCTTTTTTCATCCACATTTTCAAAAAAAAGTTTCCCCAACTTCTATGGGCTCTTACCAACCACTAAAACATGGGAAATTTATATCATTTACAATGATAACAACAATCAAAACAACAATGAAAATTATGGAGAAACATTCCCATATAATGGGAGCTTTTTATCCTGTCCATGCCCAAAAATGGTTGAATAAATGATAATATAAGAAATGATACATGGGAAAGAAAATGCAAAACATTTTCTTGCATGAGACCCCTCTCTCTTCCTCAGGATATGACACATATGAGACTTTTACTTAGACCAACCCAAAAGTCAAAGATTGATGGGAACATTGTAAGGATACATAGGCAATAAAAGATAGTACCCCAAGGACAATGATAAGGCTAAATCAACCAAAACTCCCCTTTCCTCTTCCTCTATTGTGGTATCATCGTCCCCTTGTTTCTCCCTCAAGAAATAATTAGGGTGGATTTATATTATTGTGTGTTTCCCTTCTTACAACACCATGAACTTCTTATAAGAAATATACCCACCACATTGTAAAGTTAGCCCACCACTTGGACTCTTATGCATTCACTAGTATGGACTTGGCCTTGAGCTCCACACTTGGAATATTCACAATGCATCTCACATATTTACAACATGGGATCATTATATCTCAAACCACATGGCTTGATTCTTGTTTCATAAACTATTTTAAAAACATAATACATGATTTATTATATTACAATTAAGGGGTCAAAACTAGGATATTACAAAAGGGAATTCAAGTAGTGGATTCAAGCATATGTCATTGACATTACGACATGTTTAGAAAAGTGTCATATAACACAAGGGATTGGTATATGGAAAGGTTATGTGATAGAAATATTAATCTTGAGCATCCAAGTATTGTCTCATGTCTCATCTATGCTTATTGGCATTGTTCCTTATCACTAAAGACATCGATCAAATTTTGAAGCAAGATGAGTTATTTGATGACATTTTATGTATAAGTGTATTTAGTGTATGAGACGACCTTTACCATAAAACAATATTCTATTGTTAGATGATTTTCGAATGCATCAATTATGTAGATTGAAAAGCATATAACATGAATGAAAATCGTGAGTAAATTTGTCAATTTTAGGAAAACAATGTTCTATGTGAGCGCAAAACTTTAGCCTTTCTGGCTAAATTGAATATGTGAATGCCGAAAGAGGATAGATTGATGTTTTTGATGCATATGATCAAAATGCAATAGATATAATTTAATTATCAGGCCCTTTGGTACAAAAACATTTTTTTGTGTCAAATAGGGCATTTGACCACTCTCCAAAAACCTTATCATACATTTGTCATACATTTGGTTAATTTTTTAATACTACATGGAGAAACCTCTTTTTTTTTTTGAGAGAGAGCATGTTTTGGCTTGAGGTTGTTTGATGGATTAAGATCCTTAATCACAAACAATATTTGGTGTAGCTTGACACGAAAGACTATGAAGAAAATTAAAAGTTTGGTGATGAGTAGGGATTGGTACTGGGGCATACAAATCAAGTTTCCAATAGTTCTTGAATAATCTTTTCAATTTCATTATTCTATGAAAATGAGTGGCTATAAGGATGCACATAGGGTGGTAGACTATCAATAATCAATGAAATACCATGGTCATGCTCCCCTCGTGAAAGAAGCAAACCTAGAGAAATTTCAAATACTTGTTGATGTTTCAAATCATAGAGACCAATTTCAAACATGTGTTAGACTCTAAACAATAATAAATAGACCAAAAGCTTGACTCACACTTAGTGTATACAAGTTTCGATCCCTCTTTCCCATGACAACTACTTCTCCTATTTCCATGTAGTAGTAATTATATTTTTTTGCTTAGTGACAATTTTATGCATAAAGAAATATCCTTTCAACCACTCATGACCTTTAATGCCATGAAGGCTCAATAATCCTTGAAGGGCAGGTCTTGAAGGGAAATGGAATCTTCAAATTTGATCACTATAAATTAGTGTTAAGGTTTGTGTTGATATTTAATAGAAGTTGTTGAAATTAATGATCCCTAACCAATCTCCAAAATGTCATTTGTTTATTGGATCTTTTGTGGCAAAACTTGCATAAATCTTGAAAGTATGAGGTGATTAACTTGTCATTAACAATGTGGGATGATCTAGAATTAAGGGCTTTTCCTCAAAATTGAAACATATCAGGGATTAGTAAAGATATGCATGTCTATCCTCATACTTTACAAGACTTATCAATCCATTTGAATATGTACCTTTTTCATTACGTTAGTGATCAACTATCTTGTTTCACAAAACTCAATCTAAAATTTATGCTTCTCCACTTTCTCACAAACATAATGGTGCTGCACTTAAATGCTCTTTATTCTTACATGAAACCTAGTATTCTTAGCCATTTCAATGAAACTTTGGTGACCACATCTTAAAATTGTAGGATTTGGTTGCTCTAACCTAACATATTTTTGTAATTTACGTAGCCACGTCAATTCCTTGCTTGCATGATTTGCTACTACATGTTCTTCTTTAGCACTTGATAAGGAAATGGTCAGTTACTTCTTCTCCATGAGACAATTCCACCGGCCTACTTGAAGAAATATCTAGATGTTGATTTGAACTCAACAACATCTTCTTCCCAATCTGCATCAAAATATCCAAACAATTGCATTGCATCTAACATTCTCTCACAGATGTTCGAGCACTTCAACATTCCTTGCATAACTCCATAGTGTCTCTAATAGTTTATGGATTCTTGTTGATATTCTTAGTGTTGGCAATTATTTGTCATGTTTTTTTCACTTCTACACTCTCCCAAAATGAAGGATTATCTTCATTTGAAGTTCCCTCAGTATATTCCTCAATTATATCCATTGAGGGGACATCCAAAAGCTTAATGCTTCTCCTACCTTTGTAGTCACTATCGAGATGCTTCACTAACACTGCAACTTCATAAAAACACATCTCAACTTATAATCCTTGAATGTTCTATTGGGCTATACAATCTATAGATAGTTTCATTTGAACCATAGCCAACCATAATACATTTTGTGCTCCTATCATCCATTTTTTTTCACCTCTATATATAATGTATGCATATAATGGAAAACCAAAAGTGCTCTAATTCTAACCATTTGGCTTCCTTTGATGCCATGCTCCAAACAATGACTTCTGCAATTCTTTGGTAGGTAACCTACTTTAGGCATAGGTTGTGGTTTCCATGCTTTTCTCTAGATTGTATTTGTAGTATGAAACTTTTAAGCATACACCTTGCATTATCCACCATAGGCCATTTTTTTCTCTCCACTACCTTGTTTTACTACAAATAATATGGGGAAGTATATTATAATTGGATCCCTTCATGAGCGCAAAAAAATCTTGAATTCTTTTAATGTGTACTCTCCCACATTATTACACCTTAGTATTTTCAATGGTCTCCCAATTGGTTCTACACAAAGGCTTTAAAAACTTTAAAATTCTCAAAGACTTATGATTTATTTTTAGAAAGTAAAGAAATCTCTTTCTTGAAAGATCATCTCTAAATGTGATCAAATACTTTCCTCCTCTATGTGACAACACTTGAATTCACTTGTAGATGTTTGAGTGCATCAATTCCATCATTCCTCTTGTTCTATACACAAATTGTTAATTGGACAAAACTTCCAAAGACTATGTTCCAACGTGCCCAAACTTGTGATGCCAAGTGACGATCTTTTTCACTAATCAACTAGATTAACCATGGATCTCAATGCCACTTCTAGTATCCTCACACTTAGTGTATACAAGTTTTCATCCCTCTTTCCCATGACAACTACTTCTCCTATAAGAATTAGGAATCATTTACCTCCTTGGGGATCATATTTAATCATCAACAAGGAGGATTAGGTTAATCATGGCCTGAAGGATTGTGATATTTTGGTCTTTTTGAAAATTTATTGCCTGGTTTTTTCACATTTAATTTAGCCTATATGGATTGTCAAGAAATGACCTTTCTGTCATAAGGTAGGTGGGGGAACTATGGGATCCTCACGACTTTGGTTCTCACTACAATACTATGTTCCCTACAATATTTATGTGTGTGACCCTACCAAAATATTTATATTTAGTTTCATCGAATCCAAGTGACCCTAATTGAAGAAAATAAAGGAGGGAAAAAAATCTAGTGATAATAGGAAACCTAGTAAAAGAGACAAGAACCTACAGAAGTTGAACATTTTCTACTTTTTTTGCACATCCAATACGACTAATCACTATTAAAACAACTCCAAGTTCAACTTGAAAAACCAAGGCTATTTTTTGGATTGCAAAGGAGACTAGGATGATTAGGACAACATTAAGACGACACACTAATACAAGGAGTCATGAAAAGAACACAGTGTGTATCAAGCCCAAGATAAATGAGGTATCTCTTCTATGGTGGGGTATGGGGAAACATTCCCAATAATTGTATATTTAGTGTTCAAGGTCAGGTATGTTGTTACTTATGTGGGCTCAATATACAATATTGTCCTTCATTCAAAGATCCACCCCCAAAGTCCTAATAGATGATACAAGTAGTCAATGATGAGATGCACAATTATGATGATCTCCTTCAGATTATCTATTATCATAGTTTGACACATCGCTTCTGTGAGGATGTAAATATTGTTAAACCTAGAATAGTTGGCTTTACCTAGAACAATTTTTTTATGGGCATTAAGTGAATTTTACAAATCTAGGCAGGAAAGTTTTGAAATGCCAGAAAAAGGCCTAAAGTGCCATTTGGGCCATCTTGTTTCTCACATCTAAAGGTGATGATGGAGTGCTAGATTTCAAGATGTCATTATTTGTATGAAGGACTACAAGTTTCCACCTTTATTTATATATTTCACATTAATATAAAACCATCTAGATGTGCATTTTAAAAGGATGAATTAGCTCATATGTGTGCTCTATTTTAGGGAATATTTGAATTACATAGAAGATAGTGACAATTTTTGGCACATGGTAATAATGTTGAACTTG
This sequence comes from Picea engelmannii, assembly GCA_009831015.1. Taxonomy (NCBI): domain Eukaryota; kingdom Viridiplantae; phylum Streptophyta; class Pinopsida; order Pinales; family Pinaceae; genus Picea; species Picea engelmannii. The sequence continues at coordinate 346,587 of ML801917.1, read as the reverse complement.
GGAAGTGATATTTGGGAACTCTGCAAGCCCATTATGAAAATATCCCTACAGCCATTACATTCCATCAAACCATATTTGTATCAAGCATTTCATAAAACAATTATCATGCACACTCAAGTGATAGGAGAAATAAGTCAAGCCATATATGTCCTCTGCATGTGCCCTCCTCCCGTGCACCTTCCTCTGTGTGTGCCCTCCTCTTGTGCGCCCTCAAAACCGTGTGCCCTCCTTTGCC
>ML801917.1:321903-332104 GCA_009831015.1 Picea engelmannii | reverse complement strand
TATATATATATATATATTTAAACTCAAAGAGTAAGTGCGCTCATTAATAATTCCCTTTTATCTTTACATTTATATATATTTTTACAATTTGTTTATAATATAAGTATGTATATTTTCATTTTTTTCTTTTTATAAGCATGCAGTCATCATTGGAATTTATCATTATCCATCATTTAAATTCATCATTAATATATAAATATATATATAGGATAATGAGAGATTAAGGCAATGGCAAACATGTATAAGGGAAAAGTAAATGTATTACATAAAAAGAATAATGAGAAGTTAAGGGGAGGGATGGTGATTTAGTAATGTGAACTGGACATGTAAAAGGGAGATGGATACTGGAAGATTAAGGTGATGGAGGATAGTTTAATAAAGTAGACATGGCTAATGAGAGGATAATGGTCTTAGTTTTTTTTTTTTTTTTTGAAAATTTCATTTGTTAAGGTCACACTAAATTCCCCCCCTTTTTTCTAGAAAGTCTTAGGCTTAGGGCTTAGATTCTGATCTAGACGACGATTGGTTAGGGGAATTGCTTAAGGTTTTATTCAGGTGTTGATGACTTAGGTTTATTTAGGCTGACCCTCCCTCCACAATAATGCAACGTGCCCTTCAGGATGCACCACGTGCTCCAAGGGTGCCACTCGCCTCTGGAATTTCTTTTGGGCGACGTGCCCTTCAGGACGCACCATGTGCTCCAAGGGTGCCACTTGCCAACTGAGTTTCTTTTGTGTGGCGTGCCCTTCAGGATGCACCACGTGTTCCAAGGGTTCCACTCACCAACTGGACTGATTGGTAGACCTCTATAACCCCTGGAGTCAACACTCCGCCAGGTGAACTTGTAGGAGACTAAGGGTTCTAAGGAATAAGGCCCCCACCTTATTGCGTGCCCCTTAGAATCATCGTGAGTGACTATTGTAGTCGTCCCTCATGGCATCCTGGGTCCTCTCGAACTAGGTAATCGTTAACCTATAGTTTGAGCCATGGCGGGAGTGCTAGCAGGCGGTGGCAGGGCTGCTGTCCACCCCTCTCCCTCAACCTCTCTGCAAATCGTGTGTGGCCCCTTTACTCCATATGTGAGTCTGGTCGGCAAGCTATCGTCAGCCTACATCATCAACAATCATGTCAGAAAGGTCAACATCAAATCATCAAATCAAATGAAACATCATAGTAAACATATCAAACCCAAAAGCACACTCCCTAACTCAGTCCGGAGTCCAAGGGGGTTCTACCGATGCCTCTGCATCCTCAGGGTCAAAAACCCTGCACACTCAATGAAACTGAGTCAATAGCATCTGTCAACATCAAATAGTAACACATCATGTCATCTGTCAATCGCATCCTAATCAAGTATAAATGGTCTAACATCATAAAAGTCCAGATCACTTGCGAGCAAGTGTCCTCAAATAATAAGTGTTCTCAGTGCGCCAGAGCGGGATGTTACATACACCCCCTCTTGGTCTAAACTTTGTCCCGAAGTTTCTCAGTATAAATACAGAAATAAAGTATCATAGTATCATAAGTTTATCTATCAAACAAAAATGGAAACTGCCGACGCATATCATCTGCGTCCTCCCAGGTCGTCGAGTGTGGACTATAACTGTCCCACTGGACCTTGACCTGATCTACCGTTCGACGTCGTAACTGTCGAACACGATGATCTAAGATGTGGACCGACTCAGCCATGAGCGCTCCCTCGTCCGATACCTGCAAGGAACTCAGGTCAATCACATGTGTAGGATCACTAATATACTGTCTCAAAACAGATGCATGAAAAACATTGTGCATACGCCTCAAAGAATCAGGCAAAGCTAGTCGATAGGCCACGGGCCCCTTTCTCTCCATAATCTCGAAAGGTCCCACAAACCTAGGAGAGAGTTTAGCTCCCTTTCCAAACTTGATCGAACTCTTATGCAGTTTAACCCGCAAGAATACTCGATCGCCGACCTTGTAACTACGGTCGACTCGGTGCGCATGGGCATAACTCTTTTGTCGATCTTGCGCTTCTTTAATGCTTTGTCTTATGGATTGCATCTGCTCTTCCATTTCTTGGATCGCTTCTGGTCCCACCAGGACCCTATCCTCAAGCCGATCCCGACTCAAGGGCGTCCGACACGGTCGCCCATAAAGAAACTCAAAAGGAACCATCTTAATGGTGCTCTGGTAACTGTTGTTGTAAGCGAACTCTACTAGAGGCAATAATTCCTCCCAACACTTTTTTTGGTCCATCACATACATGCGCAACATGTCTTCCAAGGTTTGGTTCGTTCGTTCTGTTTTTCCATCCGTCTCTGGGTGATACGCAGTACTAAAGTTAAGTTGGGTTCCCAAGGCCTCTTGGAAACTCATGTGAAATCATCCAGTAAACATCGATCCTCGATTGGATATAATATTTTTAGGCACGCCATGCAGCCTCACAATCTCACTGATGAAAACTCTAGCTATGTCAGGTGCCTGATACGTCGTATGCATGGGAATAAAGTGAGCACTCTTCGTCAGAGTGTCTACTACTACAAAAATCGAGTTGTGTCTCCTTGCCGTCAGTGGCAATCCAACAATAAAATCCATCGATATAACTTCCCATTTTGATTCCAGAATGGCAAGTGGTTGAAGTAATCCTACCGGGTGTCTATGTTCAGCCTTTACCTACTGACATTCTAGACATATAGACACAAAGTTGACTATCTCGGCCTTCATTCCTTTCCAAAAGAATAAGGGTTTAAGGTCTACCCTCATCTTCGTGACTCCTGGGTGAGCCATGTAAACTGCTCTATGAGCCTCACTCAGGATTAGCATCCTCAACTCGTCATTTGGCGGTACGTAAATCCAACTTCTAAACCTCATTAACCCATCGCTATCAAAATAAAATGCCTCATATCGTGGCACCATCATTGTGTTTTGGTCCGATAAAATCCTCGACCCCTTTGTACCTGTCATCGTCACGCTGTAAAGTGAGAATCTTCTCACGTAGATTCGTTTGAAGAGGCAACACTAAAAAGATGTGTGGTCTCCAACTCAAAGCGCCAGCCACTCGGTTCACTGTTCCCTTTATGTAAGTAATCTCGAAGTCGTACTCGCCAAGCAATTCTGACCAATGTCGTTGTCGCGCATTCAGGTCACTTTGCGTGAAAAGGTGTTGCAGCCCACAATAATCAGTCTTTAATTCAAATTTTCGTCCAACCAGGTAGTGTCTCCAAATCGTCAAGGCATATACGATGGCTAATAACTCCAAATCATGCATCGGGTAGTTCTCCTCATGCCTTCTCAGCTTCCTCGAAATGTAAGCAATCACTCGTCCGTCCTACATCAAGACTCCGCCTAAACCTTCCTTGGATGCGTCAGTGCATACCAAGAATTTTGCGTCCATGTCAGGGACCTTTAGTATCGGCGCGGTTGTCAACAACTCCTTAAGCCTCCAAAATGCTTCCGTGCATTTCTCTGTCCAAACAAACTTCTTGTTTTTCTTCTGCAATTCCGTGATTGGATTTGCTATCTTCGAAAAACCCTCGACAAACTGTCGATAGTATCCTGCTAAACCCATAAAACTACGCACTTCTGTGACATTCGTCGACGCAGGCCACTTCATAATAGCCTCAACCTTGGTTGGATCCACGGAGATACCTTCGCCAGAGATGACATGCCCTAAGTAGTGAATCCTCAATTGGTAAAAAGAGCATTTGGACAACTTCCCATACAATTTGTGTTCTCGTAAACATTGTAGTACCAAGCGCAAGTGCTCGTCATGCTCCTCCATCGTCCGAGAGTAGATCAAAATATCGTTAATGAATACTTGGATGAACTTGTCCAAGTACTTATGGAACACCCCGTTCATCAAACTCATGAATACCCCTGGGGCGTTTATCAGCCCAAATGGCAAAATAGTAAACTCGTAATGTCCAAATCTTGTCTTAAAGGTGGTCTTAGGGATGTCATTCTCCTTGATCCGCAACTGGTGATATCCGGATCGCAAATCGATCTTGGAGAACATTGTCGCACCCTTCATTTGATCGAACAGATCATCAATTCTTGGTAAGGGATACTGATTATTGATCGTAGCCTTGTTCAGTTGACGGTAGTCAATGCAAAGCCTCCATGATTCATCCTTCTTTCATATGAAAATAACTGGTGCACCCCACGGTGACAGACTAGGACGTATCAGTCCCAGGTCCAACAACTCCTTCAGTTGCATTTTCAACTTTTGCAACTACAGGGTCGACATCCAACAGGCGTTCTTGCTATTGGTTCGGTTCCCGGTTTCAGATCTATGGTAAACTCCAGTTCCCTTTTCGGCGGCATCCTAGACAACTCCTATGGAAATACGTCCGCAAACTCCTTCACCACCGGAAGGTTTTCTAGACCTTCTGCTACTCCCTTCTCGTTTAGTGCAAGGATTGCATAAAGTTTGCACCCCGTGCGCCTACTCTTCCGTAGCTGTAAGGAAGAGACGAACCGTAGGGAAACTCCCTGGTTCCTTCCTACAATCACACGTCTCTGTCCTTCATCATCAACCAAGCTCAACCGTTTTGTCTTACAGTTGAGTATCGCCTCATGCGTTTCCAACCAATCCATACCGATCACGACGTCATAACACCCTAAGATCGTGACGTACAAGTTGACCCTCGTGACAAACTCTCCCAGGTTAAGGGCACAGCCCGTAACCTTTCCTCCAACCTTTTGTTCGGCTTCTGAAGCCTTCTCTAAGAATCTAAACTCGTCCTGAACGACTGTCTTCTGGATGACATCGCACAAGGTTTGAGGCATCAAGATAATAAACCCTTGCACGCGGCTACCGTTAAGGCCAAACACGAACCTGCTGACCTTAAGCTTCTCAGTGTTAAGGTGCAGAGCATATCGGAGCAGCGCCATAAAACATGCCTCGTACTCGGGCACCATACGACCTCCCTATCGTAAGGCGTTGAACTCATTGAGCCGACGCTCAATGAATTCCCTTGAAAGGTACCTCTCTCGGAACCGTTCCTCGAACAGTTCCTATGACACGTCTTTAACAGCCATGTTCAGCTGTGGCAGGAGCGTCTTCCACCATAGAAGAGCGCTCCCCTTTAGTTGAAAGACCGCCATGCGGACCTTCATGTTGGAGGTATAATCGCGAAGCACGAAGCACATCGCCAGGTTCTCCAACCATGCCTTAGCGGCTGCACCGTCTGGGGCACCAGAGAAATCAGGAAATTTAACCTTCTCAAGTTCACAGAGAAAGCTACGTGTAACGGCCAGTGCACGCGATAGAACCTCAGGGGGTGTCGGCGCCCTGGCCTCATCTCGATCCAATCTGCTGATCAGAGCCTCGGACATGCGCTGAAAGGATCTCATCATCCCAATAACATCATCAACTGCTATCTATTCCTGTCCGAGAACCTGCTCGCCTCCCTGGGGGTTAGACCCCTCAGGCATGGATGTTGTTGGAGGCGTCTCGCCTCCTCCCCTAGCACCCCGTCCTCTGCCTCTGCGACGTCCTCTAACCATGATTAACTGCACACACACAATCAACTCGATCAACAACAGTATAATAAAACCAACTCATGTCAACGAAATCCATAGCGAACCCCAAGTCGCAGGTCGAACCGGCTCTGATACCATATGTAACAGCCTCCTTGTTACGACGACCCAACCCTAGTAACTAGTGCGAATTTTTTTTTTGTGTGTGTGTTTAAAAAGTGTATGCGCGCGTGTACAAAGGAAACATCAACGCATTCGACTCTGCAGTGCCACCCGACGACGAATAAGACGCAACCCTGAAGAACATAAATAGACGACAAGGACGCGTGACAAGTAACTCCATGCCTAAACAACGATCACATGACAATAAGTAGAACTGACTACCCGCCCATCCTACCCTGCAATGGTTAGGACCCCCAAGACACATAAGCAAATGTTCAAGCCCAGGTTCCCATCGATTTTAACCATTTAAGGTCTCAGGGCTGGCGATTGTTCTGAGGAACATGGAGGTGTCTACATCCCGCCCAGCACAAGTAGTCCAAGCAACGAAATTATTACAACCCAGCTCAACAATAGTCAAATGAGCATCCACGTCTTCTACGGAAGGCGCAAGCCAAGAGACTTAGACAACGATCAACTAATGTTAAGACAAGGCATCATCTAGGACTCCACTGTGATTAATTGCAGATCATTTTCTACAATTAAATTCTATGAATCCATGAGTACGTTGAACATAACGTAAACCAATTAATCTCCATTCCCCATTATTAAGTCATGAAATCTTAATACACTAGATTCAAGACATCACAATCGCCTGCTATTACTAACCGTAAGGATGATATTAGCAACATCATGAAATAATACCGATGGTACCCCTTTTTTTATCATAAGGACTGACACTAATATCCATCACATGGAATTTCTGTGCTAACCTTAATACACCAGTTGTGGTATCATTAGCATAAATGATGAACATATTAATAGTTACATTTCCATGAATGTTAGTAATTAACCTGAAACATCACGTTATACTACCTTAGCATTACATTACATTACTTTTCATCCCATTCCAACACATTACATTTCATGTCAATTAACTCTGCAACAATTAGCAATTATCTCACTTCTTGTAGGTTGCCAGAGAAATGAAGTTACCATAACTTACCATAAAGTAAATCGACATTCATTCACATTACCCTAACCTTGCCATATCATCACTTTTGCATTACAAAAATATTCAATTAAAAATGAGGAGTTTACCTTTTACTTGCTGAAATAAAATGACACTATGGTAACATTCCATTAACCTATTCATATCATTACCTTTACCTTTCGAACTATTCGATTAAAATAAGGAGTTTATATTGTAGTGATTATTGCTAACAACTGGAACTACAATGATTAAGACCAGTAAAAAGCCTTATCATTTTCCTATTAAACAGTAATGCAATTAAACGCAGGGGACCTACAATTTACAAGTTATTAATCATAATGAAACACCCTAACAACACTATAACATAACCCAATCATAGCTTTTAATTTTACATTCGCTTTGTATTAAAAAAAATGGACCTCAAGCGTAAGTGATAGCAATGACCGTCGAACTACCAAAAACTGACCGAAAACGACCGTATCGTTAGTTTCAAATGAGATAGCACGTCTGATCTAACTAATAAAGGCTATCATACAAGGACATTGTAAATAAATAATGGATGAATATTATAATAAATTAAATTCAAAGGGAAACATTTGATAAATTGGATGTAGAAGAAAATTCATAGTGTTGTAATTTAACTACTAATGACCTTCCAATGTAGTTGTATTGTAAAATAAAAATAATCGACGAGGAACCTAATAAATTATTTTCAAATGGGAAAAGATTATAAATAAACCGTAGAAGAATTTCACCGCCTAGCCAATTAACCAAAAAGGCCTTTCATTCCAGAAGCGTTGTAAGTATAATAGTCGAGGCTGATCATGAAGCCAGCTAAGTAGTTAATTTTGGAGTTGATCTAACCCTCCTTTCATTTCCAATATAATTTTGGAACAACAGCATAAAATAACCATATCCATATATATGGCAAATAACAGTGCAAATAAATTAATCATAAAATCTCCATTGTTATCAACACTAGCCTTGCATTTAGCTTACATATACAATTATTACTATTACTTGTTCAACAGTTACAAGGAGTTACGTTTGCGTATTACAACAGCTTTATAATACCATAACCACACCTTACAAAACATAACAATACATCACAGTTGTAAGAGTTCCCAGCCCAGCCACGATGCCAAAGCACAAAAATCAATAACTAGCAATTAAAGTTGTGTGTGCATGCCGAGATTTCATAATCAAGGGCAACTATCAAGGTGGCATCTGTCTAAACCAGGACGTCTACTCAGAATTTTCTGACTGTGTCATGGATGATTTCTACACCACGTTACAACACGCGTAGGCAGAGGTAAGAGATACAATTTTTAATTCAAGGGCAGGGAGAAGGGTTACGATTGGACTTTACCGGCTGGAGAGAGAAGGGGCGAGTTAGGCGGTTGATTTAAGTTGCAGAGATTTATTTTATGCACCAGAAAAACACAGCGTTAATCCACCCACCACACCCAGACTTTATGACATCATCCCGCGCAAGATCTTTCCCCAACGCACGGAATCATGAGGTGGCGCACAGAGAGGAAGGCCTCAATTGAGGTTGTGAATCAAGCTTCGGTGTTTTACTCCTTGGCAGTGACTATTCTTAGGTTTCGCAGGTGCTTGAACCCTGCAGTGACTTTAGGTTTTTCCTGAAAACAAAATCGATCCAAACTTCACCTCTCTCGGAGCAGTGGTTGGGTTGGTACGGATTGACATAAAGGTAGACCCAGCCTGTTTTCATTAAACACCGCTTCTATATAACGGAGCACTGCCTGCAGCTTGGTAGGTTCCTCACACCGAATCCTGACCTTTGGGTGGACTCAGTTTCCTCTCCCACAGTTCCGAGGTTTGATAAAAAAAATCCTATCCCTTATTCATAAAATTTGACCTTCTCACTCGCTCAAAGGATCAATAAAAAGAAATAAATTAATCCACGCATGATAACTAGAACACCAACACGCAGAGGATTAACCACCCAACTACGCAGCATGAAACACACCGAAATTTTGCAGGGAAGGGCGTCGAATCTGTGGGTATCCTACAGTGATTTACCCCAGCAAAGTTGCGGAGAGAGAGAGAGAGAGAGACGTGCTAAGAGGGTTTAGAGTAAGTGTTGAATGCTTAAGTTCAAATATTATCTGTTGGAGCCGTGCGTACTGGTAAATCCCATACAATTTATTTATTTATTTTTTTGCCAGGAAAACTATTCAAGCCGACAACAACCCTATATGAATCCTTCCATTTTATAAGAGTTCAACAATGGTAACGCAGGGAGGTGTGTAGTAATTCGAAATTCTGGGTTGAACCCACCAGGATTTTAAGTTTCGTTGAATAAAAATCAACACTGAAAATGCAGATTTACACAACGAAGCCCAACGACTCAGAGCAGATTTACACAACATTCAGAGCAGATTTTCGCGACAATTACACCATGAATCAGAGCATATGTACACCCCGAATTCCCTTACAACTATATAAAACGCCCATACTCAAAATTCCAGAACCCTAAATAATAAGAATTTACACAGTTCGACACCTTAATAAAAGTTACACAGTCGTAGAATAAAACATTACGCCATCCAGAATGAGAAATAAACATTATGCAGACCTGAGTATTGAAAATAAAATAAAAACATAACCACAGTCCAGAAGGTAAACAATAACTATTTACATTGTCTTTCATTCTACCAAAGGGCGTACCTTTGCCTGTTCGCCTCCTTCGAAGGTTTGTCCACGTGTTCCGTGCAATCCTGCTCCATGTCGACCGTAGAGGATTCACCGGTACCTCCCAGCCAAACGCTAGGGGTACTCTGCTTCCCCCTCAGCCCCCCGAGTCGCAAAGGGGCCACACACAACCCAGGAAATAGCCTAGCTTCTCAGCTCGCCTCCAAGGCTGAGCTACCACTCAAGTCTGCTGAGAATCCCCAACTCCTACAAGAAATCAGTCCAGTCTCTAGTCTGGCAGCATAACAATACCAATAGCTCAAAAGGTCCTCTTCTTTCCCCCTCTCCCCTTCTTTTATCCCTCTCTCAAACCCTCATTCCTCTTTCCTTTATGTTTTCCCTCTCTTTTTCTTTTTTTTATTTTCTTATGTTTCTTTTTATTTTATTTCATTTTATATATATAGATATATATTTTTTTATTTTTTTTTAAGCTCAAAGAGTAAGTGTGCTCATTAATAATTCCCTTTTGTCTTTACATGTATATATATTTTTACAATTTGTTTATAATATAAGTATGTATACTTTCATTTTAATTCCCTTTTATCTTTACATGTATATATATTTTTACAATTTGTTTATAATATAAGTTTGTATATTTTCATTTTTTTCTTTTTATAAGCATGCAGTCATCATTGGAATTTCTCATTATCCATCATTTAAATTCATCATTAATATATAAATATATATATAGGATAATGAGAGATTAAGGCAATGGCAAACATGTATCAGGGAAAAGTAAATGTATTACATAAAAAGAATAATGAGAAGTTAAGGGGAGGGATGGTGATTTAGTAATGTGAACTGGACATGTAAAAGGGAGATGGATACTGGAAGATTAAGGTGATGGAGGATAGTTTAATAAAGTAGACA
>ML801917.1:279775-303948 GCA_009831015.1 Picea engelmannii | reverse complement strand
TCTTTCTTTTTGCAAGCCTATGCAATCATAGCAAGGGTAATAACATTTTCCATCGCCCCTCGCCTCTAATTCCGCTCTTAACCGAGAAAGCTTCCTGGCATTTCATTCATAGTGACAAATCCTTGTCCTGACAAGTAATTGTCTTACCTACACCATACCAAACAGTAACTTGTCAATTTTTTATATTTTAGCTACTCCTTTTGATTATGATATGTTTATTTACAGTGACCTACAATCCTCACAATTATTTCTTCTAAGACATTTTGACATGTTTTTTTTTTGTTATTATCGATTAACTATTAAGATAGATATGCTTCAATTTGTACTATAGAGTATTGTGTACTGAATAACCATGGGAAATAATTACACACCATTTAACGAAAGTGGTCAAAATTTCTCAAACTTGAATCACTCGACACCATACACTAGCCTCTAAGTTGTTTTCTAGACAAAATGTCAACCTTTGAAATTCATCACTAAAACAATAATTCCAACCAATTGTCATCCGCATTTGGGTTGGGTTGGTTTAAATTATGATGTGTTGATTTGCATATACATAAAATGGTCACAATTTTATGCTACTTACAGTGGTCACAGTTTTATTTTCTAAGACACTTTGGCATGTTCTCATTTTTCATTGTGTGACTAGTAGATTCCATCATGTTATCATAGATTTCGTCATGAATTTTTTATATTTTAGATACTGATCATTATTAACAGTGTATAAACAAGTTACATCAAATACAAACTAAATTTAATCACTACATCTAGAATTGTGTGTGATTATAAAAAATTGAGAGAAACAACATCACATATAAGAAAAGGGTATGTGGATTTTATTGAGAAAGTTGAAACAAATATACTTTATTTATATTGGAAGACTAAGAAATATAATCATAAGTTCATTTGTTAAAGGTGCTTAGTCATAATCCAAGAAAGTTAAAGGTGGCTAACCATAAGCTAAGATTGTTGAAGGTGGTTAGTTAAAAGTGATTTTTATGTGCCTAATCACGACATAGATAACATCTTTATAATAAGGTCATATGTGTACAAATGTTTTCTTTATATAATAACGACATATATCCCTAACATGAGTTTCGGGATAGTGTTTATGTATCTTATTGTTATAAACATGACTTTCCTCCCTATCTTATATATACCATAACTCATCATTTATCAATATAACAATCAACTTCAAGATTTTATTCATGGATATTTCTTCCTTCATTTAATTGAATTACTAAGTGCTAGCCAACCATTAGGTGTGCAAGTATCCCAACCATTATTGTCACTGCTATATTATTTTCAATTTATGCAAGTGTGATCCCATTTGGGAACTAGGGATGTAACAAGTGGTATCAAAGCTTCAATCAATCTTTGTTGGTCTTTTTTTGCTAGTTCTTAAAAATAAAAGAGAGAATAAAATGGCAATCAATTACTATCATTTCACCGATCAAGGTTTAGTTTCAAGAGAAATTTCATATCTTTATCAATGAAAAGAGAGAGACATTATAGCTACAATTGAAGGGAAAAGGGTATGTGGATTCCATAAACCTAGAATATTATGGATTCCACATACCCTTTTCCATAGAATATACTAACTAGATCCAAAAACCAAAAACATGAAATATGGTACTACACATATAATATATTATCAACGAAAAAACAAGCTACATGAAATTTGGGCATTTGAACAAAAATTTACAAGTTAAATGAGTACATCAATAAAAAAAACATACTAACCTTGCAAGTTCAAAATCCGAGCTATGTAGTTCGAGAATTGGATTTGTTCAACCGATGGGTGATGAAAAAAATAAACAACTCAAACAAAAGACAAGAACGGTGTCGCAACTATAGAAATTGTGTCACAAAGTCTCTTAAAGTCAGGCTTATATAGATCAAGTAGTCAACTAGTCATTAACACCGACCACTGAGATAGGAAAAATTTTCGTCGCTATCACCATGAACTTTCATGGCAATAATGACGAAATCTTCGAATAAGTTAAAATAATCTATTTGTCGATATTGCAAAGAACTTTAGTGGCAATATCGATGAGAATCCTGCCCTATTTAAAAAAAATATGAAACTAATGGAAACGTGGAAAAAATTTTGTGGAATAATCTGCCCATATGTAGTAGTGAATGACTCCTCTAGGGGATGATCGTCAGTAATTTCTCTGTCATATGAGATAACGATGCATAGTTGATTAACACTTACGGTGGGAGGTGAGTATCCTTGGTATGAATAAATTAAGGATGGGTCATGAAAGATTCTTGATCTAACATATACCATGGGTAAAAGGTCAACGCTCTAATGAATAAGGGGAAGTACATTATCTATATTCCCTGAATGATTCGGTTCGTAATGGGCTATTTGGTCAATAGTGACGATCTTCCCATTGTAAGGGAAGATCATGGTGTGAAATACAAAAGATGTTATTGTTTGCATGGCGTACATGCAACTCTATCTGAAAAGGATATTGTATTTTAATTGAGCATCTATAAATTCAATATCAATGAGGATGATTTTTCTCCATAATTCAATGAGGAAATTTTGGTAAATACCTTATGGTTGGGAAGTTCGCCCATCATAAGAATAGATGCTAATATTTGAGGGGACTAACTCAGGGGATCCCAAATGTTTATATACATGTTTGAACACGATGCAAGTGGATTCCCCCTCATCAATGATGTAACGATGAATGATGATGTTTCTAATCCTAACCAGAATTTGGAAGGTAACTAAAGATGGGCGACGTGGGTTGGACTTGTATAAGTATAAAAGGTAAAATCATGAAGATGGGTTACACTTTTGCTTGTTTTATGAGAAAAAAAATTGTATTTTCACAAGTTCTTTAACTTCCGTCATGCAAAAGTATTTATTTATTTATTTAGAATTTCACTTTACAATTAAAAACAAAACTTGTGAATAATTTTGTTAGCTTTCCAATGACTATTTTTCGATTTTTTTTTTATCACGATTTGATATGTCAATTTGACAATTGTTTAACAATATGTTCCTTAAACATGAAAGGAATGATAATGAGTAACTTTTTTCTACAACAATGTATCTATTATTAAACTTATGTTTTTAAGAAACGAAATATATTGCAACAATCTACAGAGACTCTATTTTATTATGACTATAATTTTGAATCTAACGGATGAATATTATAATTTCTAGAATTTTTTGAAGTTGACCATGCTGAAAACGTTGCATATTTTAAACACATGTTTTTCTACACCTTATATCTATCTAAATTTTTACTTAAAACTAAAATCTAAATATACCCTTTTGAAAAGAACATTTTAAGGATTATGAATATATTTTTTTCTAAATTTTTTACTGTGTATTTTAGAGATACCGATATTTCATTTCACCAAATCATAAAGTCTATTGAAAATACTATGCAGTTATTTTTTTAAAAAATTAAATAAAACTAGATAAAAATAAAGAAAATGAAAACAAATTATAGGAATTGAAAGTAGATTCAATTTTGAAAATGATGGTGTCATTTTCAAAACCAAATCCTCAGTATTTGCAAGAGTCTGGAACCTTCGAAGTTCAGGTAAGCTTGGGGAAATTCTTTGGTTTTTGTTTTCAGTCCCAATTTCATGTTTTCGGACGAAATAATCTTTCAGCCGAAACCTAGATTTTAACGAAATCCATTAAAAATAAATGTTTCAGCCAAAAAGTATTTCGGCTGAAATATTCTTACCACAGGAAAATAATTCATCCAAAAAACATTGTACATGAATTTCGAGGGTGCCGTCACGACACCGTTCAATTTGACGTGCAAATTTTCTGCCGAAAAAAATCATAGCAACATTTTTTCGGCCAAAAAATTGCCGCTAGGAATTTTGGAGACCCGGTTGTCATGAAAGTGTTACCCATCTTCACGATTTTACCCTAAAGTGATTAGATGGGTGTTTGTCGGGTCGACTATGCCCAATTATGAAAGAAAATCCTTTCTTTGGGAAGGACATGTCTGGAGAACCTCAAGTACTAAAATGGTAGCGAGGGATTGTGCAAGGTCATCAATAAGGTTGTCACTGTGGCTATCCTGGGCATGTGGGTTATGCACGTTCCTGCGTAATGGTGCACGAGGAATTCAGGTGGTGGATTTAGGGTTGAGACAAGGAACCATTAAAGGTTGTCCGACTGAAAAATTTGGGAGACTCAAATTTGGTGGTGGGTGAGTCTGAGGGAATGTTGCATTGATGACTGGGAGTTTGTAAGAGGATTTCCTCTTCTGTTCTGAGGATGATGTTGAAATATAATGAATTATTAGTTTTTTGTTGGCTATGAGGAGGGAACTGTCATGTATGTTGTGGGCGGGGGCGATGTTTGGTTGTCTATTGATGACCCCTTGGTGAGGAATAAGAGTGATGAATCAGATTTTGAAAAAACTCTGGTGTTGGTGGTGGCATGTAGTTAGGAGGTACCTGTGGTGGCCATTGGGGGGCAGTAGGGTGTGGGGGATTCATAGCTTCCTTCATTAGTTTGTAATCAACTATTTGGGGACAATGATGGGTGTAATGGACGTATTCACCACATACTGCACATGGGAAATTGATTCGAAGGTTATTATTCTTTCCTTGGTATGGTTTTCCATTTTTATTTCCCCCTAGGGGATTTTGGTTAGCCTATTTTTGGTTTCCCCCTGCTGGGGGATTTGGTTGTTGGGGGTTTCCCCCCTATCCTTTGTTTCTATTCTTTCTCTTTCTCTATTTTTTTTTGGGTTGATGATGGGGGTTGGTTGTATTCAATTTTTCAATGCTTGAACTTGTTGAATAGACGATGGTTGGATAAAATTTACCTCTACCTACTGTTGGCCATGTATTGGGGTAGTGGGTTGAGAAGGACCAAGGAAGGGATAGTAATGGTTACCTTTTGGAGGTCCCTACTATTTGTATTAAGTGGAGATTCCTCCCATAGGATTGAGACTATATTCCATGGAAGGAAATGGCACTTCATGTTGTATGGGTCCTAGGTCAATGGGGGGGGGGAGGTATTGATGGTCCCATGATTTCAAGGGGGTGTGCCATGAATGGTAGTTGATGTGGTGGGGGATAGTAGTATGGGTTTACACCATATGGTGTTTGGTAAGGATTGGTCCCAAATGTGGGTACCAATTGAGTGTGTGGGTGAGTATGGGCCATGGACCCAATCAACCCATAAACAACGTGCGATGTTCATGGTTGGTCTTGACAAAATGGTAGAGGGAGAGGAGCATCAGGTAATATGCTATAAAGGTACCTTGATTGTGAGTAGATTAATTTAAACTATTGGGCCTTGGTGATGGACTCATCTTCAATTTGAGGGAAAGTAGTGGAAACATCCTTGGTGAGGAGAGAGACTAGTGATTTGAGGAACCAATATAATAATTGTTGTGGGGTGGTATCTTCTTTGAAAATACTTCTTCTTATTTTCCATTCATTAATATTATTGACTATATGGATGGCCGAGGTTTGTTTGAATTTCGATAGGATTTCCAAGACAATGTCGTGGTGCACTAGGAGTTGGAAGAAGGATAAGAAGGCTTTCGACAATGACTCAAAGGTTGAGTGGGATCCATATTTCTCATCCACATACCACTTAGAAGATGGTCCAATGAGAGTTATTTGGAATAGTCCTAAGAGAAAAAAATATTCCATAGTGTTATTGGAAGAACACCAGAGGTGAAAATACATAATGTGATTGGTGGGGTCTTCTCTAGGATTTCCTTCGAATTTGGGAATATCATAAGGTATCTTAGTGGTCATATTTGGGCATGTGGGGTCATGTAATATGGGATCATTCATTAGTTTGGTCAAATACGGGATATAGAGAAATGTCAAGTATGGCATAGATGGGGGAATACTAGCCATGGTATGTGATGTTTGGTAAAATGATCCTTGTGGGGATAGTTGGGAGTTTGTACCTTGTGATAAAGGTTGAGTTCCTCATCCTTGTGGTGGAGGGATAGTAAGCGGAGTGCTCTAGATACTATTTCCAAGAAAGGTAGATCTGAGCAAGGAAGATCCTAAAACTGCAACGCTAATTGGTATATGTGAAGGTTGTGTTGATGTATCATCCAATTGGGGTATACCTCCCAAGATTGTGGGGATATTTTGCAAATGTATAGAACAACGGGGATGTTGTGGTTCCCCTATGGTTCTATACTATGTGTGGTTTTGTGATGGTGGTGATGAGAATAAATGATAGAATAAGTGATTTACAAATTACCAAAACAATGCATTCATAAATCACATGTAATCAAATGGTGATAATCGTACATAAAAAAAACAATGTAACTGGTAGTTTGGTCATTTTTTTTTACTTTGCATGGGGGAACATAAAATAAATGCATGTGTCCTATCCGACATAATGTCCTTCCTCTCAAATAGCACTAGACCTCCAAAAAAGAACTAAATAGTGGGGAAAAAACCCACTTAAGGATATATTATTGAAGGGATGAACAATCAGTTATAATGATGAGTGAAGGGGGAATATCCTAGAACTATTGAAGATATTTCCAAACAACATTCAAAATATGATTGAGGTGCGATTTCAGTCCACAATTTCCACCTTGGGTAGAATAAACCTATATTTTGGATAGTAAGTTACCTCAATCAATCACGACATTCATATTTTTAGCCTCATAAATCGGTCACAGGATGGATGTTTTCCAAGGGTTGGGTGACCCAAGGAGGCATGCACAGAACAAATGGACCTCGGCCTTTGACCCTTCATGGTTCTATCCCTTACTTAAGGTGTAGGAATTCTTTATTGGGAGGATTTTGGTATCCTATTTCACAAATTTCTAAGTTTCAATGAAAAGAATGATGATGGGGAGTTATTTGGATGACTATCCTCAAAATCGTAACTTAGACTACCAAATTATTTTGTGTTCCTCCTGTGGAGGTTAGAAGTGGGTTGATTATGGTTTATTTTAGGATGTGAAAATGGGTTGTGAAGTTGGGGTCACAAGACAACTTCGTTGATTAAGAATGGTGTGCACAAAAAGATCTTCACTAAACAAATGAATCCCTTCTTATCTTCCCAAATTGCTTGTGAGTGTGAGAAGAGCATACTACAGTTTCAAGTATCTAATGAAAAACCTTTTGAATATTTGATGTGTGCAAGAACAAATGGTGAGTGATGAATTTTTAATAAGTTAAGTGAGCAAATTTTGGCATGTGGACATCTCTTGGTCATTTACAATTGTTGCTTACATCTAATTTACTAGATTTCAAAACAAATCCTTGCAAAAATTGAAAAATACCTAGGCAACTAGCATGATGGACATTCGAGTCCTTACTCTTGAGCTTTAATATCCCTAGGACGTTATCTAATATAAGAAATCTTTGAAACTACTCCTATATTCTGAACATTTCGGCATGTGTGGGCCCTTACAATTCTTTAAACTTCCTAAATGATTTAATCTAAGAATTTGAAACTATCCTAAGATTGTACACATGTGGGCATTTATGGGCCCTTACAATTCTTTGATATTATGTTTCAAAAAAAATATAGGAGGTATTGGCCTCTCCTAAAATGGTTGATTTTAAATGGAGACAGAGGTTTCTTCAACCAATCTCTTTTTCTTATTTCCAAGATCAAACAAGGGTGTGAGGAAAGAGCATACTCTAAGATTGTATAAATATCCTTCTAGTCCCAAATTAATGTGATGTTTTTGTAAAAGAAAAGATTTTAATGAAATTCAAATGCTAAACTTTAAGCCATCCATGTGGCAACCAAGGAAATCAAAAGATACTATGGTTCTTTTTAATTCCCCTAGAATTCTATGTGTGATTAAGTTATCTATGAAATAATGAATCTCAAGCATGTTTGTTATGGCTTTTAAAAAGCGCTTAAAATAAATCTGAGCTACTGGAAAAACCTCAGCCTCAAAATTCCTTACAATGTAGTGAAAAAGAGATTCTTCATGACTTTATCCACATACAGTGGTGCAAAGTGCAAAGACCATGAAAAATGAAAAATACGCAAATGCTCGGTTCCAAGCATACCACATGACTATTTTTCCCAAACATGCGTGCATGCAGAAAAATGGCGGGTCAAAACTTTAAAATGAAATCCTCTAACAAAGGGTTGAATTGTAGTGTCTGAAGGGCAGGTTGAGTCAATTTTGAACCCTACAAAAAAAAGAGAGTGAGAATAGAATGTCTAAGAGTCCAAATGGGGAAGAACTTGATCCCCAATCCCCAGTATGGTCGCCAAGCCATTGGGTTCCTTTTGTCACTTGGGTGAGAAAAAAGAGGACCCATGATTGCTTAGTTGGACTAGCTAAACAACACATAAAAATGGTTAGTAGGCTAGTAGGCCTGCAAACAATGAAATATATATCAAATAAAAATAAAATAAACAAAGAAACATGAGTTAAACAACTATCAACAAGATATGCAAAATATTGAACACAAAGAGTTGGTATCCAATATACACTAGTCTTCTTAGTTTGAGAACACCAAGAGGAGAAATGTGGGACTCATGAATCCCTTATTCCTCCTAAGGGAGGGTGCTTGAATCCCTCAATATAACACTTCTACTCTCCTATTCTAAGTTGAAAATGGTGAATAAATGTATGGATAGGCTTCCCAAGTGGTGGAAAGGATTTCATTTGCTAAACTTTCTCAAATTGTTCTTGAGAGAGGAAATGGTTTCTCCAAGAAGCTTTTAATAACATAACACTACAATGAACTTATTCATATTTTGCATACAATGATCCTCTATTTATAGGATGATTGCTAGATATTTCACAAATATTTTCAAATGTGAATGGGGAGGCCTTTGAAAGTACCTCCCATCCTTTGAGTGATCCCAAGGAAAACTTTTAGGAATATTTTTGGGTATGGTCGAGATCTACTTGATCCCAGAAGTGGTTGAGGCCTGACCAAAACCATCAATGCACTGTTTCTGCATCCATGCGGGTTTCTTGATTGTCAGTCGCATGAACCGTGCACTGTGCATGTTGTCTGCTATGTTATCATGCATGGATGTGAATGC
The DNA here is from genome assembly GCA_009831015.1 of Picea engelmannii. Lineage (NCBI taxonomy): Eukaryota > Viridiplantae > Streptophyta > Pinopsida > Pinales > Pinaceae > Picea > Picea engelmannii. Next base: position 294,941 of record ML801917.1, on the reverse strand, counting down.
ACTATCTTTGCTAAATGTGAGTGTAAATTCAAGATATTTTTGGCATAGTTTTGTGACTATCTAGCCAATTTGTGTTGACTATTTCTTCATGGGTTGTTTGTATTTGTATGAGAAATTTTTTGGTGATAAGACTTAGCTCAAAGTTCTTCCCCATAAGTTAATGTATCCACATTTTTAATGCATGTAAAATTTCTTTTAACTCTAGATCATGGGTAACATAATCTCTTTCATTCTCTTTTAGTTATCTAGACTCATAGCATACCACATGACCCTTTTGACTGAGAACTCCACCAAGACCTTCCTTGCATGCATCAATGCATATAACAAAGTATTCATTTGGATTTGCAATCTTCAATATTAGCGTACTTGTCAATATTTCCTTTAATTGTTGAAATCTTTTTTCACACTTGGAAGTCCATTCAAACTTCAATCCCTTATTTTGCAAAGAAGTGATTGGAATTGCAATAGTTGAGAATCCTTTTATGAATCTTTGGTAATAACCAACAAGAGCCATGAATGATATGACCTATGTGAAATTATTTGGCACTATCCATCCTCTAATGGCCTCTATCTTCTCAAGATCAATTTCTATCCCTGTTGTTGATATTATATGCCCCAACTAGTGAATCTTCTTTTGGTAAAATATGCACTTACTTAGCTTAGCATACAATTTATGATCTCTTAAAAATTGCAATACCATTCTTAAATGTTGCTCATGTTCCTCTTCCAACTTAGAATGGATGAGTATGTCATCTAGGAATACAATTAAAAACGTGTCCAGGTACTCCCTGAACACTCCATTCATCAAACACATAAATGTTGTTCAGGCATTTGATAGTCCAAATGGAACTACCATGAATTCATAATGCCCATATATTGTCCTGAATGTTGTCTTGCTGATGTCTTCTTATTTTATCCTTACTTAGTTATAACTTGATATTAATTCAATCTTTGAAAATAATATTGCACCCTTCAATTGATCAAACAAATCATCAAATCTTGGAAAATGATACTTGTTTTTTATGGTGACCTTATTCAACTGTCTGAAATCAATACACAACCTTAAGGTTTCATATTTATTATTTACAAAAATAATCAGGGCTCCCCAAGGTGACACACTTGGGTGTATATACTCCTTCTTTAACAACTCTTCAAGCTACATCTGCAACTCCTTCAATTCCAATGTGCCCATTATGTAAGGTGTCTTGGACACTGGGGCGGATCCCGACACCAAATCAATAGATAAATAAATGTCTCTATTTGGTGGAAATATTGGTATTTATCTAAAAACATCTTCAAAATCCCTCAATACTGGATGGTCTTCAATTATTTCCACTTTATCTTTGGCTACCTCTTCCATATGGGTTGCAAAAATATGACATCCCTTCCTGAGAATATTCTTTAACTGCATCACTGAAATATCTTTAACAACTACAACTCTAAAAAATCCCTGAATATTTCCTTTCATCCCTTCCTCATCAAGACATGTGATCATCTTGTTGTAATAGTCTAGGACAACATGGTGTTTTTCCAACCAATCCATGAAAATTAGACAATCATATGAACCCAATGGTATGATGTTTAAATCTACCTTCGTGCTAAGTCCATTCATGTCTATCTGAAAATATTTAACCAACTCATTGATTTTCCTCTTAGCCCCTATGTCTAACTAAACTAAACAAGATTTATTATGTCAATCCAGGTGGATCATGGTGGACACCCACCTATTCCAAATTCCCACTGGCTCATCCTGACAGTTTTCGGTTCAACACATTTCTGTGTTATGGGGACATTTATTTGTAATTGTGGGTTTTGCACTTATGGAATTTTCCTGAAGCCCTACAGAACATCCAAGTGGATATTGGTGGCCACTCATCTATTCCAACTGGCTTATTTTGGAATTTTTCATGTCAGTACATCTTTCTTTACTTCCAAGGTCATTTTGGGGATCTAAAAAATGATTTACTGGCTTGCCACATTCAAACTGTAGATGGAGTCAAATTTTGATGGCATAATTTTTATTTCTCAAATTTATCTTTCCAACAGGCTATCACGTGCTTAAAACGAAGATCGTATGCAAAAGTCACGACCCTAGGAATTTAATGCACTAACTTACCGCAACAGGGCTCACATGACTTTTGGTGCTTCATCTCCAAGGGTTAGGTTTTTGGATGTCTAGGGTTTTTTCATTCATGTTTATCATAAAAAGGACTTCATAACCTCCTTATAATCATCTTCTTGCAAATGATCATAGTCGTCACATCCCTTCTCAGAGATAAAGATTCCACGATTCTAGTGTGTCTTGTACTCTATATTTTACAGTCTCTATACATTTATTTCATTAATAGAAATCATGTATTGTTGTATTTCTATCTTTCTGACAATGTTTATGTGTATTTCATTGTAATATCTCTTCTTTCATTTTGTTCCGAAAATAATTTGGATCAGTGGTATCAGAGAAGGATTCTCTTGATCATTTTTTAGTGCATGTCCCTGACGAGGTCTGAGTATAGAAAGTTGGGTCTCGATCTTGTCTCTTAGTAAAATCGCTCTCGCAGGCTCAAAAAACCCTCTATGGCGGCATAAAAGAAAAATTATGAGGCAAAATATTATATTAACCTAGTTCTTGAGCAAGCTCTCGTGCGATAGAGGGATGAAATGATGGAGAATTTTTCCCACATCCTTCAACGCCTGCCAATAGAAACAGGTGCATATTCATCAAGCGACCACTTTGGAGGAACCTCTCCCTTAAAGGTACGAGTTAATTTTGATATTCCCATATTTGAAGTTCAAATAGATGTGGATGCCTTAGAAAAAAGTTGAATCTGCTAGAAGGTTATTTCTCTATTCACAATTTTTCCAACAGGGAAACGATCACCTTCTCACTCCTCAAGGCTCTCCCCCATGTCAAACATTTGTGGGAAACTTATTGGGAGAAAATTTCCACAGAGGAATATGGAATATATGGGGTCGATCCCACTTGGGATTTTTGTGTGGATGTAGTCAAGGAAAAATACTACCATGTTGATAACTATGAAGACCAATACATGAGATGGTCCACTCTTCGGCAGGAGAAGAGACAAACAATGTCAGAGTTCACAAATACTTTCCATACATTGTGCACCAAGCTAGGTATCAAATACTTTGAGTGACATATGGTTTTGAAATACCGTGGGGATTTGCATAGGTACATCCAAACTGAAATGGATTTCCTAAATAGTTCATCATTAGTCGTTGTCTATCAATATGTTGTCATATTCGAGAAAAAATTTAGGCAATAGAAAAAATGGGAGTTTGAGTCTGCAAATCCACAACAAACAAATCATTGTAAATATGGCCCTAACCAATAGCCTTCAGAAAACCATTCCAATACATAGGAAAATAAGGGTAAATGAAAGATTAAGAATGACACTAGGAAGTGGTGTGACTTCCACAAAATCCCCTGTAACAACACCAATGAATGTCACTCAAAACAATCATTGGTGGTCGAGGTCAAAGACAAGGAGATGAACCTTGATTCATAATTTGATCCAAAAAATATTGAAAACAGATAGATCATTGATGCAGACCCTACTTCTATTGTTGCGACCGCAACAATTCAACCAGAAGAACCAATAGATCCCGATGAGAGGGAGTGCCTCTTCCATTAATAGATGTGGGTGAAGGGGACCCTGTTGCGTTTCATTGTTGATAGCGGTAGCCAGAAGAACCTCATATCAGCCGAGGTCATCAAATAGTTGGGGTTTTTGAAAACACCACACTTGCAACCATACAACATCAGGTGGATTCCTCAGGGACACAATCTCCATGTCAGCCAATAGTGCCACATGTCCTATGGAATCCATCCCTTCAAGGATGAGGTAGTATGTGATGTTTCCCCTCTTGATGTATGTGATGTTGTTTTGGGCCAACCATAAATATGGAAATGTCATGCTTTTTATGAGTCTCGACCCCATAGTGTCATTATTACTCTGGGGGTCAGCTATTTAGGATACCATAGGTAGTTCTGACTATTATTCCACCAAAACAGTGCCGAAAGGTAATATCTCATACTGCAAAATTCATCCTCTTCACATTTTGTTCAAAGGATGCATAAAAGGATACTACAACCACTGCATCCTCATCACCTTATGTCCAATAGAAGCATATTGCAGAAGAGAAAGAAGATATTGTTTCTTCACGTACAATGGTGCCTACAGAATGCTCCGTCAAGCCCAGAGACAACAGGATGGTGGAATAGATTCAACCCCGCCAGCAATAGGTTCACGATAACCATCCATAGACTAAGCATTAAAACTTCTCCAACAAGGCATGCAACTCACCAATATTCATATTCAAAAAACACTTTCCCCTCTTCCCACCTATTCCAAATTCCAACTAGCTCATCTTGACATTTTTCAGTTCAAGACGTTTCTTTGTAATCAAGAAATTTCTGTGTAATTGTGGGTTATTCACTTAAGAGGATTTCTTGAATCCCTACACATCATCTAGGTGGATATTTGTGGCCACCCACCTCTGCCAACTAGATTATTTTGGAAGTTTTCATGTCAGTACATCTTGATGTACTTCGAGGGCCGTTTTGGGGACCTAAACAATTTTTTCTTGGATTGCCAAAGTCAAAATATATATGGAGTCATAGTTTGATGACATAATGCATATTTATTGAAAATATGTTTCCAATGGGCTATCACTTACCTAAAATAGAGATGGCATGAAAACGTTATGACCCCGGGAAGTTAATGTACTAACTTACCCCAACAGGGCCCACATGACTTTTGGCGCTTCATCTCCTAGGGTTAGGTTTTTGGATGTCTATGGTTTTAGCATTCATGTTTATCATAAAAATTCCTTCAGAGCCTCATTGTAATCATGTTCTTGTGAATGAGCATAGTTGTCACATCCCTTATCAGAGATAAAACTTCCACCATTCTAGTGAGTCTTGCACTCTATATTTTTATAGTCTCTTTACATTTCTTTCATTAATATAAATCATGTATTTTTGTATTTCTTTGTTTCTGGAAATGTTTATGTGCATGTCATTGTAATATCTATGCTTCCATTTAGTTCCAAAAATAATCTGGATCATGTGCTTACTTATTTGTAAGTGAAATCTTTCAACAATGTTAGCATTTATGTAACTATGTATATCTACAGAATCAATCAAAATTGCTATCAATCTTACCTTCCACTTCAATCATGGGGGATTCATATCCAACTTGCTTGTTGTCCAAGGTTGGATAAATTATTGGCATGCTTCCTCCCATGTCTTCCATTGTTTCAACGTCTTGAAGGTTGTGTAAAATCCTCATTCTTTTTCCTTTCTGAGGGAAATCCCTATATAAATTATTCCCTTCATGTCCCTAACATTGTACAGGTTGTTGCCTTGGATTTTTCCCAAATGAATTTGCAGTCTTTTTTTCATTTTGGGTTTCTTGACCTTGTTGTTTTTTTGGGAATTATTTCTAAAAAAGGGTGGCTTAAAACCTTTCCTCCTTTGATCATTTTTCCCTTTCATCTTTTAGAACATTAGCCTTCCTTTTCTCTGCTCATAAAGATGCCTTGCTCTCCTTATGGTATCCTCCAAATTATTGGGGTTATAATATTGGATATTGACACTATAGAAGGAGGGTAACCCACTTAGAAACCTTTGTATTTTGACCTTCTCATCATTGATGAAGTATACATACTTCAACAATTTAAAGAACCTCTTCTCATATTCCTCCATTGTCATGGTTCCCAACTTGAGTTCAAAGAACTCTTTCATCTTCTTTCATAGAAATGCTTGGAAAAATATTTCTCTTGGAAATATCCTTTGAAATGCCTCCATGAGATCCTCTTCTCATCAAGGTTCTTGTCTTTCTTAAGTTAATCCCACCACATGGCTAGATTTCCTTGCAAATGGTATGTGGAAATTCTAGCTTCTACCAAGGAGGGGTAATCATGTAGCTGGAAATATTTCTTCATTTCCAATAGCCAGGCGTCTGCCTCTTCTCCTTTCATGTGCTCACCATTGAAATTCAGTGGCTTAATATTCCCAATCTCACCTTACAAGATATCTTCCTCATGCCTTCTCCTTTGCCTCATGACCAGAGACACACTTGGGCTGCTCCATGGACCTGAAATTTCATTCATTCTTCTATTGAATTGCCTTGGATAATTATGGTGCATGATCATGCTTCTTGACTACCTATCATTTTCATGATCATCCCTTTTGCTATGGGGTGTATATGATGACATTTGTCTAGCACTACCTTCTTGCTTAGTGCCAAATTCCTGGTTAAATTTCTTATGAAACATGTATAAGATTTGAAGTATCTCTTCCTAAGCCTTCATAATCCTTTCATTACCATATATATAGCTCTGCACTTGACTATGCATGATTCTCATAGTGATAGGCTCCTGCCTATCTCTTCTTTCATTTGATTATGTCTAAGCATTCCCCATGTTGACATGCAGACCTATGACCTCATCCTCATGGCTGTAAGATCCTTGTTCATCTTCCATAACTCCAATCCTTATATAAGAACCAAAGTTTCCTTTTTGTACCTATAATTCTACAAGAAGTCTGCATGCAATAATTATTGTTAGAAACAAGCATAACATCAAACATTCCATCCATTAGAATAATTTATTCACCAATTTATAGAGTACATAATACACCAAATCAAAATTATGATTCCTTATATGCATTCCTCTCTCAATCAACTTTCCAATGATTGTAACCATGCCTTAAATTGAATTTTGAGTGAAAAGATATAACATTTACATGCTGTAATTCCACTCTTTTACTGCTACATAAATCTGTTTATTAATTTCTAAGAATTTTCATTGCCCAATTCAAAATTCTTAGTGGAAAGATATCTTCCACTCCTCAATACCTTTCCATAATTTTTTTGTTTTCTCAAATATGAGCTTCAAGCTGAAAGTTATGGTCTGTACAAGTTTAGGTTGTTTTACCTAAATTACCCTTGTATGCTACAAGTGTCTTATTTCTCTTCCTGTGCATTTTCAGTTACCCATAACCAAAATTAGACTTCACCTCTTTCTTCTATGGGTCATAATATTTCCATCTACTGCTCATGTTCCCCAAACGAATTTCTGAGCATGGTGTTATGCACTATGGAAGTAAAAATGGTGCCAAAAGTTTACCCTTGCTATTTTGGCTGTAACTTTCTCATATGAATTCTATTTTGTGAAGTGTTTATCTCCTTGGATAGCTCTCTTCAAGTTCTTTTATTTAAAATGCAGAGATAGAGTGTACCTTGGTACACTATATTCTTGTGGTTTTTTACTGGATAAAAACATCGTTTAGGGCCTAAAAAATGCCCCGCAAGTTAATGACCTTCAAAAACTATAACAATTCTCATAAAACTGACTATTTTACCACTTTAAAAACCCTTTAAATCTCAATCGTCGATCTCAAATTAGGAGAAACAACAAATATTGATTTGACTCTATCATCCATCAATGATCGACACTTTCCTTTGGACATGCGCAACTCCTTCCCTAATATACTGACGTGACTGTCGGTCATCGACCCAATTCCCTGACAATTGTTTTGAACTCAATCTCTAAACTGACTGAGAAAACCTTGGTCATCGATGATATTCATTAGCAAATGAAAATCCCCACTAATTTGGTTGACACCCGAATATCGACCCATCAATGATCGATGATCCTCGATGATTGTTGAATACACTCTCCCAAATCGATCAATATGACCATTGAAGCATCGACCAATTTTGGGATGACATGGAAATTATTGACATGGCATGACACGTGGATGCTTGCATGGCATGACATGTCATTCTGAGGTGTCAACTTCGGTGATGTGGCATGAAACGTGGATTTTGACATCATCATCCTCTTCCCCCCATCGATCATCAACTGATTCTCTTGGATGACCTAAATAATTTGTTGAACTCGATCGACACCCAATCATCAACATGTCGTTCATCGACAAATTCTCTTTCTTTATTCGAAATAATTCACCGCATTTGGCCAACCTCCGACCACTGACCCATCAACCATAAAAAAATTCCATCTGAAATCGATAACACTTCGGTGGATTTGTCCAACCCCCAACCGTCGGCCATCAACGGTTAGAAATGTATGATGTCCAAACCAAATCGTTCGCCCTTTCAGTCGACCCAAGCATCAATCATTGATGATTTCTCTTAGTGATATTTAACATAGAAAATTTTTGACATTTCTCCAATTGATCAAGACCATTGATCTATCCCTCAAAAATGATCGTGGCCATTGATTGTATCAACGTCTTCCAACTCTGTCGATCCCAGTCCATCGATGTTTTCTCTTGGTGAATTTACAACACTTCGCCAAACTCATCGATCTAACCATCGGTCGTTGACAGATTCTACTCTTGAACCTCGTACTTAGAAAATTTTTATCACAGTCCACAAGAATATTTACCGTTGATCTCCTTCAACTTCCAAATGCTGAAATTAAATCTCAGTTGTTGATTTGATCAAAATTCCAGATGGCTGAACCTTTAGGGAATTTTTAGTTTTATCAAGGAAAATATTGGTCATTGATCTTGAGGTCAAACATGATCTTGGTCATTGATTAACCAAACTACCTACAACTCTATAGGCGATGATTAAAACTCGAATTTCAACCATTCTAGGTCAAATTTCGATATGAAAATTTACCGCTTGGCTCCATGGAACCTCTTAAATAATATGTATTCATTTAAATCTATATATTTTCCCATAGATTTGGGGATTTCTCTCTAAATTCCCCATTTTTCTCCAAATCCGTCATAGACAAAATCTGCAACAATGAATTTCACCAATTCACTCTGGTTCGAGCCTATCCAATCCCATTGTTCAAACCAAATGTTCTGATACCGTAATTTAATGTCCCTAGCCCAACCGAGGGACATTACGGTGCAGAATAATAATAAAAGAGAAACTTCTATTAACTATTTTAATTCATTTACAATTAACTAATTTCATGTATCTTACAACTACAATCTCAACTAGATTTAACTACTAACTGTCACCATTATTTATATGCATCTACAACATGCTAAAATAGATATGAATTCATATATTAAACTTCATTACAAAAAACTTAAATCATTCTCATTTACATAGATCATGCACATCAATTTAACTCATAAATACAAGATAGAAAACATATAAACACTTATCTTTTAAAAATGGTTGTGAAACTAGCCACTTGAGATGGACGTTCCACCAAACCATACACTGACTGTTCCAAATCTCAACAACTAGTCACCCTCAAGCTGAGGATAGTAATCCAAAAAAAGGGTGGTCTCTCATAGTCCACTCAAAGCTCATAAAACTCACAACCCATTGATATCTTCCTACAACTATCCTGATTTTCCACCAAATCTCTTCCTTTTAACCTACCCAACCCAAGGAATGTACCCCTATTGCACAAGTGAGAGGTGGGGTGAATCAGTTGTTATTGTGCTTAAACAATTATTCCCATTTTAAACTCTTTACAAAACACTCAATGAAGATCACAATAATGCAGGGAAGTAAGCAATAGAATATTCAACATCAATCACACACATGAAATATACAGAGACCGATATTTCTTGAGGAAACCCATAAAGGGAAAACCTCTTCCTCTTGATCTGATAAGTAATATTTATTTTCTGTACATTATAATTCTTAGGAGCACCAACTCCCTTTGAGGCTACCACCTCTATTTTACAATCAATAACTTGCTGAGAGCACCAACTCTTTGGTTTCTCTAGCACCCACTAGAAGGAAGCACCAACTCCCTGGTTTCTCTAGCACCCACTAAAAGGAAGCACCAAGTCCCTGGTTTCTCTAGCACCCACTAGAAGGAAGCACCAACTCCCTGAGTGTTCCAACACCAAATGGATGGAAGCACCAACTTCTAGTTACACAGGAACCAACCAGTATAACAGAGAACAATAGTTCTCCCTTGCACCACCCTGCCACCCTAGCTTTTCTGGCTGCAAGCAGATGGAAGCTACAACTCCCTATGTTCAAGAACTCACTTGAAACTCTCAGGAAAACAAGCCTCTCTAGCACCTCCCTACCACCCTGAAATATAAATATTTTCTTCTCATAAATTTATCACACTGATACAGTATTTATCAATGGCTTACCAATCTCATCATTGTTCTACTACACTGCTCTTCTCTGCCTGCATCAGTGTTTTCCTTCTTGCATCTTCTTGAGCTTTCTGATCTTCTTATCTGTCTCTATATGTGCACCTCGACTTTATATTCCACTCTCAAATATGAATTTATGTTCCTTTCTTCTTCTGCGCTTTATGCTCTGTGTCTTATTTCCATTCTATGCACTATGCCTCTTCTATGCATTTCATCTCCTTCACACAACATGATTCTACCCGCATAAATAACATTCAACAAGAGAAACCCTCTCTTATCTTTTCTGTGTATATTTATCATGCCAAGTCCATGCCTGATCATGAACCTAAATATTCGTTCTCTCTAGCGATCATTTAGAGACTATTCTTCATCAGTGGGACATTATCCTAAGATTCTTTGGCTTCTCTGGCAATTACAATCTTCAACGTTTTTCCATCTGTCAATTTTCTCTTTGACGAGTCTTCATCCCGCTGGTAGTTACCTCGAGACTCTTCAATTCCTCTAGCAATCACCCTAAAGCTCTTCGGATTCTATGGCGGTTATACTCAGTGTGTTCGTCATCAGTGGGTGTTATGCTGAGATTCCTTAGCTTCTTTGGTAGTCAAAACTCTTCATATTCTCTGTTAGTTACAACCAGTCAATTATGGATTCTTTGGATTCTAAGCCCCTTCCCTCATGTGATCATCGACGGTGAAAAAATGCCTATCCAAAAAGGTGCTTCCCAATTTCTGTCTAGTGAGCGTTGGCTCCCTTTCACGATATGACCTTGGGCTATGAGATTCATGTGACTATGTGATTGCGGGCACATACATAGGTGGTTTGAGAGAAACCTAATTTTCTCCCTACAATTCACTACGAGCCTCCACACATCCTTTCTCCAAAACCATGGTTTCAATTGAGACCCGCTAAGGAAAAATTAAGACCTAAGCATGTTCTGGCCCCATAATGGAGCACGATCGTCAGTCTCATGATCTTGATGGTTCTCCTGAACGAATGGTTCAGATATGTCTTCTCAATTCTGTGGACTATATCTCACCTTCCTACATCAACGACTGAGATTTACTTCGTGATCCAGGCTCCGAGAGTTTGATATCTCAAACCATGTTGTTTTTTATTAGATATCTTCCAGAATGGAAGATCTCCTGACATGTGTGCTCTTCAATCAATGACTCTTCCTTATTTCCTTTGTCCACACGTGATCCTTAGTCTCAATGATTAGGTGACATGTGGCCCTCCAAAGCAACAGGCGAGATCAATTTCTCCTTTCGGGCTTTGGGAGTTTCGATTCTAAAACTTTGTTTGCTCCCGGAGAATTTCACCTGAAGTCCATGATCCAATGACATGTGTCCCTTTAATCCAATGGTTATCCTCCACTATGGGACTTCAGCCTTCGACAATATCAAACATTTATTTTTCACATTTTCCCAGAGTATTTTTGCCCAGAGTTCACGATCCGTTGACACATACCCTCCTGCATGATCAATGATCATAAGTGACTTCGGAACTTCAGGACTTTTGGTTGATCGTTGCCTCATTATACCTTACAGTGGTCACCTGATGAATATGTCATAGGAGGTGGAAACTGCTTGCTGTCAGTTAACACTTCCACTTCCACTGTCATTCCAATGTACTAGATCAACGGTTGAGAATGCATATGAAGTGATCTTCAGATTAGACCACTCATATCCACTTCGGGACTTCAACATTTGAGACTTTGGGACTTAGGGCATCTTCTGGTGGTATAACTCCCGAAGTAAAAATCTTGGAGTGATGTCACTTACTTACGTCACTTGATGACGTTTCATGAGCCTATTAGCTACCATGTGACACTTGGATTTGTGATTTGCACGTACCTAAAGTGCCAAATCAACTTGACACTTGTCATTGTCTAATTGTGCCACATGTCCTTGCTGACATAGTCTTGCTGGTGTGATCTAATGATGTGGTCTTCTAACGTGGTCTTCTGACCAACAACATTGAACCAAGAATCCTCGTATGTCCTCCAAATTTGATGGTCCTTATTCATTTCATATTTCTGGGCTTTAGGTTTTTCCAATCTCAAAATTTCCAAAGTGTAACCTTCTCATATATTTATATCCGAAGTGAATATTGTTCATTGATAAAAATCTTAGATCGATGACTCAATCTTTCTGCGATGTATCTCTTATGGCGTATCATGTCCTTGCACTTGGAATTATCCAATGACTCACATAAATTCGCATTTCGGGAATTTCAAATCTCAAGCCCTCCAGAGTGTAACCTCCTCACGTCTTTAGATCTGAAGTGAATGTTTTTCGTCGATCATGAACTTATATCGACAGTTCAATATTTCTACGATGCATATTTGTTGACTTATCCTATCCTTCCACTTCAAAATGATCTGATGGTTGTTGTTTACTCCGGATCTTTGGCTCTCCGACTCTCTGGAATTCGGATTTTTCAAGTCTCAAACTGAAAAATCCTTGAAGTGATTTTCTCTGGATCTGAGGATTGTGTGCCACATGTCAGTATTGATGATGGATGGTCCCTTCTTACTTAGGGAATTTGACAAATCCACTCTCCTACACTCTTCCAAAGGCTTAAGCTTCATGCATTTATTTATGGATCCAATGACTTTTGATCCTCGATGCTCAGATCCAATGGATCATATCTGTACTTCTCCTCTGTGCTTCCTCTAGTCACTGGGAGATGATCTAAAATTCATCGGGTATTGGGGATTGGTGATCCAATGACCACTTTCATTCTTCCTCCTGAGTTTTCTGATCTCTCTGACTTAGAATATTTTCTAAGTGTTCAAAGGTCTCTACCATTTCTCCTCTTGTGAGTCCTTCTCTTGGAACTCGTCTGCACTTTTGGAAAGCACAAAGCGCTATCTCTTCTAATCTTTTATCTCTGAATACTGTTCACTCCTCTTCCTGAGCTTACGCTTCTTTCCGAGCTTTGATCTCTGCATACTCATTCTATTTTTCCTGAGATTTGATTTTCATATTGTTCGCTTCTTCTCCTGAACTTATGCTTTCCTTGTTTGCAATCATTCCTTCTTTCCTCATTATTGATTTTCTTTCCTGTAAACATGCCATTGTCGCTTCTTTTCTTGCCATCAATGACAAGCACACTCTACCTGTAAACATGCCAACAATCTCCCCCTTTGGCATTGATGGAAAACCTGAAGGGTTACACTGTTCTACTTATACCTCGAACTGTAGAATCCATACCACACCTTTTCTCCCCCTTTGACATCAATGTCAAAGAAAACATGCTCCCCCTGATCTGTTGCAGTACTTTTCAGAGGTATCATATATTCAACCAACACAAACTCCCCCTGACAGGATGGACTTTCTTAGGTGAGAGAAGAGATGACACCCAACTTCTGACAGGGATATTCAAACGGTGTCTTGTATAGGGGTTTAGTAAAGATGTATGCAATTTGTTTTGTGGTTGGAATGTAATGAACTTGAATGATCTTATTGGTGACCTTCTCTTTCAGAAAGTGGTATATTATGGGGATGTTCTTGGTATTGAAATGAAATAATGAATTCTTGGACCTGTTCATCTTCATCTTCAGATGTGACCTCTGTAGTATACTCAATATTGCTCATCTCTCTTACTGGGACTCCTTCATCAACCTTTTCTTGTCATAACTGAATGACTCCCCCTGTGTTTCTAAAGGATGTTGTTGTCCTACTGGAACACTATGCAATTGTAGCTCATATATATTTGTTTTCATCATGCCTACAATCTAAGGCTTTTATGACAATATACATCATAAGAGAAAAAAAGAACCATTAAAAACACTCTCATACCTCCTTTGATTCATTCATGAAGGTGTCTCTCATCTAAACCTACTTTGAGGTGTATGAGTAACTTATGGATGTCTTCCTTGATTTGATCTTCTAAATATTGTAGTATTTCTTTCATTCTTTGAACCTGAGTCATACCCACTTTCCCTTTTTACAAATGAAGGGAATGTGTCATACTTGTCTTCACCCTTTACAAATGAAGGACTTGCATCAGGTTTCCTGTTAAGAACCAAATATCAGTATAACATAGAAAAACCTCAGAATAAGTACTCAACGCCTTGAAAAAGAGAGAATTTCATATAATAAGCCTCTTCGAGGGGGCAACCTCCTTTTACACCACATAAATGTTCAAGTACAAGATGATTCCAAATGAAAATGCCTCCTTGGTATATATAGGAGACTAGGAGGTATAATTACAACTAATGGAATAAAGTCGACATAAATAAAATAACATTACTAATGTAATATGCCCCAATTAAGGGGTAATGAGCCAATATTAGGGATTAACATGCCCCTCCCCTTGAGACAAGTGTTCTCTGCAAAACTTGAGTAACTCTGGATGCTTCTGTATAAAAGACTCATATTCCCAAGTGGAATGTTTAGCCAATAGTTTCCTCCATTTAATGAGATACTCTAAAATGGATCTATTCCTCAGCTGGAAAACTCTTGTGTTAGTGATGGTTTCAGGCTCCAATATGATTTTTCCTTCCTCATCAAGTTATGGAAATATAGTGTGAACTGGGATCTTGTCATGTATAACCTTGTTTAAGCATGAAACATGGAAAACTGGGTGTACTCGTGAAGATGCAGGAAACTCCAATTTGTATGCCATAGTACCAATCTTTTGCAACACCTTATAAGGGCCATAGTAGTTTGGTGATAATTTATTATCCTTCTTGGCTTGCTTGAGGGACATATGTTTGTATGGTTGTAGTCTTAAAAACACCCAATCCCCTAATTCAAAACTTCTTTCACTACAATGTTGATCTTCTTGTTGTTTCATGCGATTATGTGCCATGGTCAGGTTGTCCTTTAAGATTTCGAGAACTTGTTGTTGATTCTCGATGTGATATTCCACTGCTTGTACCTTAGATTTTTATTTTAGAGAAGAAGTGATGGAAGGAGGGTGGTATCCATAGAGTGCCATAAAGGGTGTCATTTTTGTTGCAGTATGAAAGGAAGTGTTATACCACCATTCTGCCAAGGGTAACCATTTGAACCATTGTGT
>ML801917.1:222904-259380 GCA_009831015.1 Picea engelmannii | reverse complement strand
TGATTTATATTGATGGTAATGAAAAAGATACTTTTCCCGTCCCGAAACACATGAATCTTATCTTCGTTAGTTGATTTATGTTTTACTCCTAACCCCCTAGTAGATCAGTAGCATGCATATATGTTCTTGTCTTGTTTGCAGGAAATCTTTGTGGAAGGAGCAGCAGTAGCAAGGAGACAACAACTCAACGGAGGATCTACTTCAACCTTCGGAAAACAAGGTTAGTTCATTCTTCCTGTGCTTGTCTGAGAAAAGGGGTTGAGATTTTGGGTAGAAGGTTAAAAGTTAAATCTGAAGGGTCATGATCTGCATATAGGCTTAGAACCCTAGCTTATTAGTCCGTAGGGTAAAATACCCAACAACATCTGTCAATTGTCTATTTGATGAGTCTTCATCCCACTGGTAGTTACCTTGAGACTCTTCAATTCGTCTGGAAATCACCTTGAAGCTCCTCGGATTCTCTGGTGGTTATACTCAGTGTGTTCATCATCAGTGGGCATTATGTTGAGATTCCTTATCTTCTATGGAAGTCAAATCTCTTCATATTTTCTATCAGTTACAGCCAGTCAATTATGGCTTCTTTGGATTCTAATCCCCTTCCTTCACTTGATCATCGACAGTGGCCAAACACCTATCCAAAAAGGTGCTTTTAGATTTTTGTCTAGTGAGAGATAGCTCTGTTTCATGATATGAACTTGGTCTATGAGCTTCATGTGACCACACGATTGTGGGCACTTCCATAGGTGGTTTGAGAGAAAACTGCTTTTTCCCCCACAATTCAGTATGAGCCTCCATGTGTCCTTTCTCCAAAACCATGGTTTCAATTGCGGCCCGCTTAGGAAAAATTAAGACCCGAGCATGTTCTGGCCCCACAATCAAGCACGACCGTCGATCTCATGATATGGATGGTGCTCCTGAATGGACGGTTCAAATCTTTCCTCTCAAGTCTGTGGACCAAATCTCACCTTCCTACATCAACGACTGAGATTTACTTCATGATCCGGGCTCCGAGAGTTTAATATCTCAAACTTTGTTGTTGTTGACTGGATATCTTCTGGAATGGAAGATATGCTGACATATGTCCTCTTCAATCGATGAATCTGACTTATTTCCTTTGTCCACACATGATCCTTAGTCTCAACGATCAGGTGACATGTGGCCCTACAAACCAATGGACGAGATCAATTTCTCCTTTCGGGCTTCAAGAGTTTTTATTCTCAAACTCTGCTTGTTCCTGGAGCATTTCACCTAGAGTCCACGATCCAATGACGCATGTCCCTTTAATCTAATGAATATCCTCCGCTCCAGGACTTTGGCCTTCAACAATCTCAAACCTTTCTCCTTCTTGTTTTCCCAGAGTAGTTTCTCTTGGAGTTCACAATCCATTGACACATACCCTCCTACACGATCAACAATCATAAGTGACTTCAATACTTCAATAATTTAGGATCATCGTTGCTTCATTCTCCTCTAGAGTGGTCACCTGTTGAATAAGTCATAGGTGGTGGAAACTTCTTGCTGTCAGTTAACACTTCCACTTACATTGTCCTTCCACTGTACTATATAAATGGTTGAGAATGCATCTGAAGTGATCTTCAGATCGAATGACTCGTATCCACATTGGGACTTTGGGGCTTAGGGCATCTGCTGGTGGTAAATCTCCTAAAGTAGAACTCCTAGAGTGATGTCACTTACTTATGTCACTTGATGATGTGTCATGAGCCTAGTAGCTTCCACGTGTCACTCAGATTGGTGATTTGCACGTACCTGAAGTGCCAAATAAACTTAACACTTGTCATTTTTTGATTGCGCCATGTGTCCTTACTGACATAGTATTTCTAATGTGATCTGTTGATGTGGTATTCTGACGTAATATACTGACCAACAACACTGATCCAACGGTCCTCCTATGTTCTCCAAATCCGATGGTCCTTATTCATTTCAGATTTTCGAGCTTTGGGTTTTTCCAATATCAAAATTTCTGGAGCGTAGCCTCCTCAAATATTTATATCTGAAGTGAATCATGTTCGTTGATCAGAATATTAGATCAACATCTCAATCTTTCTGTAATGTAGCTCTTCTGGCGTATCCTATCCTTCCACTTGGAATGATCCAACGACTGACAAAATTTCGCATTTTGGGAATTTCAAATCTCAAGCTCTCCAGAGTGTAACCTCCTCGTGTCTTTAGATCTGAAGTGAATGTTGTTTGTCGATCATGAAATTAGATCGATGGCTCGATCTTTCTATGATGCGTCTTTGCTGACTTATCATGTACTTCCACTTCAAACTAATCTGATAGTTGTCGTTTACTTCGACTCTCTAGCTCTCCAGACTTTGGGTTTTTCAAGTCTCAAACTAAAAAATCCTCATAGTGATTTTCTCCAAAGTTGAGGATCGTGTGCCACCTATCAGCCTTGATGATGGATGGTCCCTTCTTACTTCAGGACTTTGGGATTTTGACAAGTTCATTCTCCTATCCTCGTCCAAAGGCTTAACCTTCATGCATTTATTTCTGGACACAACAACTATTGATCCTCGGTGCTCAGATCGAACGGATCAGATCTGTACTTCTCCTCTGCGCTTCCTCTGGTCATTGGGCGTTGATCTAATAGTCATCGGGTATTCAAGATTGTTGATCCAGCGACCACTATCATTCTTCCTCTTGATATTTCTGATCTCTCTAACTTAGAAGATTTTCTAAGTGTTCAAAGGTCTAGAACTTTTCTCCTCCTCCGATTCCTTCTCTTGGACCTCGACTGCACTTCTGGAAAGTGCAAAGAGCTATGTCTTCTGAGCTTTGATATCTGCATATTGTTCGCTCCTCCTCCTGAGATTACTCTTATTTCTGAGATTTGATCTCTGCATACTCATGCTATTCCTCCCGAGCTTTGATTTCCATAGTGTTTGCTTCTTATTCTGAACTTATACTTTCCCTATTTTCCATCATTGTTTCCTTCCTCATTGCTTCTTTTCTTTCCTATAAACATACCATCTTCGTTGTTGTTCTTGCCATCAATGACAAGAACATTTTTCCTGTAAACATTCCAACAACCCCTTCACTGATCTCATTCCCTCGAGCATCCCATTCATTTATCACGGTCTCTCTAGCATAGGTAACCATGAATCTCTCAGTTGGGAACTCAAGGGAACCTGATGCTAAGAAAACTACAAACAAACCAACATCAAACACTTGTTGTTACAGTTCAAATCTCCTAGGATTTCACTCTTCATGCCTGACAACCTGTCTCTTAACTTTCCAACTCCAAATATTCTCCAAATACACTTCATATTTCTCTATAATTCTCCTCCATGGATGCACCAGATCCAATATCTCTTTCTTTCTCTCTACTTACTCCTCGTGCACAAAAACTCCCTCTCCCCAATTGTTGTCCCAACCCATATGAATTTACTCTCTTTGGCTTTCCTTTCTTGACTCACACTCTTCCCCAAGATTATTGTACTCAACCACCATATTCCCAATAACTTTGGGATGTGACTACTCACACCCACCCTCCTACATGTATTCAATGATTGGCTTTTCGAACCCTCAATTTGAATTTAGGAATTTCGTACACCAATAGAAAATTTAGGAAAATGGGTTGAATTAATATACATGGGTAATTCCACCTTGAACCCCTCTTGGAAATTATTCTAGACACTCCCCTCTCTTGTGGATTAATTTATCCCCCGTCTCTTGTCCATGTCCCCTGATCAGTTGGCATCACATTTTATCATTAAAACCTAGAAATAGAATTTGCATATTACATCTCTTTGGAAGTAGCCGCATATTATATCTACACAAGCATTAATTAAACTAGGGATTATAGTCGGGATGTTACAATGGTTCATCATGTGCAAAGAATTTTAAGCTATATAATTCTATGAATAAAAAATATTATTTCCTATTATAACCCCATGTAGTATATCATGACTTGAAGGATAATAGGGGGAATGTATACCAAGTGGATAGTAATTTTTCAAGAATTTTGTTTGGGTTCTTTTATCACAAGAGTGAGAAAAATGGAGTCCCTTAACTACCTTGGCAAGATAGCAAAGTAGAATAGAATATTGGTTTGCAAGTTAGTGAATCTGCAAATTAGAAAAAAAAATACAAAGAAAGATAGGAATGACAACAAAATGGAAGCTAAACTAAAAAACTATAAGCAAATGATGCATGAAATTGAACACATGGAATGGTTACCCAATCAAGTTGAATCTTTGAATTGAGAGAACCAAGAGGAGAAATATGGAACTATGAATCCCCTATTCCTCCTAAGGGAGGACTCTTTGATCCCTAAAACACTAGAGATATCAATCTCCAATGGTGAGTTTACAATGATGAAAAATTCCCAAGGCTTAGCTTCACAAGAGGTGTAAATCTTGCAAAATGCTACACTTGCTCAATCTATGGCTCAATGGAAAGATGGATTTCTCCAAGAGAATTTGAAAAACATAACAATGCTATGGATTTGTTCTTTCATTGCATACCATGATCCTCTATTTATAGGAGGATGGAAAGATATTTTACAGCTAGTTTCCAATGTGAATGGGGAGGTCTTTGAAGGTACCTCCCATACTTTCAGTGATCCCAGGTAAGAATTTTAGGAATATTTTTGGGTATGGTAAAGATCCAATCCATACCAGAAGTTACATATCTCATTAAACCTCAGGAAATGTATCTTATGTGTGCCACATGGAAATCTGTTGGGCCACATAGTCTGCCGAGGAGGAGTATCGGTAGACCTAGTGAAAGTTGTGGCAATTATGCATATGACACCACCTACGAGTATTAAATAGTTGCGCTCCACACTAGGACATACAGGCTACTATCGCAGGTTCATTCGGAGATATGCTAACATTACTGCACCTTTGTAAAACCTCCTGAAAAAGACTGAACCGTTCCAATGGACTCCCAAATTTGATAAATCATTTGCGACACTTAAGGAGAATCTCATTACAGCACCGATCTTGATATTTCCAAATTGGGATAAGGAATTTCATGTCCATGTAGATGCTTCAGGAATTGCCTTAGGAGATATCTTAACACAACCTGGAGATGGAGTTATGGATCACCCTATCTACTTTGTGAGTTCGAAGTTGTTACAAGAAGAACACAACTACACAACGATAGAATGGGAAGGATTAGCCATGATCTATGATTTACAGAAATTTAGACATTATCTGTTAGGGTCTCATTTCAAATTCTTTATTGATCATTCAACATTAAAATACCTAGTTAACAAACCTTTGTTGGAAGGGAGAATTTGCAGATGGTTGTTGTTATTTCAAGAATTTTCCATTGAAGTCATCATAGAGCTAGGACAATGCAATGTCGAACCTGACCATCTATCCAAACTAGAGTCAGGAGAAAGTGGCGGAGTAGTGGATGACCAGCTCCCAGAAGCAGATTTGTTCAGGATCGAGGCCATACCAGAATATCTGGAGGACATAGAAATATTTCTCAGTACAGAGGCCTGTCCTGAAACATATTCCACAACCTAGAAACTCCATATGGTCATCAAAGTAGCAGATTATCAGTTGATCACCGGGAAATTGTATAAACTAGGACTAGACATCATCCTCAGATGATGTTTCCTAGATCATGAAAGGTAGGATATACTATGGGAATGCCATAGTGTAATTGTAGGAGGACATGTAGGAGGAAAGGCAAGAACATAGAAAGTTCTACAGGCAGGATTGTGGTGGGCAACATTTTCAAACATGCAAAAGAATATGCTAGGTTATGTGATGTTTGTCAAAGAGTGGGCAAACCGTCACACTGAGATGAACTTCCATTAAAACCCGTTAGAGCGCTACAATAATTTGAGAAATGGGCAGTTGACTTCATTAGGCCAATCGACCCCACAACTAAACATTCAGAGGCAAGGTATATAATTACCACAACCAACTAACTTACTCGTTGGGCAGAAGCAACATCGATACAGGACTATTCGATAGATATTGCTGCCAGGTTCATTTTTAAAAATATCATTACTCACTTTGGATGTCCCAGGAGCCTAACCAGCGATCAGGGAACTCATTTCATTAGAAACACTATAGCAACACTTACAGTAGAATTTATGATTCAACATCACAAGAGCAGTCCATACCAACCACAGGCCAAAGGAATAGTTGAAGACTTCAACAAAATGATGGAAAAGGGACTAACAAAGGTCTGTTGTGCAAACTGAGAGGACTGGGATGATAGAGTTCCATTAGTACTATGGGCCTACAGGACAACCACAAAGAAACTCCACAGATACACATTATTATATCTTATTTATGAAAAATAGGCAATGGTGTCTGCAGAGTTCATCACTCCAAGTCTGTATATTGCACAAGCCACACGTATGACAGATAGAGAATCAGTGGCACAGAGACTTGCAAAGCTACAAGAACTCGAAGAAACCAGATTTCTAGCAGACCTCCATCAGTCGGTTGAAAAGGAAAGACAAAAAGATTGGCACAACCGACACATTAAGACCAAGGTATTTACAGAAGGGGACAAGGTGTTACTCTATGACAGTTGATACCAGAAGCATCCTGGCAAACTATGTATGCAATGGTTGGGACCCTTCCTAGTTGCAGAGATCCGACCATCAAGGGTAGTCTAACTCACGTAACTAGATGGTGTGCTACAATCAATATGGGTGAATGGTGCTCACCTAAAGCCATACCTATCTCAAAACTAATAAGAAGGAAATTTACTCCATTCCGACGGAGCTTGTACAATAGCTAGATTTGAGTTTCATTTTATTTCTGAAATTTTGTAAATTCAGTTAATAATGTCCATGTGCATAGCATTGCGCCATAACACATAGTTCATTTGTTTTGTTTAAGTGTTGATTGATACAGATCTGACGATTCAGTAGTACAAAACCTCAAGCATGAGAAATTCCATTAATGATAGTCATTAAAGTTGATGGGAACAACACAACAGTTTCTTGCAAAGGCATCACTCCTCGCCCAAAAATGGCAGGACAAGGTTGAAAGATTTCACAAAGTAAAACACCGAGATTTAGAATTGGTACTAGAATTGGGCCCTTCATTTGAGGAGGCAAAGGAAGAAAAGGAACAAACAAAAGATCCCAAAGAAGAATAAAATCCGAACAAGGGAAAAAAACAGTTTTTCTTGGAGGATGTGAAAGAATCAAATGCTTGACTCGAGGACAAGTCAAGGATTGTGGTCAGAGCATGTTGGGTCCTTCGTTTTTGGGAAGAAACTGTGCAAGTTTTGACCAAGCACGAGTTGCGCAAAATTCATCAAAGGATGGGAGAAAGAGCAATAGAAAATAGTTGCAGAAGTCAGCGCAATGCCAACTAAGAAACAAACAGTTGCAACGGAACAAGAAATCGGGCAAGATGAGAATGAAGACACAACCCAGCTATATATAGGGTTGAATATAATTGTAAAAGGGTTGGTGTTGTTATTGTTGTTCGTTCATTTAATCGGTTGGATTAGATTTGGGTTGATTCATGTCTATCAGATTCACCCAAGGTTTTGGGATTAGTGTTGAAACTTGTTGTAAGTCGAGAAGAGACAAGCCAGAGTCTGTACTGAACCTTTCTATGTAACTCTGAGTCTGTAATGAAGGAAATATCCTGGAGCTAATATGAAGGAGAACCAAATTTTCAAAATATGATGTGTCTTTGTATGTTTACTTATGCATTACATTGTTCCTTTATGGTTTATGAGTTTTGTTTGATGGTTCTATGGTTAATCATTGTTCATAACATAAGTAGGTTCAATTATTGTGGTTAGATGTTTCAGATATGATGTTGTCTCTTGCAAAACAACAAGAATGAGTTCTAAATGATCTATGGATCCTCTTTAGTATTTTCCCTACCCTTCCCTATCTATCTGTCTCAGCAGCGCTTTGAGTGAGACTTCTTCTCTTTGGAGGAGATGAAAATGCCAGTGCTCTAGACTACATGGTACCTTTTGTTGGTAACCTGAGAAGGACCCTGGTTTGATCAAATTCACGTCAACATATCTTCACAATGTCATTGCAAATGTTCTAATATTTCGTAGCACTGTACCGCTCCTGTCAAATCGCTACAAAACCTTCTTATCTCCATAATGGAGTGTAATTATGAGTTTTAGCATCGAATTTAGTGGTGCCATCGTGTCAAAGGTCATGTGGTTATGAGCGTTACACATCAAATTTCCACACCTAGGTACCTCTCCCTAAGTGTCGCAAGTGTCGTAAAAGTGTCATATGCACCTTGCTAACTGTCGCATACACCTCGACACCATGAAATAATATATCTCACAATCCCTAGTCAATGTGGAGGAGAAATATATTATATGAAGGTCAAAATACTATGTGCACATAAATTAATTATCAATATTCATGAAAAGGAAATTAATTTAGTGTGAGAATCAACCTCACATTTGGTTTCTTATTTTTTAGAGGAGGTTGAGGATCTCATGGATGGTTGAAATATTTCCTCCTTAAAATCCTTGAGAGATATTTCCTCCCTAAAATCCTTAAGAGATATTTTCTCCCTAAATATCTTGGAGATCACATTTTAGTGGATCTAATGAGTGATCCTCTCCATGGTGGTTAAGCCTCCAAATCCTATATAATGAGGGATTTCCATGGAGAAAAAATAGAGGGTAGATTAGAGGTATCAAACTTATGATATTGGGAGGAAGCTTTTGGATATAAAACTTATGATATTGGGAGAATCATGCAAGGGATGGATTCGAATTACTTGGAGAGGCTGCTGAAACTGCATATACAAATTGTAAGTGTCTTTTTAATGTTCTCATTAATATATGCTTGACCTATTTCCTTCTAGTTTATGTATCTTTACATATGCTTGTCTACTGTAGATGATTTTTTTTAATCTAGTATTCTAGAGTAGGAGTTTCCTTGTGTCTATTTGTTGTTCGTGGTTTGCAGGTATCAAGATGTGTGAATGCGTTTGTATATCAAGCTCAAATTGGAGAAGCGAGGAAAAAAACTGGAAATAGGTGCATCACACCCTTTCTCCGTCTCTCTCTTTTAAACTAGTTAAGAAAATCTCAAAGGGATGTTGGTGTCCATTTTCATGTTTTTGTATTGGTATTAGGGGTATATAATAAAAGAATATATTCACATATTCGTAGGGAAATTTTCCTAGCCTTAAGGAGTGCAAAGGTGATATTTTACCTGTGGGAAAAATTATGAACAGTTAAATAACCTTTTAGGATATTTAACCATTTTTCTAGGGCATTCGCATCTATCTGACCTTCAAATATGAGAATATCAAAATTGAATTGTACCTTTAAAGGAGAGGTGTTTCCAAGTGGTCGCTTGATGAATACGTGCATGTTATTATCGGCATGCATTGAAGGATGTGGGAAAAAATGTCCATCATTTCAACGCTCTATCATGTGAGAGATTACTCAAGCAATAGATTGATAGAATCTTCTGCTTCGTCGTTTTTATTTTCTTCCACCATGGAGGGTTTCTTGGGTGTGAGAGAGAGATTTTACTCAAGAGAGACAAACTTGATACCCAACTCTTTATACTCGGACCTCGTCAGGGACATTCATTAAAAAACAATCAAGAGCATCCTAGTCTGATACCACTGATCCAGATTATTTTCGACACGAAATGAGAGCAAAGATATAATAAAGAAATGTACAAAGATATATAGGATATCCAATAATATAACAAAGATATGGAAGAGATATAACAATAAACACAGAGATAGAGTAATGCACAATTTCTATTAATGAGCGAAATGTACATAACTGTAAAATACAAAGTGAATGAACTTGTTAGAATGGTGGAAGCTTATCTCTGAGAAGATATGTGAAGGTTATGCTCATTCACAAGAAGATGATTGTTACAATGAGGCTCCAAAGTCATTTTTAACATAAATAAAATCCAAAACCCTAACCCTCAAAGATGAAAAGACAACAGTTTTGTGGACCTCATTTTGGTAGTTTGGTGTATCAACTTCCTGGGGGCATAACTTTGGCATGCAATCTTCATTTGGGGTGCACGATATCTCGTTGGAAAGGTATTTATGAGGAGATTTATTTTGGGAGCTCAATCAAATATTGTTTATATAATTGAGGTTCCCAATCGTGAAAATGCATCCTTTACTCCCTCAAAAAGGCCCTGGAAGTTTAGGAACCGAAAAAAATGTTAAAATTAGTAAGTTTCCAACAAACTATTTTGAGCTAATTGGAATAGATGGGTGGCCATCGATATCCACCTACATAAATCCTACCTCGTTAGGAATAAATGGTCTCCATTGCATTGATTTCCTGGGGGAGAGGGGAAAGTGTTTGTTGAATCAGAACCTTGGTGAGTTGCTTGTCTTACTAGAGAAGTTGTGCTACTTATCTTGTTTAAGATTATCATGAACCTATTGCTGGTGGGGTTGAATTTGTTCAACAAACTTGTTGTATCTTGGCTTGACTAGGCAGTGTGTAGGTACTATTTTAGGTGAATAAATAATATCTTCTTTATCTTCTATAGTCTATTTATGTTGGATAGAAAGGTCTTGGGCCAATGATGCAGTGGTTGCAGTGTCCTTATGTTCACATTTTGAAAAGATTGTGAAGAGACTGAATTTTGTAGTATGAGAGATTAAGGTGTGACACTATTTTGGTGGAACAATAGTTAGAACTACCTACGGTGTCATGCAGAGCTAACCCCCCAAAGAAACAATGACACTACGGGGTCAAGACTCATAAACAACATGACATTTCCACATATATGGTTGGACCAAAACAACATCATAGACATCCAATGGGGAAACATCACATAATACCTTATCCTTGAAGGGTTGGATGTCATATGACAATCAACATTGTTGGACGACATAGAAATATCGTCCCTGGAAAATCCACCTAATGTTGTATTGTTGCGGGTGTGGTGTTGTCGACAATCCCAACAGTTTGATGACCTCTGCTGAGATCATGTTCTTATAGCTTCTACTATCAACAATAAAATGTAATGGGGTCCCCTTTACCCACATATGTGAATGGAAGAGGCACTCCCCCTCTTCAAGATCTTATGGTTCTTCTGGTTGAATTGTTGCAGTCGTGACAATAGTAGTGGGGTCTACGTCAATGATCTCTCTTCTACTAGTATTTTCTTATTCAGATTTAGAATCTGGGTTCAATTCTTTTTGTTTGATCTCAGCCACCAATTACAGCTTCGAGAGACATTCATCAGTGTTTTTCTAGGGGATTTTGTGGAAGTGGAACACTTTCTAGTGTCCTTCTTCATATTTTTGTGACCCTTCTTTTTCTAGAGTTTGGACTAGTTTTAGGGATATTATTTGTTAGGGTCATCTTGATCATACTTTGGTTGTTGCCTATTTGTAGACCTAAACCCCCATTTTTTCTAGTGTCTAAATTTTTGCTCAATTTTGACAACATATCGATAGGAAGCTCCCATTGATGAGATGTCTAGGAAATCCATTTCAGTTTGGATGTAACGATACAAAGCCTCGCGTTATTTCAGAGCTAGATGTCACTCATAGTATTTAATACCCAACTTGGTGTGCAAGGTATGTGTTAGACAACTGAGAGGGGGGGTGAATCAATTGTTACTGTTCTTAAACAATAATGGTTCTTTTAAACTCTGTGTAGAGATACTGAATGATGATCACAATAATGCAGGGAAATAAACAATGGCACTTTCAGCATCATTCACATATATGAGAAACACAGAGACAGATATTTCTCGAGGAAACCCATGCAGGGTAAAAACCTCTTTTTCTTTATATGATAAGTAATGGTTACAATCTTTACAGTATCATACATATGAGCACCAACTCATAATGAGGCTACAACCTCAGTTTTGCAAGCCACAACTTGCTGAGAGCACCAACTCTCTATTTTCTCTAGCACCCACTAGAAGGAAGCACCAACTCCCTGGTTTCTCTAGCACCAACTAGAAGGAAGCACCAACTCCCTGGTTTCTCTAGCACCAACTAGAAGGAAGCACCAACTCCTTGTGTTCAAGCACCCACTTGAACCTTTGAGGACACCAGTCCTCCCTAGCTCCTCCCAACCACCCTGAAATATAAATCTTTGCTACTGAAACTTATTACAGTGATATGATGTTCATCAATGGCTTACCAGACTCATCACTGTTCTGTTGCATTTCATTGCTCTGTCTGCCTCATTGCCTTTCTGCACACATCTCTTGCGCTATTTGTTCTTTCACTTTTTATGCTCTGTGTGCCATGTCCATTCACCTACATAGTTCCTCTTTTGTCCAATTCAGCTGCTGCACTCTGATCCTTCTTCACACATGAATCACTTTCACCAACAACCACAACAAACTCCAACAGCAACAGCAACAACAACCACTTCTCTTCTCTATACTGTGTATTTATAGCTTCTGTGCACCTTGTGCATGCAATGTTCACAATCCTCTACATGCTGACTCTGCGTTGTTATCCTCCACCTCTCAATTGTTCTGTCTGATCATCATCGTGACTCTTCAGTTTCTCTGGCAGTTGAGACTCTTCGTCTTCTTTGTGACAGTTGAGCTCACCTTCTCTGTTTTAGTTACAGGCTTCCACGCTCATCCATATGTCAATCCCTTCTAAGAATAATATTCCTTCACTTGGACGAAGCTTGGAGACTCTTCATCTCCTCTAGCGATCACACAGGGGTCTCTTTAAATTCTCTAGCAGACGCAATCAATCATTTCTGGCAGTTTCACTGTGTCGTTCATTAGTAGCCCTTCGATCAACACTTGATCTGATGGTTCAGATTACGTCGCAATTTCACCTATCGCGATATCGGGATTCCTGATGTCAATAATTTTTGACATGTCCAAGTCTCAATCCCCGATGCCTCTCCATCAACGGTCCAGATCAAGGCTTGATCTGACGGCTCAGATTGCATCGTGATTTCACATATCGCGATATCGAGATTCCTGATGTCAATAATTTTTTACATGTCCAACTCTCGATCCCCGAAACTCCGACAAGGTGTCCATCTACTAACGTCATACGTGGATTGACACGTGTTGAATACTGCCACGTGTCACTCTGATTCGTGACTTACATGTGCCTGAAATGTTGAATCAGTCTGACACTTGTCATTACCTGGTTGTGCCACGTGTTCCTAGCTGATGTGGTCTGCTAATGTGAGTCGGGTCGACGGTCTAGATCACATCTTGATCTAATGGCTCAAATTACGCCAGGATTTTGCATATCGAGAAATTGGAATTTCTATTGCATTGTTTCTTTGACATTTCCAAAACGTGATCCTCGAAACTCTGATCAACGGTTCAGATGTGATCTTGATTTGACGGCTCAAATTATGTCGAGTTTTTGTGAGCCCTCTACTCCTTAAACTTTTAAAGATCGTGCAGGTTTTCCTCAATCCAACGGTGGTCGGACCCTGTGCTTGGATATGACGCCTCTAACTTCAATTAGCCCTCTGGTTAAGCTCGTGGTCCACGTGACCTTCTCCTATATGATCGCAGCCAAACCTCCTCATCGGGTTTTCGGACTTTCCAATGTCGAAACATGTATGTCCTCAGGATTCGCGATCCCTCGAATCCTGACACGTTGTTTACACACTAATTCTCCTGGCTAGGCTCCTGGCCCATATGACCGTTATCCCCGTGACCGCAGTCTTACCACTCGTCGGGGTTTCAAGATTTTCAATGCTACAATGCATTGACTCACAGGAGTCCCGATATGTGAAACCCCGATGAGTCATCCCTCCTTTCAGGATTTCACCTTGGATTTTCTTGATGGTAAACCTCGTGAAGCTCCTGTCCGATCTAACGACTGACGGGATTTCTAAATGAGATCCAACGACTGTCGATCTCTCCCTTCTGTAGGCTTCTCCTAAGCTCCTCCTGGACATAGAAACCAACGGTCCAGATCTTCTTCTTCAGCTGATCTGATGGTGGTTGTGCTCCCTCCTAACTTTGCACACTTTCCTCGCAACCTTGGGAGAATTACAAGTTCTCAAAGGCCTAGACCTTTGTCTTCCTTCTCCTCTGCGAACTCCTGTACCTTGAGATTTTCTACGCGTGTTCTCCTCGACGTTGTTCCTCCTGAGCTTTCACTTCCGAATCCCCAAGGGATTCTTGGACTTCTGTGCCTCTGCAGAGTCTTCACATGCACACTATGATCCTGTCGTCTTCACTGTTGTACTTTCCATCAATGACAAGCATACGCTACCTGTTAGACATTTGCCAACAGTATGGAAATTATTTGTGAACTTCGGCACTATTTTTCCCCTATCTTGTCACACTATGGTCCATCTCATGTACTGGTCATCATAGTTACCAACAGGGTGATATTGTTGCTTGACCACATCAAAAAAAACTCCTAAGTGGGCTCGGCCCCATATATTCCAGACTCCTCTATGGAAATTTTCTCCAAGTATGTTTCCCACCAATGTTTTACATGGGGGAGACCCTTAAGGAGTGTGGAGGTGATATTTTCCCTACTAGAAAAATTGTGAATAGAGAAATAACCTTCTAGTAGATTTAACCATTTTTGTAGAGAATCCACATCTATTTGACCTTCAAATATAGGAATATAAAAATTGACTTGTACCTTGAAAGGAGAGGTTCTTCCAAAGTGGCTTCTTGATGAAGACATGGCTACTATTATCGACAGAAATTGAATGATGTGGGAAAAATTCTCCATTATTTTGTTTGTAACACCCGTGTTTCCCCTAACTTGTAATTAATCATTAATTTGGATTACCATGTTGTGGCATGGGAACAGTGTAAATGTATTATCATTTAAATATCCAAAAAACTGACTGTGGGGGTGAAGCATTGAAAGTACTCGCCATGATATCACTAGAGGAAAGAATGTGAAAACTATAAGAGAGGGTTTGTTATGTCGAATGAACCTAAATTCCTCTTAGATGAGGATAACAAACCTCCTATGGATCCCAAGGTGAGAAATCAGTTAATGAAGAAAGGACCAGTGGTTGAACCATCAATCACCCCCATGAATGGAAGCATGGTCTAGCAACAGAATGTCAGCCCGAATTACCACAAGGTCCTGCAGATCCAAACTAACCCAATTTTTCTTTCTGATAGAAGGAACAAGATAAGAGGGATGTGTGTGCAAGGCACATAAGAGAATAAAGAGAATATTGGAGAATGCGAGAAGCTCTCCAACTAAGAACAATGTGAAGGCTGCGTGCTTGATGTTGAGGAAGCATCTAATAAACCTCGTTGAGGCTTTGACAGAGAAAGCAATATCTGAGAGTTTGCAGAGAACGAGACTTGAGTAGAAGGTCGTAAGTTTGATGCTGATGAAGCATCTGATAAAACTCGTAGAAGAGGTGATATCGTGGCTTGGCATGGGGGTGTCCAGAGCACTAAGAATGAATGCCTATGAGCCTATGGTTGGGTGGAAAGGCGCACACCTGTTGTCAGTTAGTTGGTCGCAACCTGTAAAATCTAAGTATTCTCATATCCTATGTAATTGAAATGTAACTATAGATTAAAGTTGGATATCCTATGAATGTTGCATGGATGTGCATGTTTTCTTAATGGTTATACTGTATCCCTTTAATTCTACCTAATTGTGTATTTAAGAAAATAAGAAATTATCTGGCTTGTACATGTAAAAGCATGATCCTTGTGGTGGCTCAAGTTAAAATAAATGAACTGTGAGTTTGTTGACCTTGGGCATAGCCTCACATGTGCATGCCGACACTCCTATTCGTTCTTAAGGAATGATTCTGTTAAGATTAGCAGAGGTAGTGAATGTATGCATAGATTCTCAGTGAGGTGCACAGAGACCGAGAATCTCTTAATTTCTAGAGTTGATAAATGAGTGCAAGGGGTGCACGAAATATTTCTCTAAGTTTTAAGTTTAGGATAACTAGTGCAAAATACCTAAGTATTTTAGAGCTAAAAGAGATCATAAAGGATAGCGAGATTAAATCCCCAAAAGGGGAGATCCTTTTGTTTGGAAGACGAATGGATGATATTAGATTGGGAGGAGCCGAAGCTCCTCACGATCATCGAATCTAAAGAAGGGACACAAATGTTAATCCTTTGATCCCTTCGGACTTCATGGATTCGACGAATTGGGTATATTCGTTGTATAGAAGGTGAATCCCTGAAGTATCGAAGTAAATCTTTGTTGTAGATATGAGGATTCTTAGGAGCTATCCCGACAGTCGGATCCACAATGTAGTCAACTTGGTGTTGACCACTTCGGGAGGACGGGGATGTTGTAATGTCAAGACCCCCCAAAGACCAGAGTCGCGAAGTAATGTGGATTGTGGATCTAAGGATCCTCCGGGACCCTTATTGATCATTCGATCGTGAAGACGCATGTATCATGTCGAGAGAACATGGTGTTGTACATGTCAAGTGACGATGTTTCTAGGTATGGAGACCTCGTGGAAAGGTAAAGGAACTTCGGTGACTTGAGGCAGTTGCCATGTATTCTTATTGGTGTGTCTTTGGATGAAAGATGTCCCTCTAGTAATGGCCTAACAATGGGACCCAAGGGACCCTTGAGCAGAAGTTACTAGTCGTAGATATTTGGGGTTACGTGGATACCCTCAAACCTTTAGATCTAGGTTCTAGTTAGCTTGTTTCTGACCAACTTCGAAAGAATTGAAGTACAAAG
Source organism: Picea engelmannii (assembly GCA_009831015.1). Lineage (NCBI taxonomy): Eukaryota > Viridiplantae > Streptophyta > Pinopsida > Pinales > Pinaceae > Picea > Picea engelmannii. Next base: position 242,782 of record ML801917.1, on the reverse strand, counting down.
GTACAAGGACTCCCGAATTCGCAGGGAGTTGGAGGAGATATAAACCATCCATCAACCACGATGTGTGTCAGTATATAATTAACTCCAGAGGAAAGCCACTGTGGAGGATTTGAATCTTGGTGCTTCAAAAATCCCTGAAACTCAAAGTAACGAAGAGGATCTCAACCATCCGTCGTTTGGGGATGCGTGGCGAGTGATTTGTTACTTCGAAGGATTGTACTTTAGAGGTTTTTGGTTGTGAGTACTTGGGAATTTCCTAAAGCATTGGAGCCTGAATCTTTTGTGGGCCATTCATTTGGAAAGGGAGAAGGGACTATCGATCCCTCTCACTTCATTTCGAAACTTCGCCAATTTGGAGTTCGGGAGAATCGGTGAGAGGTGAAATGACAACACCCAGAGCCCGAAGCTCCGAAGCACCAAATTAGGCGCCTGTTGTCTTGGTGTTTGGTAATAATCTGTGTTCATATGCGATTGTAGATGAAGGGAATGGGCTAGGCCTGTAACTTAAATCTGAATGCCAAATGTCAAATTCCCTGCTAGCTTATGAGTTAGCTGAGGATTAAGCCCAGTCATTGGAATGGTTGGTGGATGAATCTCCACCATAGATTTATGAATTTTGGAAGATCTGGGATATCATAGAACTTAGGATGGAGCTTATTGTGTTGGATCCACATGAAAACCATGTGGTCTTGACCAATGAACACCCAAGGAATTTGGGAGAGGTGTATCCGCCAATTCTAAGCTTAGTTTTGAGCATGGAGACTGTGGTTGGAAGAATCTGGATGAGAATAATATGATAAAGACCCTGAATGGAGGATTGGAGATAGTTAAGGAAAACTAAATTATGATGGCCCACCTCTTAAAAGAGAACTTAGGGGTATGGTGTGTTACAAATTGGTATCAAAGCAAGACAACAACACTTGGCCTGCTTGGTCTCATGCACGAGTCGTATGAAAATATTTTTGGAGGAATTTAATGGGTAACATCCTATCTTACCACATTCCTAAGAGGTTTATTCAAACCTCTACCAAAGAGAGGAATGAAACATGTTGTTTTTTATAGATTTTTTGGAAATATGCATTATGTGTTGCTAGCGTTTTCAAATAAAGAAGTTGACTTCACTGTGCAATTGTACGTTCTTTTGTACAGTCATAAGATTTGGTTACCAAGGCTAAGATGAGCCCGTGGAGAATGTTACAGCCAAACATAAATTTTATGCATAAATTCCTTGAGTATAAGGATGTAGATTTGTTGGCACAGGGGCAGACCCAGGGTTCAACGCTTCAACAACACACCAACAAAACCCTAACTACTGGTCCTTTTGGAAACACCTGCGAAGCAGATGAAGTTTCACCCGAGGTAGAGGTAGGGATGGTTGTAGGACGCAAGTGTCTACGACCCTGCTAGGACACAGATCTATGATAACATTACTTAACATAGCACTTAGCAATTAACATTGATTAATATTTAACTCTTATCAACTTTGCAGGAGAAAACCCTAATTACAGAACAATGCAGTATTCAACAATATCTAACACATCCAAGAACTTAGCATATAGAAATAGATCATATCTAGCATTCATTTACATCTCTAATCATTAAGATACTATATCATATGCATCTAACATATATTGCTACACTAAGAATAACTCACATAACAACCATAATGCACAAAGAAAACACAACACAGAATATATGTGGTTCACCCCCAGCATGGGGCTACGTTCACCAACTCTTCTTATATTTATTATCTTCATTCAATGCACAGAGCCATAAGAACCCCTCTTCATAGGATAGGATATCTGCGTGCACCTCGCCAGATCCTCCTTCCCCGAGTGAGTTCACAACACAAAGCCTTCTTACACAGTCTACACACCAGCTTCTTACAATCACTTGCACTTAGCTCTCAAGTATTAACACATAGTATGCACAAAGCCTCTAGCTCCGCACTAAACCAAAAAAAATCACTACTACTGCTTTATTACATTGCCTATATATCTATTTATACTTTGAAAATGGGGCCTAAACATGGGTAAACCCATGGGCAGACATCCCATACCCGTTACATAAACCCTAAACCCAAAATTCCCTAAAAAGGGGTCGAGATCCCATGATCTCCGCTTCACCTTGCGCTGGGACTTCAACCAGCCTATTGAAGTCCCAAAAATGGTCAAACATAACAAAGGATCTCCAAAACATTGTCAAGGGAAAATAGGCCCCAACATTCACTTGTGACTCGTCCTGAATCACTCAGATCTGGGTAACTCTGCCTCGAAGCCCTTGAGCTTGTCTCGAGCTACCTTGATCTATTGCTTTGTGAGATCCTCCTGCTCGGTGAACTCCTGAAGAACCTTCTATGTCATAGGTCCCTCCAAGTGTTGTTCTATTGTGGTGACCACTTGTTCTAGTTATGCACCTTGTCCTTCAATCTCCTCAAAAAGTGTGCAAGCTTCATCCTGCACTGGATGGAGCTTTTGAGTCACTTCCATGAACTTACTCTAGATGCCATGGACCTGTTGCTGAACCATGTGTTATTCTTGGGACCTTTTCATCTTCTTGACCACGGACAATGGCTTCATCTATGCTTGCATTTTTGCTACCTACTTCTTTGCCTCTTGGAGCTGTGACTCCAGTTTCCTTAGTTCAGGGTCCTCTACAAGGCACTTGTAAGTCCGTGCACTTCTACTGCTAAGTTGTTTGCATTCTAAGGCCAATGCCTTGATTCTTAGGCCTGCACTCTGTGAAGTATCTTCCCTTTGGTCTTGCATTTCCTGCGGAGCTTTCTGAGCTTTCTAGCTTTCTTTCCTATGATTTGAGTCACTAGTTTCCTCTTTCCATTATTGTTCTTATCTCCTCTTAGCATAGTAACTTTTCACTGTGGAGGGTCTTTCATAGGGTTTGAAGGTAATACTTCTTCTGTTTCTAAGGCAGGTGCTCTACTCTCCTGTATGGACAAGGGGTTCAAGTTCTCCTGTGTTCTTTCAACTTTGACAGCCATGTCTCTCATCCTTAGTATCTTTGACTTGTCCTCATGTTCTTCCAATAAGTGTGTTATTCTCCTAGACATGAAATCTCTTATTTCTTTCTTTTTCTGTTCTAGATCTTCCTCTTCTTGTTTCCTCTGTATCTGATCTTTCTCAACCCAATTGTTTCCTAGCAAAATATCAAATGGGGCATTGTTCTCAACAAAATTAACGACTTCAAATTCTTCTTCTGTCGAATTTACATGAGAACTCATAGGTATCTAGGTAAGTCTTCCACATAGGGTTATCATCTTCCCTTTAAACAATCATATTCCTACCAATGAAGGAACCATAGCAGGATTTCCCAAAATTTTCCAAGTTCTTTCTGTCATGATATTCACTTGTGTTTCTTCATCCAGGACATAGTCTATGTTGAAGTATCCTATTCTTGTTTCTATGCACTCCTTCTCTTTTAAAACCTCTGATAAGTTGATGTCTCTGTGATCATTCAGGGTTTCTTTTATCTGTAATAATATAGTCTCTAATTCTTTCTGGGGTTATAACATATCGTTAGTCTCTTGACATTCCTCATAGTCATCTTGTCTCATGTTCATCTTTTCAACTTTAGCAATCATTCTAGGGAAATCTAAAACTTCATGTCCAATAGCCCTAAAACAAAGGCAAATAGGACCTTGACCAGGCAATTCCTTAGCAAGATGTCTCGGTCTTATACAATTATAACAAAGAGTCAATCTTCTCTTTCTCTTGAACAATCCCCAACCTTTCCTATACTGCAGATTGGGATCATAGTGGTGGATCTACAAAAAATTATTTCTAGGATCCTGCATCCATTTTTTAGTCCAACAGTTCTTTCTGTGCATAGGAATAACATATCTTTCACTAGTTCTATAAGATCTATTCATATCGTATCTTCTTTCTTCTAGTTGTTCCCTAGTTTTCAGACTAGGACAAAATATATCAAACATACCTAGATCCATTCTTTCGAAGAAAAAAATTCCACTTATCTTACCTTTATCAGAGCACAAATATTTAATATATTACCTCTTTTCTTTGAATCAGGCTTATTTTCTTAGCACAGAGCTTCGCAAGTCAAGTAGAGTACTGTGCACTAAAACAACAGATCTATGCACAGATATTTCTCTTTTCTTCAGTTCCTAGCAATCATAGTTTCAGGTCTTGACAATGAAACCATTTGTTGGCATAGGGGCAGACCCAAGGTTCAATGCTTCAACAACGCACTAACAAAAACCTAACTACCGGCCCATTCGGCAACACCTACGAAGCAGATGAAGTCTCACCCAAGGTAGAGGCAGGGGTGGTTGTAGGACTCAATGTATACAACCCATCTAGGAAACAAATATGTGATTACAGTACTTAACAAAGCACTTAGCAGTTAACATTCATTAATATTTAACTCTTATCCACTTCGCAAGAGAAAACCCTACTTACAGAACAACGAAGTATTCAATAATTTCTAACACATCCAAGAACTTAGCATATAGAAATAGATCATATCTAGCATTCATTCACATCTCTAAGCACTAACCTACTATATCAGATGCATCTAACATATATTGCTACACTAAGAATAACTCACATAACAACCATAATGCACAAAGCAACCACAACACAGGATATACGTGGTTCACCCCCAACATGGGGCTATGTCCACCAATTCTTCTTCTCTTTATTATCTTCATTCAATGAACAAATCCACAAGACCCACTACGCATAGGACAAGAGATCTGTGTGCACCTTGCCAGATCCTCCTTCCTCGAGTGAGGTCATAGCACAAAGCCTTCTTACAAAGTCTGCACACCAGCTTCTTACAATCACTTTCACTTAGCTCTGCAAGTCTTAAACATAGTATGAACAAAGCCTCTAGCTCTGCACTAAGCCAAAAACATTCATTACTACTGCTTTCTTACATCACCTAGATATCTATTTATAAATTTCAAATGGGGCCTAAACATGGGTAAACCCACGGGTCGACATCCCATACCCATTACATAAACCCTAAACCCAAAACGCCCTAAAAAGGGGTCAATATCCTACTATCTTCGCTTCACCTTGCGCTCCACCATCGACTAGCCTATCGAAGTCCAAAAAATGGTCGAACATGACCAAGGACCTCCAAAACTTGGTCAAGGTCCAACAAGATTAAAATATAGTTGGGATTTTACCCAATGAGATTGAATCATGCTAGTTTATGGCAGAGAAAGCCTACTAGTTCTTTTCAGAAATGATGTCCAATCATACAGGGATGGGATTATGCTGAAGAATACTAATATTTAAACTAAAATAGCAATCTGAATGGATGGAAATGATCCGTAGAAGTGATAATTACTTATTTAATGAAGGTTTAAACCTTGTATATGTGTATAATCCCTCACGATCAAAGGAATGATTCTGGTGATCATTCTTTGAGAAGGGAGAGCATGCACAACTCTCAGGTTTCAAAGGGAACTGAGGAACGAATTTTGTTTCTGGGTGCATGGATTGTTGGACAAGGTTTTTCTAATCAATATGATAAACAGAGCTGTAGAAATATAGAGTGATTGAGTGAGAAATCACAACAGTATCCCTTACTTGGTGGATAGGAAACTAATCTTCCAGAGTTATTGTGGGAGGAGCAGAGTGGCCCCCATCCCTGACTGTTACTGGACAAAAGGAGGAATTCTAGGTGTAATGGTTAATATTGATCTTGACCTAAAGATACTCTGGATTTATGAACTAGGATACTTAGTAAGTGACATAATTCGAAATTGCATTTGGGATTTAAGGGAATAGTCCAAATGATATTAGACATTAAATTGTTATAATTAAGATAAAATAGCTGACTAAATGTTGATCCTGAATGTGGTGAAAGAAGTGTTGAGGCACTTCTAGAATCCCAATGGGTCATATTGACATCCAGTGGTGGGTGGTATCCATATATATATATATTTGGAAGCTAGATTGGTTTCCCTGTTACCTTGGGAATTATTTTAATTTCCCATATTATATTTATAAGTTGGGTAATGAGCTATGGAAATTAAGGCAAGAGAGTTTTCTTGCTGATTGTTATCATACAAAAGAGAGAAAAGTAACCTTTGTTGGTTATTATGAAGAGAGGAAAACATCAGTATGAGTATGAATATGAGATTAGTCATGTAAGTGACCATAATATTTAACTAAAGAGCACTAATGATAAAACTAAATTATCAGGGTGAATAAAGAGGTGCAACATATGCACCTGCATATACACAAATATGTGCATACATACTTATGAGAATAATATGAATAAAAGATCTCAGATGAGAGGGAAGCTCAATGTTGAGTGTTCCTATGAGACTTATCATAAGAATGATTTGAAGATCCTTGGGAGAAGGATATAGAAGTCTGATATGTCCATGTGTGTGAATGACATGGAAAAAGGTGCAAGCAATGAGATTGGATGATGAACGTATGGACTGTGTGTGTTTATGATTGAGTGCATGGATTTAATGCATTATGAAGCTTCTTGATATAAATCATGATAGTAATACCAGTTAGTTGTGACTGATATTAAATGTGAAAGTGATGAACATGCATGATGTAAGAATAAATGTATACTAAAGGCACAATATGGTTTCCTTGATGAGTGATATGTAAGTCAAGAATTGTGCTTTCCAAGATTAAGTGAATACCATGGATGCATGGTTGAATCCATTTAGAAGAGTCATGAAAGCTCTTTGTTGAATGATAGCTTAAGGGGAATGTTCTCCATTACCTTAAGAAACACTAGTATAAATAGAATAAAGAGTGGATGAGCAAGGATGCTCTGTTGTCATGATAAGAGGCAGTTGATTCTGCCTTTGAGGGTCACATGAGAATGATCTTGAACAATCATGAGTTGACTAATTTTAAAAAAGAGATGTATGTAGGTTGTGAAATATACCCATGATAGCTACACACAAGCTTATGATTATGCATATGGTTAAGCACATCATCGATGTAAGTTAACAAAACCATAATATGTGTGGATACATAATTGAAATTCATGAAAACGATGCATGTTTATAGTTCTTATGGAGTATATGGTAAACAACTAAAGCTAACTCGAGGTTGAGGCCATCACATATGGTGAAGGGTATGAAACAAGGAAGTTTCATGCTGAAGGAGTTCCCTGTGGAGGAACTAGTTGAAGACTCTATCAGGAGAACATAGTCACAACCTTAATGACTGCTGAGAATTAAGCAACAAGCTACAAGCTTGTATATATATATACATATATAATAATCATCAATTACATTTTGAAAAACATCATGTAATGAATAGAAGATAAAGAAAAGAGTAGAAATATCACAATAAGAAGGATTGCATAAGTAAAGGAGGAGAAAAGGAGGAACACTTTTCTCACTCTAAGAACTCTGAATTGTGTAACAGAGTCGTAGGATTAAAAGAGCAGTTGTGGAAACCAATATAGCTGGTAAAAGGAAAATAACCCCCCTGAGTATGATTAAGTGAATAAATGAGTATGTTTGAATGAATAGTCTTGGTTGAAGACATGATAAAGGAGAGGCAGTGAGGTCTTACAGATAACTCAACTGGGGTGAAAATACCCATGCAATGTAGAAATAATTAGAATAAGGGGAGAGCCCTCAATTATTTTCTTACTAAATATTATGTTTTCTCTAGGATGAGAGAGTTGGCATGCTGATGAAAGTAAAAGGTTTTGAAACCATAGTGATGATGGTTGTATTACTGTAGAAATAGTCGATATTTGTTTATGTTGCACTCATGGAAACATTCTAGGATAATGTGATGAAGTGCATAAAGATATGGTAGGACATTTTGAATATGTTTTATGGATTTGCATGTTATAATATATGAACTTTGTTTAATATTACAACTAATGTAATTGTGACTCTGATGATGCATGCTATGTATAGAAAGGAATTGAAGTTGTTGAGGAAGATAGTTACCAATGATGGGCAATGTCAAGCAGAGGATTACCATGAGAAGCATGTGGTTGAAATATTGTTGACAGGGATGTAAAAGTACCCATACAACACTGTTGATGAAGTTAAAAAAAATTAGAAAGAGGGTGCTAGAAGCCATGAACTGGTATAAAAATGTTCATGCCTATGTGGCACAAGGTATGAAGGGATTTGGTAAGAACTCATTTCTGAAATATTGTCTTAATTTTATGCATGGACATTTGAAAGGCAGTTGTATGCCTTGGATACCCAAGTAGGGTATGATTCAGGAAGGAGAACCTAAATGATGGAGGTGTGAACCTATGGTAGTAAATATTGTTTGTATTCCTTGGAATAATTCATGAACTGATATGTCATGAATGCATTGACAAATCAAGGAATGCTTAAAGGAATTCATGTGAAACCTTGAGTTTCATGAATGACGATTTAAGGTCATGATCGATTCATAGCAGAAAATATGGTTCTGCTAAAATAATAATTATGGACAAAGAATCCATATAGTAATAAGTTGGTTGAATTGTAGCAGACCTTGGTGAGAGTTCCTAACTTCAAAAGTGATAATTTGAAATTGATTCAAGGGCACATTATGTGTGAATGTGACCATGATCATTGGCACATTGATTAAATTCACTTAATGATTGAATTGCATCTAGAAAGGTTGATATACTAAACTAATGCATATGTAAGGAATAAAATTTCCTTTTTCTTTATATCATGGAATAGACAAAGGTGATTTGATTGTTAGCATGCACCATTTAAGAATTGTTTGTAATGACATTATAAAGGTGCGGTGAAAATATATGTGCATGGGAAACTAACAATTTGTTTGGCTGATTGAAGTTGAAAGTGCAGGAAGAAAAGAGTCTTGGATATGGTTGTGCTATAAGTCAAGGAAGACTAATTACCTACTGATCCAAACCACAAAAATGGAATTTTCTTTGAAGGAAATGCATTTGATTGTTAGTGTGTACACTCCTGAAATTGTCCGTGAACCACTGCAAGTGTGCAATGAACATATAATGCTCATGAGAACTCACAATTTGTTTGACTGAGGAATGTTGAAATCACAGGAAACAAAGGGTCTTGGATATGGCACTGTTGTAATCCCATAAGGAAGACCAAAATTGCCTATTGAGCCAAACTGTTATGGGAAAGAAAGTTCCGTAATTGGTGAATCTAGTTCTATGCAGAACAGATCTAAAAACAAATGAGGAAATTGGAAAATCTATGGGTGACAAAATTGCAATAAAATTCTGAAATTTAGAATTTATGACGATGTCTCATGAATTTTTGTATACCTGTGATACAGGTGAGAAGAAAAGATTTGTCCATAAATGACAAATGAAGGCTACCAAGTTGAAAAACATGAAAATTGGCTATAGCTGAGCCATGAAAACCCTGTGATAAGTCATTATCGCTTGGAATATGTTTTGTTGAGGTAAAAAAAGTTGGAGGGACACCTTGGTAGAGCAAGTCTGAGGGACTCCTCGACTGTAAGGCTAAAAAAAAAAGTCTCTAGAACTCTTCTTGTCCAAGAAAGCCTTGGCAAGACAAGATGGATTGCCCAAAGAAATGCATAGCAAAGAAGGGGATGCCTGAGCCTGGGCCTGGAGGGTGAGTGACTGCAAGGAAGAGGAGACTTTGATAATTCTTATAAACTATTGATTGGGATCATGCACACAATGGGTATGTCAAGGAAAAACAATGAGCCTGGATAAAAAGACAGCCATGTGGATACAAATCCATAAACTGAGCAGATGAGTATTGTGCTAAATTGTGAAATTTTCCTCTTGAATTTGAACAACAGTAAAATGTTTTTGCATAAGACTATGATTAATGTGCTTGTTGTCCAAGAACTATTGAAGGCAGGTGACGAAGGTCAAGACTTATGAAGCAGCTGAATAAGAAAAGCATGACAAGTGTTACTAAGAAAGAACACTGTGGAAGGTGTTCCTTTTAAAGGGGGAGGGGATTGTAACACCCTTGTTTCCCCAACTTGTAATTAATCATTAATTAGGATTACCATGCTGTGGCATGGGAATGGTGTAATTGTATTATTGTTTGAATAGCCAAACAACTGACTGTGGGGGTGAAGCCTTAAAAGTATTGGCCATGATATCACTAGAGGAAAGAATGTGAAAACTATAAGAGAGGGTTTTTTTATGTTGAATGAACCCAAATTCCTCTTTGATGAGGATAACAAACCTCCTCTGGATCCCAAGGAGAGAAATCATTTAATCAATAAAGGACCGATGGTTGAACCATCAACCACCCCCATGAACGGAAGCATGGTCTAGATGTGGAATGTCATCCCGAAGTACCACAAGGTCCTGCAGACCCAGACTCACCCGAGTTTTCCTTTTGACAGAAGGAATAGGATAGGAGGGATGTTTGTGCAAGGAACGTAAGAGAATAAAGAGAAGAGTGGAGAATAAGAGAATCTCTCCAACTGAGAACGAGTCGAAGGATGTGAGAGTTATGTTGATGAAGCATCTGATAAACCTCGTCGAGAAAATGACAGAGAAAGATATCTCTGAGATTTTGCAAAGAACAAGACTTGAGAAGAAGGCCACGAGCTTGATGTTGAGGAAGCATTTAATAAACCTCACAGAAGATGTGAAAGAGAAAGGATCATTGAAAATTGGCATAAATTCCCTGGTGATATCATGGTTTGGCATGGGGGTGGCCAGAGCCCTAGGAATGAATGCCTCTAAGCCTATGGTTGTGTGTAAAGTTGCACACCCGTAGTCAGTTAGTTGTCTGCAACCTATAATAGATAAGTATTCTAATATCCTGTGTAATTGAAATGTAACTGTAGATTAAATTTGGATATGCTATGAATGTTGTAGGGATGTGCATGATTTATTAATGGTTATACTATATCCCTTTAATTATGCCTAATTGTGTATTTAAGAAAATAAGGAATTATTTGGCTTGTACACGTAAATGCCTGAGCCATGTGGTGGCTCAAGTTAAAATAAATGAATTGTGAGTTTGTTGACCTTGGGCATAGCCTCACGTGTGCATGTCGACATTCCCAGTCATTCTAAAGGAAGGAGTTTGTTAAGCTCAAGAGAGGTAGTGCATGTATTCACATAGTCTATGTGAGGTGGGCATAGACCGAGAACCTCTCAATTTATAGAGTTAATAAATTAGTGCAAGGGGTGCGAAGAAGATTTATCTAAGTGTTAAGTTTAGGATAATAGCGAGATTCAAGCCCCAAAAGGGGAGATCCCTTAGTTTGGAATATGAATGGATGATATCATTAGTTCAGGAGGATCTGAAGCTCCTCACAATCATCATATCTGAAGAAGGGAGGTGGATGTTAATCCTTTGATCCCTTCGGACTTCACAGATCCAGAGAATTGGGTATATTCGTCATATAGGAGGTGAATCCCTCAAACTATCGAAGTAACTCTGGGTTGTATATATGAGGATTCCCGAGAGCTATCCCTACCAATGGATCCATGATGTAGTCATCTCGTTGTTGACCGCTTCGGGAGGACAGGGATGTTGTAACATCAAGACCCCCCGAAGACCAGAATCATGAAGTAATGTGGATTGTGGATATAAGGATCCTTAGAGACCCTTATTGACCATTCGATTTTGGAGATGCATGTATCATGTCGAGAGAATGTGGGAGGATATGTGTCGAGTGATGGCATTGCTAGGTATGGAGACCTCGTGGTAAGGTAAGGGAACATTGGTGACCTGAGGCAAGTGTTGCGTACTCTTATCAGTGTGTCTTGGGATGAAAAATGTCCCTCTAATAATGGCCTAACAACGGGACCCAAGGGACCCATGAGAGAAATTTACGAGTTGTATATCTCTATGGTTATGTGGATACCCTCATACCATCATATCTAGGATGTGGTCAGCCCGATGATGACCGAATCCAGAAGAATTGAAGTACAAAGTTACGAGGAATCTCGAAGTCATAGGGAGCTAGAGGAGATATGAACCATCCATCAGTCGGGAAGCGTGTCAATATATCATTAACTCTGGAGGAAATCCACTACGAAGGATTTGAATCTTGGTTCTTTGAAAATCCCTGAAACTCAGAGTAACGGAGAGGATCTCAACCGTCCGTTGTTTGGGGATGTGTGGCGGGCAATCTATTACTTCAGAGGATTTCACTTCAGAGGTTTGTTTTTGTGAGTACTTGGGAATTTTCCAAAGCACCGAAGTGCGAAGTTTTTATGGGTCATTGATCTAGAAAGGGAGAAGGGACCGTCAATCCCTTTCACACCATTTTGGAACTTCATCAGTTCAGAATTTGGGAGAATTGGCAAGTGGTGAAGTGAAAATGCCTAGAGCCTGAAGCTCCGAAGCACTGAATTAGGTGCTTGTTGTCTTGGTATCTAGTCATAATCCACAGTCATATGTGATTATAGATGAAAGGAAGGGGCTAGGCCTGGAACTTAAATATGAAGTTTGAACGTTGAATTCCCTGCTAGCCTGTGAGTTAGCTGAGGATCAAGCCCAGTCATTGGATTGGTTAGAGGATGAATCTCCAACATATATTTAGGAATGATGGAAGCTCCAGGATATCAGAGAACTCAGGATGGATCTTATTGAGTTGGATCCACATGAAATCCACATGGTCCCTGCTAATGAACACCCAAGGGATTTGGGAGAGGTATATCCACCAGTTTTGAGCTCGGTTTTGAGCATGGAGACTGTGGTTGGAAGACTCTATATGAGAAGAATATGATAGAGACCCTGAATGGAGGATTGGAGATAGTTAAGGAAAAAAAAATTATGATTCCCCACCTCTTAAGAGAGCACTCAAGGGTCGGGTGTGTTACATTGTCACTCTGTCGCGTGATAACTTGCTCAATCAATAGATTAATAGAATCTTATGCTCTGTCGTTTTTATTTTCTTCTGCCATGGAGGGTTACTTGGGCGTGTGAGAGTGATTTTCCTCAAGAGATATAATCTCGATACCCAACTTGTTATACTCAGACCTCGTTAGGGACATGCACTGAAAAATGATCAAGAGCAGTCTTCTCTGGTACCACTGATCCAGATTATTTTCAGCACAAAATGAGAGTGAAGATATAATAAATAAATGTACAGAGGTATATTGGATATCCAATAATATAATAGATATATGGCATATATATAACAATAAACACAGAGATACAGTAATACACAATTTCTATTAATGAGTGAAATTTATAGAATTGTAAAATACAGAGTGAATGAACTCACTAGAATGGTGGTAACTTATCTCTGAGAAGAGATATCACGGCTACACTCATTTGAAATAATATAATTGTTACAATGAGGCTCCAAAGGAATTTTAAAAATAAATAAAATCCAAAACCCTAACCCCAGAAGATGAAAAGCCAACAGTTTTGTGGACCCCGTTTTGGGTAGTTTGGTGTATCAAATTCCTAGGGGCATAACTTTGGCATACGATCTATGTTTGGGGCGCATGATAACCCGTTGGAAAGGTATCTATGAGGAGCTTCATTTTGAGGGATCAATTAAATCATTTTCATAATATTGAGGTGATCGATCATGAAAAATATTCGTTTAGGCCCTCAAAATGGCCTTGAAAGTTTAGGAACCAAAAAACTTCTAAAAATAGTAACTTGCCAACAAACTATTTTGAGCCAACTAGAATACGTGGGTTGCCATCGATATCCACCTAGATCAATACTCCCTCCTTATTAAGATATTTTCTCCATTGCGTTGAGTTCCCAGGGGAGAGGGGAAAGCATTTGTTGAATCTTAACCTTGGTGAGATGCTTTCCTTACTAGAGAAGTTGTATTGCTTAACTTGTTGAATATTGTCATGAACTTGTTGTTGGTGGGGTTGAATCTATTCAACCAACCTGTTGTATGTGGGATTGACTCAGAAGTGTGTAGGTACCATTTTAGGTGAAGAAATAGTATCTTCTTTCTCTTCTACAATGTCTGTTTGTTGGATAGAAAGGTCCAGGGCCAAGGATGCATTGGTTGTAGTGTCCTTTTGTTCACCTTTTGAACAGATTGTGAAGAGGCTAAATTTTGCAGTATGAGAGATTACCTTCCAGCATTGTTTTGGTGGAACAATAGTCATAATTACCTCCGGTATCCTATAGGGATGACCCCCCAGAGTAACAATGACACTATGGGTTCGAGACTCATAAACAACATGATGTTTCCACATATATGGTTGGCCTAAAAGAAAATCACAGACATTCAGCGAGGCAACATCACATAATACCTCATCCTTGAAGGGATGGATGTCATATGATAATCGACACTACTGAATAACATGGAGATCTTGTCCATAGAAAATCCACCCAATGTTGTATGGTTGCAGGTGTGGTGTTGTCGACAATCCCAACTGTTTGATAACCTCTTTTGAGATGAGATTCTTGTGGCTTCCGCTATCAACAATGAAATGAAACGGGGTCCCCTTCACCCACATCTGTGAGTGGAAGAGGTGCTCCCCCTCTTCAATATCGGTTGGTTCTTCTGGTTGAATTTTTGCGGTCACAACAATAGTAGTGGGGCCTGTGTTGATGAACTATCTTCTGCTAGCATTTTCTGCATCAGATTCAGAATTTGGGTTCGACTCTTTTTCCTTGAAGTCGGCCACCAATGATTTTTTTGAGTGATATTCAATAGTGTTGTGCTAGGGGATTTTATGGAAGCTTCACTTCTTTCCAGTGTCCTTCTTCATCTTTCCATGACCCTTCTTTTCCTGGGGCTTGGACTGGTTTTCAAGAGGCTATTTGTTAGGGTCATATTTATCATACTTTGTTTGTTGTATATTCACACACCCAAACTATCGTTTGTTTTGGTGCCTAAATTTCTGCTCGGTTTTGACAGCATATCGATAGGTAGCTCCTGATTCCTAGTGATGAGATGTCTAGGAAATCAATTTCAGTTTGGATGTACCGATACAAATCCCTGCAGTATTTCAGAACCAGATGTCGCTCAGATCTTTGATACCCAACTTGGTGCACAAGGTATGGAATTTATTTTGAACTCTAGAACTATTTGAAAACTCTCTTATCATAATTTCGTCCATCTCATGTACTGGTTGTCATAGTTACCAATAGGGTAATATTGTTCCTTGACCGCATCCACAAAACAATCCCTAGTGGACTCAACCCCATATATTCCAGAATCCTCTATGGAACATTGCTCTGAGTACATTTCCCACCAATGTTTGACATGAGGGAGAGCCTTAAGGACTGTGAAGGCGATCTTTTCCCTGTCGGAAAAATTGTGAACAGAGAAATAACCTTCTAGTAGATTTAACCATTTTTCTAGGGCATTTGCATCTATTTAACCTTCAAATACGGGAATATCAAAATTGAATTGTACCTTGAAAGGAGAGGTGCTTACAAAGTGGCCACTTGATGAATATGTGTATGTTGTTACCGGCATACATTTAAGGATGTGGGAAAAATTCTCCTTCATTTCATCCCTTTGTCGCGTGAGAGATTTCTCAAGCAACATATTGATAGAATATTCTGCTCCGTTGTTTTCCTTTTCTTCCACCATGGAGGGTTTCTTGGGAATGTGAGAGAGATTTTCCTCAAGAGAGACAATCTTAGTACCCAACTTGCTATACTCGGAACTTGTCGAGGACATGCACTGAAAAACAATCAAGAGCACCCTACTCTGATACCACTGATCCATATTATTTTCTACATGATATGAGAGAGGAGATATAATAAATAAATGTAAAGAGATATATCATATAACCAATAATAAAACATATATATGACAGAGATATAAAAATAAGCACAAATATACAATAATACATAATTTCTATTAATGAGCGAAATGTACAGCACTGTAAAATACAGAGTGAATGAACTTGCTAGAATGGTGGCAACTTGTCTCTAAGAAGAAATGTGATTCCTATGATCATTCACAAGAATAATATTGTTACAATGAGGCTCCAAAAGCCTTTTTAACATAAATAAAATCCAAAACCCTAACCCTGGAAGATGAAAAGACAACAATTTTGTGGACCCCGTTTTGGGTAGTTTGGTGTATCAACATCCTGGGGGAGTAACTTTGGCATATGATCTTCATTTTGGGTGCACGATAGCTCATTGGAAAGGTATAGATGAGGATATTAATTTTAGGGGATCAATCACCAACTGTTCCTCTTTCTAAGCACCAACTTTTCTACTATCTAAGCAACAAGTTTTACTCAAATAGTCTAAATGTGGTTTTGGAGCTTCTAAAGTTGAGTACCTAGGTCATATTATTGGAAAGGATGGTGTATGGGTAGATCCTAAGAAAATTGAATCTATTAAGGATTGGCCTTGCCATAAAATTATCAGATTATTGCATTGTTTCTTGGGTTTAACAAGTTATTATCGCAAGTTTGTTCAGAATTATGGAAAAAAAATTGCTCCTCTCACTGCTCTCATTAAAAATAATGCATTTAGTTGGATGCCCAAAGTTGATCACTCTTTACAAGACTTGAAATACGATATGTGCATGAATCCTATCCTCAGACTACCAGACTTCACCAAGAATTTTTTCCTGGAATGCAATGCGTCAGGGAAACGAATTGGGGCAATCCTCATGCAATATGGTGAACTTTTGGCTTTCACTAGAAAACAACTTTTGTGGTGACATTTGGGCCAATAAATATATGAAAAGTAAGTGTTATATATTCTGAATGTAGTGTATCTCTGGTGTCCTTATCTATTGGGATAATGCTTCCAAATTAAAACTAATCATTGTAGCCTCAAGTATTTTTCTAGAATAAATAATTTCCTCCCTAAAGAAACAAAAAATAGTGACTAAGTTGTTTGGGTATGATTA
Organism: Picea engelmannii; assembly: GCA_009831015.1. Lineage (NCBI taxonomy): Eukaryota > Viridiplantae > Streptophyta > Pinopsida > Pinales > Pinaceae > Picea > Picea engelmannii. The sequence goes on along the minus strand of ML801917.1, from coordinate 226,043 downwards.
TGAGATCATTTACAAGAAGGAAAAATAAAATGTGGTTGTTGATTCTCTTTTAAGTAAGTATGAAGATGAAGGGTACCCCTAGCTGAATGGTGGTACAACACCTCTTACCATACTTCCACTTGTATGACTCCCTTTGAAAGAGTCTATGGGAAAAACCCATCGTCATATCTCCCACACATGCCAAGTGTCTCCATGATTTAGGAGGTTGAAAACACTCCAATAGTTTATGTGGCCATCCTCCATACCCTCAAAGAAAAAAAAATTATGGATTAGAATCACATGAAGAAACAAGCAGATCAGGGTCGTTCAGAACATCAATTTGTTGAAGGGGACTGATCTGGATTTTATGAGAAGAACGAAATGAATAAAAATTATTAAAATATTCTTAACATGGAACAACAGAGATACAATAAAACTAGTTTTCTATTGAATAAGGAAATAAGATGAAACTGCAAAATGTAGTGGAAAACAAGCATGTTGGAATGGTGGCGGCTTATCTCTGAGAAGAGATGTGACAGTTGTGCTCATTCACAAGAAGATCCTTACAATGACGCTCTTAAGGCCTTTTTACAATAAACACGAATGTAAAAAACCCTATAAATCCAAAAACCTAACCCTAGAAGATCAAGTGCCAAAAGTCATGTGGGCCCCGTTTGGGTAAGTTAGTACATCAACTTCTCGGGGTTGTAACTTTTGCATACAATCTTCGTTTTAGGCGCATGATAGCCCGCTGGAAAGGTATCATCGAGGAGATTCATTTTGGGGGCTAAATTAGATCCTTAAGATATAATTGAGAATCACTATCCCTAAAAACCTTCATTTAGGCCCTCAAAATGGCCTCGGAAGTTAAAAACTGCTAAAAATAGTAAATTCCCAAAATTGCTAGAAAATTGTTCTGAGCGAGTTGGAAAAGGTGGGTGGCCACCGATATCCACCTAGATAAGGGACTGGGGGTTTATTTTTCTACAACCTTATAAGTAAACTTCACTCAAAGATGAACACTGTCAGAAACTCGCCCCCAAGTTCTATGGTTTTTATTCAATTCGAAAGCGAGTGGGGACCATGGCCTACTATTGAGTATCCATTTTGACACTTCTATTATCCTATACTATCCTCTATATGAGTCTATTTTACCTATGATATGTGTATATGATTGACCATTTCCTCCACAAACCTACTTTGTGACCTTTTCCATGTGCATAGAGGGGTAACCTATGTTAAAACATGATTTGTTTGATTTTTTTATTAAATTGGATTAAATGGTTGATTATTTATGCTCCTAATTAATTTGACTATTAATTAAGCAGCTCCATCCGGTACTACCACTGGTACGATACTCCAAAAACCACTTGATTTGGTACTCTTCCTAATATGGTACCAATACTCCTCCTGATCCGGTACTCTATAGTGATCTGGTACCACTGCTCAACGCCTCTTTCGGTACATGCTCATCACCTCTTTTGGTACCAAATCAGTGCCTCTTCTGGTACCAGCCCCGTGCCTATTCTAGTAACACCATTGTGCTGGTCCGGTACCCAGATTTATGACTATGCTAGTCCGATACTAAACCCCTGTCTACAGGATTCACATGTTGAACGAGTATGTTGGTGGTAGTTCCAAGAAGTTAGTTGGATAGAAGTATCCTTAGGTAGTTTGGAGATCACGATAGACTTCATCACTCATGCAATTTGTTTCATGAGGATGAAGTCCATCCCTAGAGATATGATATGAATCACCAATTGTAACATTTTTAAAACATTTGATAATTATCCTTAGACCTTGGTTATAACAGCTCACCTTCTCTAAAAGGGATGTTTTGTAGATGATAGAAAGTAAGTAGTAAGTAGAGAATGATACACATTGTTATGTTGAATGAAATGTTGAACTACTAATTCACTCAATCAATTGAAGGAATACAAATGATATTTTGTGCAATTCATGGGAATGAGTAAAGTGTTTTAGTCTGAAATTTCTTTAGAGGTACCTTGTTGGTTTGGCAAGGACTGACCTCCCCAACCAAGGTAAACCTCCATGTACATGTCTTTGTGTGTTGTAAGTCAATTGTGTGAGTTTGAGCACTTAATATTTGTGTGTTGCAGATGATTTTAAATGCATAAATGTTTCTAAGTATAGTACATATTTATTTATTTTGAATCATTGTGAGTGAATGGTTATACATTGAGCAGAGTAGATAATTCTAGTTCCATTTCTATAGATTGATATTTAGTTGACAAGACTTTGATAGATGTGTGGGATTACTAAGTAAGCAACTGTTATTGTTTTTAATTTATGATTGTGATGTTCTTAGTAGGTATATGAACCATAAGACTTCATCTCTCACCTTCATGCTCCATGTAATGAAGTCTCTCAATCATATTGATTGTTTCCTATATTAAAGAAGGTTTGATTGTAATTGATAGGGTTATGATTGGTTTCTTTCTAGAAATAAATAAAGTGAATTGTTAATTGTTATTTCAAATGCTACAAGAAGCAAGATCTAAGTTCATCTCTTCATTTCATGAGCCTGTAATGAACAGACTTGTCATCTAAGAAAAAACATTTTCAATTGAGTGATTGTTTGAGAGTTTTGTTATAAGATTTATCTTCTGAGTTTGAAGTTGTGTGAAGTGTTCAGATATTCTAGAAACATAGTGTTATGTTATTAATTATTTCCTGATTGAGCTAGATACAACAGACATAGATAGGTTACTTGTTTTCGGCACATATGGTGTAACAACTGTTTTGATTACAAATTCTGGATTGACATATAAATGAGTGTAATATACTAAGCATATATATACACAACCATTTTAGCATTGTTGTCGGGGAGTTGTAAACGGTAATAGGTAGAATTTTGAATTTGATTGGTTTGATGAGTTTGGATTGGATTTAAGGACAATCTGAGGGTGGAGAGAAGACAGTAATATTAGAGGTAAGAACTTGTACACCCAATTTGGTGGGGTTGCTCCAAAGTCAAGTTGTCCTCTTACCTTTGGTAGTTAAATTTTTTTGTTTTATTAGTATTAGAATTTCTTCTTTTTATGAGTAGATATAGGGATAGTTAAGGTAGATTTATTTCTTCCAAAATTTCAGAAAAATTAGAAAAAAAAACAACAAGAAACCCCCCCCCCCCTCCACA
>ML801917.1:207366-222894 GCA_009831015.1 Picea engelmannii | reverse complement strand
CTAATTCGGCTAAATTTTGTGCAGGAACAATTCTCAGAGGAGAAAGTTCAAAGGTAATAATTGAAACAACAACCAAAGGCGCTAAATCTGAAGCCATTGTTCATATTGAAATCATAATACAACAATAAATAAGGGAAGCAATGGCGACCCCATCCAAAGGAGGAGCTGGAAAAGAGACAGAGGTAGTGATAGAAGAAGCTGCATCTGTAGAAGAAGTTGCATCTGCCATTAGGGAAACAAACAAGGTATTGGAATAGTTAGATATACCAAAAAACTCAGTGGTTGAACCATCACTTACTAGGGAGACATCACCAACACCCTACAACATGTTATTTGGAGACATGGCATATGAAGAGGGAAATGAAAACAACGAAACATAGAGATTTGGATCCCCAATATTAGACATCGCCAAAGACGTTGCTATGAAAAATATCCCATTTTCCTCACTACCTCACTTCCATGGTATGTCAACAAAAGATCCTGATTCATTTTTGTTTGAATTTGATATACTATGTAGGAGTTATAATTACACTGATAATTCACAAAAACTAAAACTCTTTCTAGCCAGACTAAAAGACTCAGCATTAATATGGTTTATGAGCCTAGGAGAATACACTATCTTATCTTGGGATGGTATGAAGGAGAATTTCCTCCATAAATATAAAGATTACTACATACCTAGGGATGCTAGGAATGACATATTTAAAATGCAACAGTGTGAGGAGGAAAGTTTGGAAGATTACCTAGAAAGGTTCCTATACAACTACCAAAAGACAAAACAATTTGCCTTAGACACAGACACAGTTAGGACCATATTACTAAAAGGTGTGAGGGATAACTACATTGAGGTAATAAACTTCATGAGTTCTGGATATGTGTACCAAAATCCATTTACAGACATCGCAAAGTGTTGTAAAAGATACTCCCCTAGTCAAGCCAAAACATGAAAAAGTGTAAGGGATCCTATAAACAGAATTATTAAACCCACACCAGGAGGTGTTACTAAGATAGAATTGGGGAATCTACCAGAGAACTTCAAAACAGATATCCTAAACACCATCAACTCCCAACTTGATACCATTAAAATTAAAAGAAAACAAGAAGAAGAAAATGCTACTTTGGCAATTTTTTGTCCTCGATGTAGGAAAAGTCATCCTGAAAAGGAATTTCCCATTAATTTTATCGAAATATGTGGCCTCTGTACAAAATATCACCCTACCAATGAGTTCCTAATTTACCTGGAATAAAATCCATTTTCAAGGGAGGGGGAGCACCTCAGGAAACATCATACCCCCCCAAGAGGGCATGAAGACAACAAAATCTTGATATGTTTGTAGATCCTACCACACAATTCACAACAGAAATGGGTAACTCTAATGTCTTATCCTCAATAGTCACCTAAAAAACCACAAATCCATCCTTGGAAACAAGGATGGAGAGGTCCTACGTATGGGAATGTTACCTTTCAACCATAAACCTTTCCCACCTACCCACAATACCCTTCCAATATTTCTCACTTGTTACCGAGATTTAATCCCCCTGCTCTTCCTCCACCTCCACAACTGAAGCAATAACTTGCATTTCCTATGAACCCAAATATGTAGCATTAAATGCAAGTTTCACCTATCCCAAACCCTCCTCGACCTAACCCTATTCCTACACAACCGATTCCTAATACAAATAATAGACCTACATAGCTTGTACAAAATATTGAAGTACAAACCTTCCCCACTTGTGTCATAAATCCTGCTTCATTTAATGGAATTGAATTAATATCAAGGAGGGTTTTGGATAAACCAAATACAACTTTGGTTCTTCAAGAAGAAGAACAAGTAGATAATCAAGCAATTCAATAAGAAGAACAAATGGATAACCAATCAGATGAAGAAAGAAACACCCCTATACAACAGAAATTCCTCCTCACACGTCTCACCCAACAGAAATACCTCAGAAAACTAATCCTCCTCCTTATCAGAAATGTTACTTGTGAAGAAATATGAGCTACCTATAGGGCATAATCTAGAGACTGAACTTAGAAACATATGTGTAAATATTCCCCTACTTCAAGCCATCAAGAACATACCTATTTATGTTAAGATTGTAAGGGATATTTGCATTAAAAATACAGGGGGGAAGAGGAAGGAGCCTTTTGTTATACATGTGGTTGGACAATTATCATAATTTATATTAGAAATTCCATCCAAATATAATGATCTAGGAAATCCAGTGGTGACCATAGAGATTAATGGTGTTTCTTTTCCAAAAACACTTATTAATTTAGGAGTAGAAATAAATGTTAACTTAGTTGACACCATGAAAACACTGTAATTAAATAACCTAAGACCAACACCGACCTCGCTGGAATTAGCGGAAAAATCAATCATCATCCTAATAGGAAGTCTAGATGATATAACAATCACTTTGGCCTCTTGGGAATACCCTGTGGATTTTTTTAGTGATTCATCCCAAATCCTCCAAAACAGGACATTGAGTAGTGCTTGGCCGACCTTTGTTGGCCACTGTTGATGCATTTATTAGCTGACGGTCTGGAGAGATGACAATTTCCAATGGCACCCAAAGTCAAAAAATCATTCTCTTTCCTCCTGCCTAACCAGCCACTAAAGTTCCTCTCTGGTTGGAGAATCCCTATGGAGAGGAGGACTATGCTCATCCCTTGTTAACACTCGAACAAGTAAAAGGAGTTCAAGAGAAAATTGAAGAACAAATCTTAAGCCTATTTTTGGCTGATACAGAATGCATTGAATACCCTCAATTTTTTCCTGAATACACACATATCTTCAGCTCTGAATTCCAGGAAATTTGGAACCCCTCCACCTCTACAGTAGCCACCATTTCACAAGTATATGAAGGGAAAGAATCATCTGTCCAGGCTATTGAAATCATCCCTGGAAAATATTTGTATATCAACGCTAGTTTAGAAAAATATCAACAACAAAAATTGATTCAAATGATACAAGGGAAATCTGGTGCTTTTGCATGGGATTACTTCGACATGAAAGGGATTCACCCAGACACTTGTATGCATCATATTTACAGTAATGAGAAAATCATACATGTTAGGCAACCCTAAAGAAGAATGAATCCAACATTAAAAGACATAGTGAAAGAAGAACTCCAAAAACTCATGCATGCCAATTTTATTTACCCTATATTGGATAGAAAGTGGGTATCCCCATTAGATATTGTTCCTAAGAAAAATGGTAAATGCAGGATTTGTGTGGAATTTCAAGAATTGAATAAGGATACCTACAGGGATTACTTTCCTTTACCTTTCATATACCAGGTCTTGGACACTTTGTCGGGGAAGAGGTATTTTTCTTTCTTGGATGGGTTTAGTGGTTACAATCAGATCCAAATTTCACTAGAAGATCAGGACAAAACCAAATTTACTTGACCATGGGGTACTTATGCCTATAGGGTTCTTCCTTTTGGTTTGTGTAATGCCCCTGCTACATTTCAAAGGGTTGTCTTGGCCATTTTATCTGATTTGACCCATGACTGTGTAGAAGTCTACATGGATGAGTTCACAGTATATGGGGATGATTTCCAGCAGACATTGGACAATATGGAGAACGTACTGATTAGGTGTAAAGAAACCGACGTTTCCCTCAATCATGAAAAATCTAGAATGATGCTCACTGAAGGAATTGTTTTAGGTCATCAAATCTCTGGTACTAGAATAAGGGTAGACCCTGCCAAGATTGACATCATTTCTCAAATCAAAATACCTAGCTCACATAAATAAGTCAGAAGATTTTTAGGGCATGTTGGTTACTATAAGAGGTTCATTCAAAATTTTACAAACCTAGCTACCCCACTGCTCAAACTGTTAGAAAAAGAGGATGAATTTTGTTTGAAAGAACAATGTCAAATTTCTTTCGAAATTTTAAAGACAAAGCTTTCAAGTGCCCATGTTTTGAGAGGACTAAACTGGTCTCTTCCTTTTCACATCTATGCAGATGTCTCAGATACAACTTTGGGGGTTGTTTTAGGACAAAGGGAAGGCCAGATTCCTTATGCTATATACTTTGTCAGCAAGAATCTTTCACCTATTGAAGTAAATTACATTTCCACTGAAAAAGAATTCTTGTCAGTAGTACATGCCATTAACAAGTTCAGACACTACATAACATGGTATGAAGTTTTTGTACATACCGACCATTCAACCATCAGATTTTTGATGAACAAACCTATTACAAAATCTAGAGTGAATAGATGGTTGTTATTACTAGAAGAATTCAATATCACCATTATTGATAGGCCTGAAAAAGATAATTTAGTTGTTGATTTCTTGTCTAGAATCATTCATGAAAAAAGACTAAATGGCATGACAAGTACATCAACAAGAACACAAGACTAAATGGCATGACAAGTACATCAACAAGAAGTATTTTCAGTCAAGTGATTGGGCCCTACTATATGATAGTAGGTTCAATAATTTTAAAGGTAAATTGTCCACTAGATGGTTGGGACCCTATGAAATTGATACAGTTTATGAAAATGGTTCAATTAAGATAAATACTATTGATGAGAATCATACCTCCTTTGTCATGAATGGACATCGATTGAAGGTTTATCATAAGCCTCTATCCAAAGAGGATTTTGTCAAACATGTTCTTCGGAATTTCAAAATGCAACTGGTAAGCAAGGAATTTTCTCCTCCTATTGATCCTCAACAGTAAGTTTGATTGTGTGAATTAATTTGTCTTTGTACATATCTATAAATAGGTGTGCCATTAGATAGAAATTTTGATGTTACTGACAAAAAAAAAGTTGATTGTCTTCTCATATAGATAAATGAATAAGGAGGACATCTTCCAGGAGTAGGTCTACCCCTTTATCTAACCCTGGTAGATCATTTGGAGTTTTCTTTAAGTTTTTCAAACTCCTAAAAATTGAAAATACCGACGAGAAGAAACTAGACCGAGCTCGAGAAAAATCCACGGGACAATAGATGGATTTTTCTTTAAGTTTTTTAGAATCCTTAAAAATGAAAACACTGGCAAGCATTAACTAATCTGAGCTCGAGAAAAATCCACAAAAAATTAGTAGTTAGGATTATTGTTTTTATAATAAAAAGGAAGTGGCAACATGAGCAGTGATCATCTTGGCTCCAAAAAGAGGAGGATTTTGAATCTCAACATGAGGTTGTCCAAGCTACAGAGTACCTTCTTGTTACAGATATTGGGGCCCATTCATTGAAGTCTTTTGCCTTATTTTCTGACACTTCTACTACAAATTCAAAGTTCATGTATCAAGTGTTGATATTTGTTTCACCTACATGGTCTTTTAGTATAATTGAATCACAGGTTCTCTTCCATAGCATCAGAAAAAACCAGCAATTTCTACAAAGTCTAGCCTACAAAGTTCCAGTCTATAGAGAACCACCACCAGGTACCTTATCCAATTCTCCTTGAGTATCGAAATACAATTTTGTGATGATCTAGTACTGGATAACATCTCTGTGCTATTCTGGTACTGCAAAAATGTTCGCCTTTGTGCTCATTCGGTACTGTGGGAGAAGGTATGTGCTCATCCGGTACTGTGGGAGAAGGCATGTGCTATTCCAGTAATGCAAAAAATGTTCTCCTATGTGATCATCCGGTATTGAAGGAGAAGGCATGTGCTATTCTAGTACTGGGTAAAACTCGACGTTGATCTAGTACTGCAACAAATTCACCCCTGTGTTCATCCGGTACTGGGCATAACTCTGCATTGATTCGATACTGCAACAAATTCACCCCTGTGTTCATCTGGTACTAAAGGAGAAAGTAGTTTTTGGTCCAGTACTACAACAACTCTTTGCAATGGTTCAGCACTAAGTAGGAGTCTGGTACTAAGGTTTGATCAGGTACTAGTAATGAGGTGTTGGTAGTCCTTATCCTATACTCAAAGTTTTCTTTTGCTCGATATAAATGATTCAAGTAATAGGAGATATAAACTCAACATTTTTTCGTTTTATTAAGGAATTAGAATAATTATGTATTAAACATGTGGTTACTCTCAATTATTGCACACTCCCTCCTATTAACTTTTGCAATCCCTCGTATACATCTCCTCGTGAAGAAATCATTCCTATACACTTGAAATGTTGAGAGTACAAGGTAATTGTATCTCTAACATGATCAATTTCATTATTTCCATTTATATGGTGAATAAACATCAGAATCCCATGATCCAACATCGTGCCATACAAATGACTTAAGCCACATGCATGTAAAAATATGATTTTTTTATGATCACGATGATGCCAGATGAATTCATACTTGTGAATTATGTTCATAATGACCACATATCTTGTCATCATTACCCAACACTCCCGTGGACATGATCTAAGGCCAACCTCCATACAGGTCTATAAGTTATTAATGAATTCAACTTATCTTACCTTTCCATCATTACCATGGATGTGACCATTGTAATTTGAATCTTAACTTATAAAATATCCTCTGGTGTTATTTATCATTTTACTGTCACACCACCTCCATTTACAATGTGATTATGTTCCTTCATATCTTTTGCATACTTATCCTCTTCCGGTACTCCATCACAGACCGTGCCGATATGGTACTCAACCCTTGATCCTCTGTTTCATTGCCTCATACACTTTGAGAATTGTTTTAAGACAACATGGGGGTTGATAGAAACAAACTTGTGTTCCAGTTATATAGGGAGACACAAGAATATCAAACTTTCAGGGAGAGATTTGAACAAGTCGACTGGGTTCCATTTCTAGAAAAATTCAAGGGCTATCACGAGGGAGTCTCTCTTGCTTTTGCATAGACATTTCACATGATTCCCTCGACGCAACTATTGAATTCCCTCAAGACTCGGTTAATGAGTTGGAGAAGACCCCTGAAGCAGCTATTGTGTTGCCTCAAGATCTGATTAGTGAGTTGGAGAAAACTCCTAAGATGACAAGTGGAAGTAAGGGGAAGCTTAAAATGAGTAAGGCTCAAAAGAAACAAATATCAGAGCCTACACCTATCCCTCCAGAGTGGAAACAAGGAATGTTCAGCAAGGACAAACTCCAAAACCCACACTTCGATCCTCCAAGGTGAAAATCAAATATGTACAAGAGAAATAAGTCCCCAGGCCTATAAATGCTATTAAAATAAAGAAGAGGAATTTTTTTGAAGAGACTTCCACCCTTGTTAGTAAATCTGAGGAAGCCTCACTTCATGTACAAAGAACCACCAGGAGCATGGCCAAACAAATAACAGTTCAACATGTGCCTTCTCTTCTAGAAGAGCTTATTGATATTCTGACTTCTCTAGAGAAAGAAAGTGGCTATGGAGCTACGATTAGTGAGACTAAATGGTTAGTGACAAAAAACTTGAGAGGCCTAAGAAAGGAGAAGGAAGCCCGAGAGGAGGTGATTGAACAAACAACCACATATGATCCTAACAATTCTCTGAGTAAATAGCAATTGATAATGAAGGTTGGGAAACTGAAAAAATAGAATGAGAAGATGAAACAAGATGTTATAGAGTACCAAGTGTTGGATAGGAATATTAAGGCAGAGAATGTACAATTGAAATAATATAACCTAAGGTTACAGGATGCGCAAGAAGAGGTCTCTGCTAAACTCAACGAAGTTTTACATTTGATCCAATACACCTGGGTGATTAAGAAGGAACTTAGCAGTGAATCTTTTGGTATCAACATTCTATAGCCAGATAAATGATGTTCAGATAGGAAGGGAGATGGTTCAGTTTTGCAAAGTTTTGAGTATCATTTTTTACATTGTTGCATGAGGACATGCAATGACTTTATCATGGGGGAAATGTTGAGTCTCCAATTTGACACTTCTATTATCGTATATTATCCTCTATCTCAGTATATTTTACCTATGATATGTGTATATGATTGACCATTTCCTCCACAAACCTACTTTGTGACCTTGTCCATGTGCATAGAGAGGTAACCTATGTTAAAACATTATTTGTTTGAGTTTTTGATTAAATTGGATTAAATGGTTGATTATTTATGCTCCTAATTACTTTGACTATTAATTTAGAATCTCCATCTAGCAATACCATTGGTCTGATACTGCAACAACCGCTTGATCCAAAACTCTGCATGATCTAGTACCAATACTCCGCCTGATCCGGTACTCTGTAGTGATCTGGTACCACTGGTCAATGCCTCTTCTGGTACCATCTTAGCACCTCTTCTAGTACCATCTCAATTCCTCTTCTGGTACCATCCATGCGCCTATTCTGGTACCACCATTGTGTTGGTCTAGTACCCATATTTATGACTGTGGTAGTCCGATACTAAACCCCTTCTCTACAAGATTCACGTGTTGAATGAGTATGTTGGTGGTGATTCCAAGAAGTTAGTTGGGTGGAAGTATCCTTAGGTATTTTGGATATCACGATAGACTTCATCACTCATTCACTTCATGTCATGAGGATGAAGTCCATCCCTAGAGATACAATATGAATCACCAATTGTAACATTTTGAAAACATTTGATAATAATCCTCAAACATTGGTTATAACGTCTCACCTTGTTTAAAAGGGATGTTGTGTAGATGATAGAAAGTAAGTAGTAAGTAGAGAATGATACACATTGTTATGTTGAATGAAATGTTGAACTATTGATTCACTCGATCAATTGAAGGAATACAAATGATATTTTGTGCAATTCATGGGAATGAGTAAAGTGTTTTAGTCTGCAATTTCTTTAGAGGTACCTTGTTGGTTTGTCAAGGGCCCACAACCCCAACCAAGGTAAACCTCCCTATACATGTCTTTGTGTGTTGTAAGTCAATTGTGTGAGTGTGAACACTTAATATTTGTGCGTTGTAGATGATTTTAAATGCATAAACATTTCTATGTACAGTACAAATTTATTTTATTTTGAATCAGTGCAAGTGAATGTTTATACATTGAGCATAGTAGATAATTCCATTTCCATTTTTGCAAATTGATATTTAGTTGAACAGAGTTTGATAGATGTGTGGGATTGTTAAGTAAGCAATTTGTATTGTTTTGAATTTATGATTGTGATGTTCTTAGTAGGTACAAGAACCATAAGACTTCATCTCTCACCTTCATGCTCCATGTAATGAAGTCTCTCAATCATATTGATTGTTTCCTGTATTAAAGAAGGTTTGATTGGAATTGATAGGGTTCTGATTGGTTTCTTTCTAGAAATAAATAAAGTGAATTATTAATTGCTATTTCAATTGCTACAAGAAGAAAGATCTAAGTTCATCTCTTCATTTCATGAGCCTGTAATGAACAAACTCGTCATCTAAGAAAGAACATTTTCAATTGAGTGCTTATTTGAGAGTTTTGTTATAAGATTTATCTTCTGAGTTTAAAGTTGTGTGAAGTGTTCATATATTATAGAAACAAAGTGTTATGTTATTAATTATTTCCTGATTGAGCTAGATACAACAAACATAGATAGGTTACCTATTTTCGACACATATGGTGTAACAACTCTTTTGATTACGAATCTAGGAATAATATATAAATGAGTGTAATATACTAACCATATATATACACCAACACCTACCATTTAGATCTTCCCATTCATTCTAATATCCATCTTATTTTCCATGTCTCGTGCTAAAAGAAAGTGATCAGAACTGAGTTTCAGACTCAAACCAATCTTCTTGTGTTGGATGAAGAAGGATCCATTTGGTTGTATCCAAAAACATTATTGGACTAGTATAAGTTCATGTTACACATTGTTTTCATCACCCCTATGACCATTAATGATGTTAACCTATCATGTTTATTTAGAAGGATCAATGGCCTTAATCCCTGAAGAATAATGAAGATGAACTTTCCCAGAGAGATGTAATCATCTTTTCCTTATTTAAAAACCCTGAAAAGAGAGATCATTTCACTTTCCTTAGTGTTAAAGCTGTGACTATTCCAAATTGTTGCATTCTGCACCACAGTGGCCTAGGACGAAGTCAGAATTTTCTCAGTGTCGAGGGTGCGACGATTTCCCATACGAAGAAAAAGAGAATCTTCTCGATGCTTCTAGAACAAAATATTCGAGTGTGAGTTTGCCTCTGATCGGTTTGGATCTAAGTCACATCCCTGATGTAATGGGTTCATCCTAACCTCCTCACCCTATCCTTTTTATTTTATAAAAGGAGGGGAGTTCTCATGAGGAAGGTTAGTAGTTTTTGGAGCTATCTTGGAGTTAATATTTTTTTGTCAGCTTGGAGAATAGATTTTGAAAAGGGCTTATGATAGGATTCTGATTTATTTTGTCAAGATAGATTGTTAGTATCTTAAAACTTATAGTCTCATAACTCATTGGAGCATTAGTGTGTGGGAAGCAAGGAACTGTTGGAAGGAACCTGATAGCATCAAGGCATTTGGTTGTATATTTCTTCCACATTATTTAATATAGATATACTATTTATTTCCTATATGAACTTTATTTGTCCATATTGTATGATTCCTTGATCACATACATAGTTTCATATTGAATAGACTCTGTAATTTTTGTCTTCGTTGGCATGTGTTTCTTTGCAGATGCTTCTCCATAAGCCTTACAACAGAGCTGGGATCACATTGGCAAGGTCAATTATACAACATTTAAAAGGTATGATTTGGATCATCTTCTTATTTGGTAACTGAAATCTAAGGAAAGTTTAGTATATTGTCTTTATTTGTTCTAGTTTTGGGGTGAAACTAGGGAGATTAGTTTGTGTCCGCACTTACCGATTTGTCCGATAACAATGTCGTCTCCATAAATGCATCATAAAGGAAGTTTTAGCTTAGTGGAAGGATAGACCACCATAAGATTCCACTTGGGATATGGATACCATTCTGCAACAATTTTCCCATCTCAAGCCTCGAGGAAAAGGTTGTTTTTCAAGGGGGGTGGAATGTTAGGGACCTTACCTCCCTAACCCATCATGTAGATAGAATAATATGTTTTCTATGTAATAAAGGATGACATTAGAAAACAAGGCCTATATAATAATGTGAACAAGTCTAATGTAATAAGACTTATTAGAAGCTTTTGCTTCTAGAAATATCTTCCTCTAGAATGTTCTTTAGAAGATAGAATTAGTATAAATAGAAGTAGAAGGTTTGGAAAAGTTTTTTCTTGAGAATTATTGTAATAGAGATCTACTTTAGTGGAGTTTTCCCACTCGAAGAGGCAACTGAACTTGGATTTATATCAATAAATGTGTCATTGTTGGTTTTGTTATTCTCTACATGTTGTTTTTCCACTGGTATTTTCTACAATATTTATGTTTCTTATTATTATAATACACTTGGTACCTAACATAATATGACTAATTTCAAAGAAAAGGAGCCTTCCTTGTTGCATTAAAACAAAACCAATTTCATGTCCTAAGTCATCCAACTCCATAATAAAGGTTTTTGTGAAGTAAGGTGTGGCTAGGACATGAGTCATACACATAGCCTCCTTAATATTTTCAAAATATTTGGGTACATCTTGAGTCCAAGAAAATTCCTCCATTTTTAATAACACTATTATATGTGTTTATATTTGACCATAATTCTTGACAAACTTGCACTAATATCTTGTCAATCCTAATAATCCTCTAATATTCTTTAAGTTTTTCGAAATTGTCCATTCAATCCTAGATCTAATTTTATTAGGGTCCACTTTAACACCTTCATGAGATAAATATGATCCAAATATTCCACTTATTGAACCCAAAAGGAAAAATTGGAATAATTTTCATAAATTTGTTCCTCTTCCAATATTTTTAAGGTCATATCAACATGTTCTACATTGTCTTCCGAAGATTTGTTGTAGATTAGTATATCATCAAAAAATACTAACAAAAATTTTCTGAGTAAGGGTTTGAAAATAGAATTCATTAAGATTTGAAATATTGAAGATGTGTTAGTAAAGTTAAATGACATAAACAAAAACTCATGATGGTTTTCATGTGTCCTAAAGACTGTTTTGGGAATGCATTATTTCATCACTCCAATTAGATGGTATCTAGAGCAGAGATCCAACTTAGTAAAAAGCATTCTTCCTTGTAATTCATCTAATAATTCATAAATGATAGAAATAGGAAACTCATATTTAATGGTCATTTTGTTGATTTGTCTATATTCTGGCCACATATGCCATGAACCATCCTTTTTTGTAATCATCACCGCTATTGAAGAAAAATCACTTTGACTAGGTTGAATGATTTCAGCCTCTAACATTTCTTGAATTACATGCTCAATATCAATATTTTGTGCATATGGGTACCTAAAAGGCCTAAATTTATATGGTACACATCCTATATGCAAATAAATAGTATGGACATGCTCTCAAGTAGGTGAAAGACCCTTAGGCATATCTCCAAACACCTTGGAATAATTGTCAATAAATTTTTCGAGATCCACTAGAGTAAAGGGTATAGGTGTTTGAACATCTAGTGAGCATAGTTGTGCGATTACACCATGGTGTCACTTTTTTAGTAATTTTTTCATGATTTTAGATACTATCACTTTATATGGTTTCCCTTTGGTACCACTATGTTCAATTTCCTTTCATTTTGAGGAAAATATCATGAAACTTTCTTGAAAATTAACAACCTTTGTTCCCAATGATTATAACCATTGGAACCCTAATACAACATCAATTCCTCCCATGTGGATTGAAATAATGGTGCTATCCAAAAAAAAACCCCCCATATTGAGATTAGTACTATGGAAATTCATTGGACAATTTATGGTACCTCCATCTTCAATCATTATTTGAAACTATCGTGTTGGAAATACAAAGAAATTGAGAAGGTTCACTAACTTGAAATTTATGAAGTTATGTATACTACCAAAATCAATCAACAATGTTACCTTTTTATTTTTTATATACCCTTCTATCTTGACGGTTTGCAAAATATTGATGTTATCCAATGCATGACAAGATATGGTTGGAGTAGTCTCTTCTAGTTCTAGCTATTGCAATGGTTCTGATTCTGGATATTCTTCCTCTTCACAGTCTATGTAGAATAATTTCTTCTCACCATATTTATGCCAGTTACTGTACCTACTGTCACAATTGAAACATAGTCCCTTTTTTCTTCATTTATCCATTTTTTGAGGTGTCAACCTCATAGATTGAGTGAGGTTGGATGAGGGAGAATGGTGCTTTATATAATTGTTAGTGGCGAGTCTTCTAGTATACATGTTTTTACCTTAACATTTCCTTGTTTTTCATGAGTCCAACTGACCTTTCAAGCAGGTAACAAAGAATTCCTGATGACATGTCCCAATTAGACCTACTCTCATTCAATGTAGTATTTTTTACTAGTATATGGTCTTGGATGCCACTAAGAATTAAAATATTAAAAATGGGAAAGAAAATGAAATTTCCCCCCAAAGAATTCTAACTAATTCTAAATCTGATCTAAATAAAAGAAAACTAATCTAACCTGACTACTTCTAACTTATCTTGCATGGGAGAAAAAATAACAGATAAGTACAACTTAAAATGATATTTTTGATAGTAGAATGGTTCATGGAAGCCAAGAATATGTTAAAACAATAAAACTTCAGATATCGTCTCAAATATTTTCATAGAAGACCTGTAACATCATTCATGTACTCATTAGAAATCACGATAACATAATCATTCTAATACCAAGAAAAAAAATATTTCATATAATCAGCACTCAGAAAAAATCAAATGACAAACACATTTATGGATTAGTCCCAAATGCATTTGATACAGTTATGACTTCAAAAATATTTTTTTCTCTTCATATATCCAACACTAAAAATACCAATATCCTACACAATGGGAAAAAGGTCCCTTTACTAAATTCAACGAGTTCTCTTTTATAATATAAGAGAGACTCCTCAATTCTTGCGACTATTCACTTTGTTTCCCTTTGTTTTGTCATTTTACATTTCAAATCTCCCTTACATTCTCGTAAATAAATAGGCAGGATTTATAAATAGAAGTTGAAGATATTATTGAGTAGTCATTTTTGTTTTATTTGTCATTCATGAGTGATATTTTTTGAAAATATCATTAACTCCGCCCATTGGTGTCCTCTTCTATTCTTCTAGTTATTCTAGGAATTCCTAGTGTTAGTCTACTAAATAAAATAATCCCATCCTCTTCCTCTCTATATCAGCCTTCCACCATGCTCTTGCAGATCTGATTTCGACTCCTATACCTTTAGATATCACTACTTGAACATTACACAACTTGTTTTCTAATTAAATTCAGGCCTCCTCTATTTTCTGCATTTTATGGGAATTTCCACCCTCAATATTTCAACACTAGTTGTACCATATTATTCTATTATTCTTTATATTTTTTTCGATCTATCATGGGCCTGGTTTTGTTTAATGTATCCCTAGATATGGTCTTATGAAATTTGCACATTGATATTTCCACCAAATTAGCGACCTTCGTTTTGTAACGAACCGCCTCGTTACGACAACCATTCTAATAACAGGTGCAATTTTTTATTTATTTTTCCTTAAGTGTGTGCGCGTGTGTAGAAGTAACAACACGCTAACTGTGCGACGCCCTGGACAACCAACAAGACGCGACCACGATATTCATCACAAGAAGACTAAAGGCACACGACGAGTAACTTCATCAATAAATGACCATAGGCATAAGGTGCTCAACGCAAACATTTAGCGACAAGTAAAACTGACCACAATCAAGTATAACAAAATAAGAAGAACAATTACGCCCCTTACGGAAGGCGCGTGACTAAAGGACTCTGACAATGAAACCCAAGTTCAACATTGTTTAAATGAACAACCACCTTAATTTACTAACTCGGAGTAATTTATTGTACGTAAGTCAAGGTTATTGCACCATATTTGTTATTAACAACAAAAAAACTACGATATCACTGTCACGAAATATTAACCATCTTTCATTTATCTCACATTTCCTGACCATGATCTTACAACTTCAATACCTCTTATAGGCTACAACTACCGAAATTTTAATGACCTTACAAGATAAAAACATTTCATTAAACAAGAGGAGCTCTCCATGCGATGTCAAATGATCATAAATTTTAATGATAATGCCATAAAATAACATCATATTTATAAGTAACATCTTAATTGAAAATTACAATATAGAATGGCAATATACAGAATAACCATATTTCAGTAACTGTGGCTACAATTTCATTCCCTTTTTGCTAGCACCATCATTACCTTTTCCTTAAAATGCAAATGACATTACCCTAAACCAAATTATCGTTACTTTTATATTATGAGAAAATGCATACAAATATCAATAAACTATATTCCTATTTCTAGCACTATCATTACCATGGCTTTATGTAGCCACAACAGTACCTCAACATATTTAACATTATAAATGGGGTTTGTAATGGTTCTTGCTGATAGGATAACATTAATTTACCTTAATGTCTAAAATATAATTTGACATCATCCTTATAATTAACTTCAGGTTGAGAGCCAACAACCTAACCTCATAATTAAATGGCAGTATATATCAATAATAGTATTTAAAGGACATTATTCAAATGACACTATTTGA
>ML801917.1:171015-196240 GCA_009831015.1 Picea engelmannii | reverse complement strand
TAACACCTAGGTGGGTTTTAGTTTACGCCCTAGGTTTATTTTTGTAGGGCCTTTTCTTAGGGCTGGTCAATTTATCTTAGAGATGTTTTAATTCAGGTTTTGCTTTGAGCAGGGCGACAATTTAATTTGGGGAGTCGTTTTTTAAGAATTTTATCAGGCGTTAAGGTCTTAGGGTCATCTAGGTTGTCTCATCATCATCATCCATGCGACGTGCCCTTCAGGACGCACTACGTGCTCCAAGGGTGCCACTCGCCTCGTTTGCTTCTGTTATGCGACGTGCCCTTCAGGATGCACCACGTGCTCCAAGGGTGCCACTCACTGACTTGCATTTATTTGCGCGACGTGCCCTTCAGGATGCACCACATGCTCCAAGGGTGCCACTCGCTGACTTGCATTTCTTTGCGCGACGTGCCCTTCAGGATGCACCACGTGCTCCAAGGGTGCCACTCCCTGACTTGACAGATTGGTAGACTCTATAACCCCTAGAGTCAACACTCCACCAGGTGAACTTGTGGGAGACTAAGGGCTCTAAGGAATAAGGCCCCAGCCTTATTGCGCGCCCCTCAGAATCATCGTGAGCGACTGTCGCAGTCTGCCCTCACGGCATCGTGGATCCTCTCAAACTAGGTAATCGTTAACCTATAGTTCGAGCCACGACGAGAGTGCTAGTAGGCTGTGGCAGGGCTGTTGTCCACCCCTCTCCCTCAATCTCTCTGGAACTCGTGTGTGGCCCCTTTACTCCATATGTGAGTCTGGTCGGCAAGCTATCGTCAGCCTGCATCATCAACCATCATGTCAACTCATGTCAACAACATATCATAAAATCAATAGCATATCATCAAAACAAAACAATATCACCGTAAATGAAACAACTCAAATAGCCCACTCCCTGACTCAATCCGGAGTCCAAGGGAGTTCCACCGATGCCTCTGCATCCTCAAGGTACGAAACCCTACACACTCAATGAAACTGAGTCAACAACACCTGTTTACATCAATGTAGTAAAAACATCATGTCATATAACTTAACGCATCATAATGAAGGAAAATTTTTTATCATCATAAAAATCCAGATCACTTGCGAGCAAGTGTCCTCAAAGAATAAGTTTGGTAAGTGCGCCAGAGCGGGATGTTACACGTTTCTTCACATTTTGTAGGGTTTTGTGTCAATGTTTTTTCCTGAAATTCTCTTTCAATGTATTGTTCTTCTCAATACCTTTTCAATGAGGTATCATGGGATCAATTCTGCACATGTAGCTCAAGAATATGTTTGTTTGAAATTCGATGCTCAACAACCCTTCATCTACTTGTGGGTGAATTTGGGTCGTCAATCTTCAACTTGAAAATAATTGTACCACATGCATAAGGTAATTCAAAACTAAATGGTTAATATAGTTTTTATCCCCCTTAATTGATTTTTATAAGGACCTAAAGGAAGTATAGGACCAAAATTGCCCCCCAACCTGTGCAGAATTAAAAAATAATAAAATAAATCAAAGTTAAAATATTCTCCAAAATGAAATATAACCTAAAGTTCCCAAAATTAAAATTATCATCGAGTTCTGATGGTCGGAGGCTACTATCTCCTCCTTCTTGATGCTATGCAAAGTCTTCATTTTATCTCCCTGGTGAGGATAATATTTATACATGTTATATACTTCACATCCCCAACACTTTATGGCCTGATGCCTTGGCCTCTTTCCCAAGGACTCTGCCATTTTATGATCACCTTGAGATGGTTTCCCTTAATGATATGATTGATATCTATTCCTCATGAAAGCCAGATTGAATCCTTTCTTTATTTGATTCATCTTTCCTTTCTTCTTGTCATCCTAGGCCCTTTGGAAATTTGGATTTCCTCTATTCTTCTCATATAAATACTTGGTCTTTCTTATGGATTCTTCTAAATTCTTGGTCTCATCAAACTGAATTTTATCCTTGTAAAAGGATGGTATTCCACTAAGGAACCTATGAATTTTGACCTTCTTATCTCTGATGAAGATCACATACCTGAGAAGTTCCAAGAACTTTCTCTCATATTCATCCATGGTCATGTTCCCAAGTTTGAGTTCAAAGAACTCTTACATATTCTTGTCATAATATTGTGCTAACAAGTACTATTGTTGAAATTATTTCTTGGATTAATTCTAAGAAATTATCTTCTCAGTAAGGTGCTTAACCTGCTGCGGTCAATCCCACCACATATATGCCTTCCATTGAAGGTGG
This sequence comes from Picea engelmannii, assembly GCA_009831015.1. Lineage (NCBI taxonomy): Eukaryota > Viridiplantae > Streptophyta > Pinopsida > Pinales > Pinaceae > Picea > Picea engelmannii. The sequence continues at coordinate 194,015 of ML801917.1, read as the reverse complement.
TATGATGCAATCTTGGCTTCTACATTTGATGAGTAGTTATGAAATTGGAAATATTTCCAGATTTCCCAGAAACCATGCTTATGTATCTTCACCTTTCTTGTTTTCTCCATCAAATGATGGTGTCTTGATTTTACTCAATTCAACTTGAAAACTATCTAACGTGTGTCTCCTTCTCTGATGCCTGGAAGGAGATATACTTGGGCTACTTGTTGTAATATTCCCAAGTGGATTTGAATGGAATGCTTAAATTTTTAGTTTTCTGGTTGATGCATTTTGTCAAATAATTTGCACCAGTAGCTTCCTTAGGCTAATGTTGAGGTTTAGTTTTGAGTTTAGCAACACAAAAATGGTTTGCATGAAAAAAAATGATCTTTAACAACAATGAAGGAAATAGAAATAACAACAAGGATTAGCCACATGCTAAGATTTGGTTTTATTTATTATACAGTTGACCTCAATACAATAGAAAATCATATCTAGAAAATATATAGAAGGATAGAATATGTGGTTGATATCACCTCCAAAATACAATAGAGAATAGAGATTTGGACTCCCAAGAACCTCCACAAACTTCATGCAAGAGATATACAAGATCAATTTCTTTCCCTTCCTAAAAAAATCTACCTTCTCTAGTTGAGTTGTGCCATCATTGGTTGTAGCTACCCATAGAGATTCGATCTCTTCATATATGGCCTCAAAACCCCATGAAAATGTTGATATTATGTAAGGAAGAGTATGGTTGGCTCATAAGATTAATCTCCCCTGCTAAATATGCAAGATCTGACCACCAAACAATAGATCTCTAACCCCAAGTGCACCCTCCTTCAGTGTTTATGTCCAGCTCTGATAATAATAATTATTGAAGGAGAAAATCTATGAAGAATGCCAAGAAGAGTTGATCTAGGTATGGTAAATGCATGCAATACTAGATCTCTTCAAGATCCCACTTGTAGAACCCAAATAGATTTTACTTAGCTTGGATAGTGTGCCCTTCCTGTATAACAACCTCCAACAATGTCCCCCTCCTCATAGATAATAGATGAAATAGATATGAACTGAATAGAATGACGAGGGTAGAATGTTTCACCACCTTGGCCAAGCTTCGACTAGGAAAAGAGGGATATTTCACCTATGTGCTGATCTCTAGGGTTTTTTAGGTCAAAATCCTCAAAATGATCAAGTTTCTAGAGCTTAAAGTTGCAAGTGAAAAATGATCAATAATGAGGAAGCAAGGCGCCCTCGTCCTCTTTTATACTCCAACTTCTAATTCCTCACTTAGATTATTGATTGGATTTCTAAAGTATTTTCTTTAATTAGCTCACATAACCATTTAACTTATATCTCCTTATCTTCCAATGTCACTTTTTCTTAATTTGACTTTAGTTCTTTAGTGACTATAGCCTAGGGGGAACAACTAGGATATTAATTCTTCAAGTTCCTTGGTCATGTGGAAGGGTATCTTATAGTCTCCCCTTCTTGAAATTTATTTCCCACAAGCAATTTTGATTCTAAATGTTGCAAGACATGTTCACCTTCCCAAGAAGCGTCCTCAATTGGTAAATTTTTCCACTTAATCAGATATTCTTAGATACTCCTATTCCTCAACCTATTCTCCCTAACTTCCAATATGTCTTCAGGAATTAGAATTGGTTGGCCCTCTTCGTCAAGTGGTGTTATCTCCTTACTGATGGTCACATGTTGGCCTAATGCCTTCTTCAAACATGACACATGAAATTCATTTTAGATTTTACTCCCTAGTGGAAATTCAACCTCGTATGCTACTTCTCCAATCCTTTTAATCACCCTATAGAGCGCATAGAAACAAGGCTTGAGTTTCTCCATGCCATTTTTCTTGATAGATGAATGATGATATGGTTGTAGCCTCAAATAGACCAATTCCCCTACCTCAAAGTTTTGCATACTAAGGGATAATTTTAAGCGATAAATTTCTCTCATGGGCTAATTTTCCATTGTTTTTCCCAAAAGAATATTCGCTATTCTAAAAAGGATTTGCCAAAATTCTATAGGATAAAATTATTTTACCTTAAAAATCGCCAAAAAAATATACAAACTATACAAGATCCTTAGAAATTTGAATATTTTTACAAAAATATCACCAAACATTTTATAGTTGGCATATGATGGATTAGTAATATTTGCCAAGGTTTCTACATTTTAAAATAAATTTCCATCCTTAAAATCATCCTTGGTTTCACTCCACTCTATTTTTATCTGCATAGATATTTTATTGGTTTTGAGCCCTCTTCAAATCATCTTTAAGCTCTTTAAGTATCTCCTGAATTTTTTGTATCTAGTCCTTAGCCATAGGAGCCATGTTTTCCCCAAGCACAATATCCATGAACGTGAGTGAATCATATACATATAGTGCCTTGAAGGGTGTCATTCCAATGGACCTATGCCTTGAAGGGTTTCAGGCCAATGGACCTGCTAAGTTGTGCATTCTCTAACATAGTGTATAACATCCTCCTTGAGGCCCTTCCACGCAAAAATCTCTCTGATCTGCATGTAAGACTTGAGGAACCCTTGGTGCCCTACCATTGGTGAATCATGGAATGCCCTAATAATATTCCCCTTGAATTTAGATTCTGGTACCACAAATCATTCTCTTATAGTAGATAAGGTGATCCAAAATCTGAAACCGATCATCCTGAATTCGTTTATCCATTAGTTCACATCCAAACTTATTTTTGGAGTATTCCACCAAAATATGTGATTTCCATTCAACTGATATCTCTGAAATAGTGTAAGTTGAAGGTATCCTAGACAAGGCATCTGCTACAACATTATTTTTCTCCTTTACAAACTCTATGTCAAAATCATAGGCCTAGATTTTTCTCACCCATTTTTGTTGTCTTTCATTGAGGTCTTTTTCCTCCAAAAACTATTTGAGTCTATTGTGATTGATTTTGAATATAAACTTGGCTCCAAACAAGTATTTTATGAAATTATCTAGCACATCCATGATAGTTGGCATCTCCTTATAATATATGGTATACAACAACTTAGGTCCTTAGAGTTTTCTTCTTTCAAAAGAAATAGGTTGCTTGTTTTGTATGAGGAAATCCCCAATTCTTTCTCTTGATGCATCACACTCTAGTATAAATGGATGGGGAAAATATGGTAATTCTAAGACTGGGCACACTCTCATGACCTTCTTCATTTTATCAAAATAGTTTTGTTTTTCTTCTATCCACTTAAACACACCCTTCCTAGTTAGATCAGTCAAAGGTGCACAAAGTTGTGAAAAAACCTTAACAAATCTCCTATAGTAGGTGAAAATTCCAAGGAATACCCAGAGCTATTAGATTGTTTTGGGTGTCAGACAATCCAAAATGGTTTGTATTTTATCTTGATGAACCTATACCCCTTTTTCCCCAATAATGTTCCCCAAGTATAAGACTTCTATCATTCCAAATTCAAATTTAGACTCTTTGCAATACAAATATTGTTCCTCCATGATGCTCAAAATTTTATCCAAATGCTTGAGGTGATCCTCCCAAGTTTTTTTATAGATCAACAGATCATCAAAGAAAACTAATAGATAATTCCTCAATTATTTGTTGAAAATGTGATTCATGCAATATTGGAATGTAGTTGGTGCCTTATTTATCCCAAAGGGCATAACTAAGAACTCATAATTCCCATAATGGAACCTAAAGGTCATCTTGTGGATGTCTTGTTCTCTCACCTGAATCTAATGGTATCTCAAGTGAAGATCAATCTTTGAAAAATAAACTGGGCCATGGAGCTCATCTAATAAGTCATCAATCATAGGAATTGGATACATGTTTTTAATGGTTTTCTTGTTCAATTCCCTGTAGCAAATGCACATCCTCATTGTACCATATTTCTTCTTAACCAATAGAACTGAAGATGCAAATGGGCTTGAGCTAGACTTAGTCCCATGTCCAACAACTCTTTGATTTCCTTCTCAATTTCATCTTTAAACCTTTTTGGGTGTCGTTAAGGTGTGGTGATGATCGACTTAGCTCCTTCCTCTAGCTCGATGGTGTGCTCAAAACCCAAATTTGATGGTTTTCCTAGAGGAATTTTTCCAAAAACCTTCTCATGATTGCCAAGTATCCTTTGTATGTCCTATGAATAATGTTGGTGCCCCTCCTGAGTGGTTTGGACTGAGACTAAACATTTTTCTACATATGTCGTATCTTCACACCTAAATATATCCTCCATGCGCTTTTTTGACACCACCCTGGGAGCATTCTCTTCATTCCTTTCAATGTTACCATCTTTCCTTCTTATGAATTGAAGGAAATCTCCATAGTTTTTTATTTTGTAGTGATAGGACCTAGGGTTCTAAGACATTGAAACCCTAGTATAACATTAGTGTTTTGTAGGTCCATCACATAAAAATCTAGTGCCACATTATACGAGCCCAAGGTAAGACTCATCTATGGAATAAATTTTTCACATGGTATGGTGCACCCCCCTAATACCTCTACCAAGAATCCCTTAAAATCAATAGGAGGGAGGTGTCTTATATTCACCAAGGAATACTCAATAAAGTTGTGGGATGCCCCACCATCAATAAGTACGATGTCTCTTTTCCCATGGAGGGCTCCTCTCTTCCTGAAAGTGTTGAATTTTGGTACCCCGCTTGTTATCACTGGAAGTCACCCTCGGATTGCAGAGAAGGTAGGCCCAATACCCATCAGAGTTTAGGTGGATGTTGGTTTTATATGGATGGAGGTCAATGGACAAAACTCATAATTTGAATGATGTTCAACACAGAACTAGACAAGAAATGCACAAGGAAGTGTGTGCCACATTAACTTTGGTCAGTAAATTGAGTTAAAGGGAGAGCAGAGGGAAGACTTAGTGAGAGAGGTAAACGAGACAACTATGGGCATCAGCCTTCTAGCAACTCAGGGAGGAAAATCTCAAACTCAAGAGCAATCTAGAGCCCAAGCTTCAGACACTGAAATATGGTGCAAGCAACACAGTTATAGCAAAAGAATGATCAAACCTCCATCATCCTACAACTGCAACATCTCGACTGGATATTCCATGCCTGAGCCATCCAATGTGAGAGGGAAAATACAACAAAGGGAAATGAGTAAAACCAATCATGATTCAGCCATAATCAAACCTCCATTATAAACACATAATGATCCTCGGTCGAATCATCCATACCCAAGTGTTTCAAACAATTTTTACAGGTAAAATGAAAAGAAACACGAAGATGACTAAGAACTTCTATTAACATGAAAGACTCAAATCGATTACATAATCAAAGAACAACTCTGGCATCACAAGAATTAAAAACTTGGGAGCTCTTCTCAACCAAATGACCTCCCCTCAAAATGACTCAAAACTACATATATATACTCAAAATATTTCTCCACTACAATAGAGGCATGCTTGAGCTTCTCGTCCATATGTTGTGTCTTCTCAGTAAGAACTCTGCATGCAGTCTTCTCTGTGCACGCATCCTTTTGTCAGATGCAAATTTTTACGTCTGGACTTTCCCTGTCAAACTTCCCATGCAACTTCTATGTCGCACACAAGCTCAGACTGTCTGGGCTGACAAATTGCCTCATGGACAGACTTTTCTAACTTTACATTCATGGGGGGAGATGATGTTTCAACCACCTCCCCCGCTTTCATAACTGCTTCATCGGGATCGGGACAGGAGAGAGTCAACTCTGCACTTGGAGAATTTGGATAAAATGCATATGGTGGGTTTTTAAACCCCTTTTCTCACATTTTCTCCGCCCAGGGGACAAATCCTTAGGGAAAAAAAACCCTTTACAAATATATGTGCTAACATTAGGCTCCATGGGGGATAGAGTCCTCCCTGCAAGGCTCTAAGATCTTCAGTAGTTCCATTCACCTTCAACGTTGGGCTATGGATTCGAGCTCAAAAATGTTTTGTTGGGGACTACAAGCCGACAAACACACTATTCTAAATGAAAGAAAATACATGGGCTCTGAAGGAGCTTATTTATGTACATTCCTATACTAATTGATGTTTTACATAGTGTTAGGTGAAATAAAACTTCCACCATATCCATTCAAGTAACTTCCTAACTGGAAGCTCATCTACTATGATAGTGATGAATAAAAGATGATGCAATCATGACAATAGAATGATTACATCCTTCAGCTTTCCTCTAGATGGAAATGGTGGGATCAGACCTGGAGGCTTCAAATCATGGAGGAAATGCAACTACATGTACTCCCCCACAGGTTCATAGAATGAGTGGAAAACTCCAGAAAATTTGTAGCAGAAAGCCTGCTTTTTGTTAGGTTATGAAAAAGGTATAAATATCTTCCTTTTTCCACATTTCATGATGTCATCTTGATTGACTTTTTGATTATTTAGGAGCAAATAAAATAGAAAATGAATAATATACTCTTTAGCGTTATTGTTGAAGTTAGATTACATAGATCCTAAATTTGATTGGAATTGTCTGGTTTTATTATAGGATTGGTTAAATATTGTCAAACCCTAGATATCAAAGGAAATCTTGGAGATGCACAAGCTATTGGAGGTTGAAGACTTTATGGCGCAGGGCAGTTTTGAAGATGATCGAGTTGCTAATATTGTAATAGTAAGGCAATCCTGAGGATCTCTTGATCCTCAGGATAGCTTAATTTACCCAAATTATTGTAATATATAAGGGGTAAATAGATCTTGAAAAGAGTAGAACAATTGCACGCAAGAACTCAGAACTTACAATTTCTATATGTTAGAAGTTTTTGTAAAATGTTGTACCAGCTATGAAATCAATAGAAGCTTTGAGCGGTTTTATCATTTATACATACTGAATTTCAAATTGCAATGCTTCTAAGGACCAAGGGCCTAGTCTGAAGGAGCTATTGTTCGACCTGTAATTGTATCAGTTCAATTTATGTTTTGTGATTCGATTCTCTTTTACAGTAGTTAAATGAATGCATAAGTGTGTTGATGATTTTGTGTCAATTGCAAGAGATAGATATTCCCTAAAGCATTAGATGATTGTTGTTCCAATTCCTATTACTGAGATTTGATGTGTGACAGTTCCTCATAAGTTCACATTTGTTGTTCCTATCACTTAGTTTACATTTGTTGTTCCTTTCGTTAGAATATAGTTGTTGTTCATTTCAATAGAAATACGATTGTTGTCTCTTTTCGACTAGATTACAGTCTCTATTTCTTTCCATAGATAGAGTAATTCACCTTTTTCTTTCCATCAATTTGATTCATAATAATAGTCATTTCTGCAAATCTTTATATAGATTCAATTACTACTCTTAAAATGAATTCAATAGATTAATTAGTTCCTTTCCATTGCACAGCTTTAGATTTCAATTCCTAGAATATTTAATGAATGTTTGAGGAACTTGATTGTTGATAAACTCAGATTTTCTTTCACTACACGATTTTAGCCTCTACGAGCTATCTGCATAGACTTTTCTGATATTCTTTGAGATAAAAGATGAATCCTCGGGTTGATAAATTAATGTTAAACTAAGGTTGGTTTTAGACATCTTTAGAGCCCAACACTCTACTCCACAGCTTCTCACGCATGGTTGAATCTCTCTGAAAAGTGAAAGTGGGTGAAAGGATGATGCAGGCTGACTGCTCTCATGTGATGGTTGCTCACTTACAGGCTCATGAAAGGAACCAAAATGCCCCTTCTGCTGCTCCTTTTCTTCTTCATGGATCTCCCAAGGATCGGAGTCATAATCATCATAAACAGGACCCATTGGAAAGTTCTGCTTTTGGTCTTCTGCAGGCCTAGGATGGTTGATTTCCTCATGATAATTTTCGTTAATGAATAGAGGACAGGTGTCTACTATGTGTTCTTGGAAATCTTGCATATCCAACTCAGAACTTGATTCATAGCTATCATATACAGGTTGGTTTCTCCCCATGCTATCAAAATGTGATGTAGGGATCCGTTGTTCTTCATCTAAATAATCATCAAAGCTGGGAGAGAAAAAATCTCATCCATCTTGCAAAAATGGAACGATCTCCCGATCCTTCTTTTCAATCCCAAATGTAAACACATCATGGGAAATCTCGTGAAGAAAAAGAGAACAATCCTCTTCCACAATGGCTTCTTTCTTTAAATATGAGACAACAGGCTCATTAGGGGCATAAAATAATTCCTCTACAACTATGAGATCTTCAACACTACCATCATCAGTAGGGCTACCAAGAACATATTCTTCAAGGACTGGAAAATACTCTGGGCTTTCCTCAAATTTGAACCTTTCTATCTCGGCAGAGAGTGATTTTACCAGCTCCATCAACCTACCCAAAGCATCTTCTTCCTCCTCATAGTCCTCATCCTCACAGACTTCATTAGACACAGCCATATCTTGATCATGGTATTCATATTCCTCACAACAATTATGAAAAATAAAATTAGAGGAATAAAACCTTTTGACAGTGCCTATTGAAAATTGCATGAAATTCTTTCAGGGAGGAAATGCTCACAAGGGGTAAGGAATGATACCACTCATGAGCATCTCCTGCTAAAGAGATCATGAAATTTTTTAATAATACATCCTCATGATATATCTCCCATTGATGCATGAGTTCGTGAAACTTACGAAGATGTTGAGGATTTTCCTCTTTGTGCTCTCTAAATATGGGCAAAAAATCACCCCATTCATCCACAGTAGGGACAAAATTAGGAAAATTAGGAACAACAAAAAAATTAAAAGGAAAAAACCTGCGAGCTAGGGTTTTTTCCATTTCAGACTAGTGGAGTCGCTAATTGATTCTTTAACCATGGAGTTGTTAGGTGAAAGATACACAGAATGAGTGTGTCTAGTCTTTTTTCACCATCAAAGACCAAATCTGATCATTTTGTTCTACCAAAGGCTATAGTTGTAGCCAAAGGAAGCCACACTGAAACCATGGAGTCGAGACAATGGATTCACCACAGTGGATTCACCAGGTGCAAATGCAATCTTCAATGGTTCTGATATCTGATGCACCTTCAGAATCAGAAGCTCATTGTCATTCTACCTAGGGAAATGTCTTCAATTAGTTCCCTGGCAACGACACCAAAAATGTTAGCACTGGAATTCACCCTCCAATTGCAGAGAAAGTAAGCCCAGTACCCATCAAAGTTTAGGTGGATGTTGGTTTTATATGGATGGAGGTCAATGGACAAAACTCATAATCTGAATGATGTTCAACACATAACTAGACAAGAAATGCACAAGGAAGTGAGGACCACATTAACTTCAGTCAAGAAATTGAGTTAAAGAGAGAGAAGAGGGAATAATTAGTGAGAGAGGTGAAGGAAACAGTTATGGGCATCAGGCCTTCTAGCATCTCAGGGAATAAAATATCGAACTCGAGAGAAATCTGGAGCCCAAGCTTCAAACAATGAAATATGGTGCAAGGAACACAGTTACAACAATAGAATGATCAAACCTCCATCATCCTCCAACTGCAACAACTCGAATGGATATTCCATGCCCGAGCCATCCAATGTAAGAGGGAAAATACAACACAAGGAAATGAATAAAACCGATCATGATGCATCCATAATCAAACCTCTATTATAACCACATAACGATCCTTGGTTGGATCATCCATACCCGAGTGTTTCAAACAATTTGTACAGACAAAATGAAAAGAAACAAGAAGCTAACTTCTATTAACAAGAAAGTCTCAAATCAATTACATAACCAGAGAACATCTCTGGCATCACAAGCATTAAAAAATTGGGAGCTCTGCTCAACCAAATGACCTCCCCTCAAAATGACTCAGAACTAAATATATATACTCAAAATATTTTTCCACTACAACAGAGGCGTGCTTGAGATTCTCGTCCATATGTTGTGTCTTCTCGGTCAGACTGTGCATGTAGTCTTCTCTGCACACACATCCTTCTGTCAGGCAAATTTTTATACGTCTGGACTTTCCCTGTCAAACTACCCATGCAGCTTCTATGTCACACACAAGATCAAACTGTCTAGGCTGACTAACTGCCTCACGGTTATACTTTTCTGACTTTCCATTCATGGGGGGAGATGATGTTTCAACCACCTTCCACGCCTTCATAATTTCTTCATTGGGATCGAAATGGGTGAGAGTCAACTCTGCACCTAGAGAATTTGGATAAAATGCATATGGTGGGTTTTTAAACCCCTTTTCTCGCATTTTCTTCGCCCAAGGGCCAAATCCTTAGGGAAAACACCCCCTTTACAAAGATATGTACCCATTAGAGTTTAGGTGGATGTTGGTTTTATATGGATGGAGGTCAATGGACAAAACTCAGAATCTGAATGATGCTCAACACAGAACTGGACAAGAAATGCATAGGGAAGTGAGGGCCACATTAACTTCAATCAAGAAATTGAGTTAAAGAGAGAGGAGCGGGAAGAATTAGTGAAAGAGATGAATGACACAGCTATGGGCATCAGGCCTTCCAGCATCTCGGGGAGGAAAATCTCGAACTCAAGAGAAATCTGGAGCCCAAGCTTCAGACACTGAAATATGGTGCAAGCAATAAAGTTATAGCAAAAGAATGATCAAACCTCCATCATCCTGCAACTGCAATAGCTCGATTGGATATTCCATGCCCAAGCCTTCCAATGTAAGAGGGAAAAGACAACACAGGTAAATGAGTAAAACCGTCCATAATGCATCCATAATCAAACCTCCATTATAACCACATAACAATCCTCAGCTTGATCATCCATACCTAAGTGTTTCAAACAATTTTTACAGACAAAATGAAAAGAAATAGGAAGATGACTTCTATTAACATGAAAGTATCAAATTGATTACATAACCATAGGATAGCTTTGGCATCACAATCATTACAAAATTCGTAGCTCTGCTCAACCAAATGACCTCCCCTCAAAATGACTCAAAACTACATATATATACTCAAAATATTTCACCACTACAGCAAAGGCATGCTTGAGCTTCTCATCCATATGTTGTGTCTTCTCAGTCAGACTATGCATGCAGTCTTCTCTGTGCACACATCCTTCTGCCAAATGCAAAGTTTTACACCTGGACTTTCCCTGTCAGACTGCCCATGTAGGTTCTATGTTGCACACAAACTCAAACTATCTGGGCTGACAAACTGCCTCACGGCCAAACTTTTATGACTTTCCATTCATGAAGGGAGACGATGTTTCAACCACCTCCCCCACCTTCATAAATGCTTCATCAGGATAGGGACGGGCGAGAGTCAACTCTCCACCTGAAGAATTTGGATAAAATACATATTGTGGGTTTTTAAACCGGGTTATTCTCACATTTTCTCTTCCAAAGGGCCAAATCCTCTTCTTCCCCATGCATTGGGTCCTCTTTTCTTTTGGTCACTTCTATTTTTTTAATATTACTCACATAATATTCATCCTGACTATCAAAGAGAACCTCAATGTAGTGTATATTCCCTTTCCCCATGCATCTATTCCATGATTCCCATGGTTCTTTACAAGTATAACATCATTGTCTCCTTCTCAATTCCCTTCTGGTAGCTTCATCCAATTTTACCTTGCCTTTGTACAAAATCCTTTGGTCCTTTCCCATTTGGTAAATTATTGGCCTTCGAATGAATTTATTTTTGGAAGATTCCCCCTCTAAGTCCTTAGTCCTCCAAATCACATCCTAGAGTGTATTAAGCTTAAAATCCTTGACCCATCCACACAAGGGCTTTGTCAATCCTTCATAAAAGAGAATCATCAATATGGATTCTGACACGTCTGTTATAACCCTAAATTGCACCACACATGCTTACCTGGCATTAGGCCAACTCATATCCCTTCTTTGCCAAAACTTTGTTGAACAACTCTTTGAAAATCCTCTTGTGTCAAGGCCCACATGCCCTAACCCATTACTGCACGCGTGTACACGCTGGCTGACTCACAACAGCCCGCGTGTACCTAACAAAGCACAAAAAAAGGAAAGTTGTCGACGGAACAAAAATCTATGGGTCAGTTAACTAAAACTCTCGACCATGCATGGCCGAGGGTTCGTCCAAAACCCTAGCTCCTTCTAGCCTATAAAATAAGGGGTAGGGGTACCATTTGGAGAAGGAAAAAATATAGCGAAGAAACTCTGCCCATTTACGCAATCCATTGTCCCAACCCTTTAGCCTTTCCTCATGCCAAAGGATATTTAATGCAAAGCAGTTGAAGGAAAAAAGGAGATGAGCCCAGGATCAGGTTCAAGGAGCAGTGGCTGGTCTCATCTTTTGTAAGTTGATTCACTTTCAGTAATAAAAAGAATGATTTTCCCGTCCCAATGCATGAATTGTCTATGGTTTGATTAATTTATGCTTTATTTCTAACCCTTGAGTATAGAAGTAGCATGCATGCATAGTTGTTGTTTGTCTTGAGTGCAGGTCATCTTTGGAAGGAGCAGCGCAAACAAGTAATCAAGCAAAATGGAGGATCTACATCGAACACCGGTAATAAGGTAAGTGGTCATTTTCCATGCATTTACTGAGAAAGAGGGGTTTAAATCTTGGGATGTAGGTAAAAAAGTACTTTCTATTCGTTCAAATCTACATGCAACGTCTTACCCTAACTTGCTAGTCTGTAGGGTGTTTTTCCCAACAACAGAATTGGCGACCATACTCGGGAGAATACTGTTTAGGGTTCCTGGATTTATTTAAGTTTTTTTGGGTAGTTTAAAGATTAGGTTTTTTGTTTTTCTTTGCCTGTCTTTTTCTGTAAGGTCTGAGCTAGCAGGGAGTTTGGTTTTCCATACCATTTTTCCCTGACTTTTACTTGATTGTAGTTTTCGGGACACACAGAGGTACACGCGGCCTATAGAAGGCCTCCACGCATGTACTCGCGCCCTATCCTCTGATAGCCCATGTGTGAACGCTAGCTGTAGAGATAGTAGTAGCGTGTAGGAGTTCAGAGAAACTTAGAGGCAATCCTCCTCTTCCCTGTCATAATTACACATTCTCAAGGGGTTTTCTGGAATCCTGTCTGAGTCTTGCTGGTTCACAGTTCTATCTCAGATTTCCTTTTTTCACCTTATTATTCCTTGCATTATTTGTCTTTTCTGTTAGAAAGAGAATCCAAGCCTTCAAGGGACCCTTCTTATCAATACCAGAGTCCTCTTCCTAGTCTAGACTGCATGTTTTCATTTTTTTCCTTAGAATTTAGATATACACGCGGTATGTACAAGGTCAGCCCGCATGTACACGCTTCCTGTCTCTGTTCAGCATGCATTGGCATGCGTGTTGTTTTAGTGACAGTCACATGCTTGGATAGGCTACTTTTTGTTCAGGGTGGGGCAGTCATCCCCTCCTTTGATAAGAAGTATGCCTCTCAGGTGTTTAAGTATAGGTTTGAACAGTCAGTAGGTTAGGTCGTCTTACCCTTAGCCTGCTTTTCTCAGTTAATAGTTGACAGAAAATAATTTTTATTTTTATTTTTATGATTTTTAGACAAGTGTGAGAGTCTTTGTTTTTATTATTTCCATTGTGTGATTATTTACTCTGATTCTTTGCGATCTGCGCTTTAAGACAGAATTTGTTTTTCTTGGTTTTTTTGCTTGTCGGTATTTTCCCTTTTTTGCTTTACTAGCACTAAAATAAAAAATAAAAAAATATCTCTTTTCATTTTCTTCTTTGGTTGAGGAGTGTGCACTGTGTTTCTGCATCATTAGCTAGGGAAAAGTCTTTTTATTTCGTAAGTGTTTTTTGCAATTCACCTATATCATAAGTAGCTTGTAGTCGAGTGAAATTCCTTTGAGTTTGTTGTATAAAATCTTAGAAAAATAAAAAAAAAAAGAAATCTTTCTTTGTGAAAAGTTGTTGAAATTTTGCATTTAGTAAAAGTTTTTGTTTCCAACCTTTTCATTCATTTTTTCTTTCATCTTTACACATCATCAGTTTCACCCTCATACCCCGTGACGTAAGATAAAGCCATAAAAGAAACACTAATTTTAAAATCTACTAGACTTTTATGTTTGTAGGGTTCACAAACTAGTTCAGGACTAGGGCCTTGGATTAGGTTGGAGAGGAAACTCTTCAAGGCCATTCAAAACCAACATTAGAGTCTGAGATAGGGAGTGTCTAAGTTTAGTTTTGTGGAAGTTATCCGAGACTCCCCTCTAACACAGGGTATAAACACGAGGTCGTGTGCGGAAAGGTAGCAGAGATAACCCCTCGAAAGTCGCACCAATCGTAGTGGAGAACACATATAGAGGGATTGTTTTGGGATTCTGTCGTTTGCATTTGCCACGGGGCTTCGTGGGTCTCAAATCCATTCGATGTCCTTAGTTTTCTTCCGGACCATTTTCTCTCGATACCCTTGACAGATTTCGGGCTTGATACCCTGCTCATTGTGGTCTACCCGACTTTCGACTGTACCCGCCTGGTGACTATTCGCATGCTGGCAACCTAGTTGCCAATCTTTTTAGGGACATACACAGGTGACTGCGAGGGTATACTATGGTACCTAGGAAATAAATCAGTCCACACTTTGCAGAGTATACCCGGAGGGTGCTTCCGTGTTCGAGTTTCACTTGCACCGATAAGTTGCTCTAGTGTTGGTTGTTGTAACTGTTCTTTCAAATAGTTTAGTGATTGCTTGTCTTATCTCTTAGGGGCTTCTTTTTAGTGTGTGTTACTTTTGAATGTTTAGAATACATTAGTGTGTCTTGGATATTCTCACACAATGGAGGATCCCAAGCTCCGCCCATCATGAAGGCTTCTTGGCCTGCCATCGGTTACACTGGAGCCACCCCCGCCACCATTAAGGCAGAAGCTAGACCAACAAGGGTATTTTGAAGTGACCGGGTTACAAACCTTTGTGCCCGAACAACTCCTGGAGGAATCAACTGTTTTGAACCTTGAAGCAACTGCTCTTGGCTCAGTTGAAACCCTAACCATTGATATCTTGGCACCGTTTATTGTACAAATCCAATTTCACGAACGCCAGACAGTGCCTCACACAGCTATGGAAACAAATTTTGTTACTTCTTCTGGGAATTCTTCAATTCCCACCACAGTTTCTACCATAGGAGAGTCATCTCCTAATCTACCATCATCGGTATGAGACACCATGGTCTCAGCTGCAACTACATCGCACAGTGGATCGAACCTGTCTATGGCAACAGCCACAACCCCCTTCACACCTAGTGCGACAGGCCCTCCGTTCTCATATGGTATGCCTAGTTCGGGTACAAGTCCTGCACTAACCTACTCCACTTTACAGACTTTGGGTCTAGGAGTAGGGAGCTCTAACGCTCCTCTACCAGGTCAACTTGGGGGCACTCATGTCCCTTTTAATGCTTTTCCTTACATAGGAGGTCATATTCCTCCTTCATCCCCTTCGCTTGGTGGTCTGCATCAGCAGTCCGTCGGGCAGCCTACACACAATAGTTTATTTGGAGTAGGGAGTCAAGAAACACCTGTGCACAGTATGTCGGTAGGTTCCACACCATTTTATTGGAATGAGACATTTGGTAACAACACATTCTCATCCTTCACTTTTCCGTCTGGGGGCAACCCCATTTTTGGACAATCCACTCCTGCGCAGGGTACTATTCCTGCACAGGGGGCACACATAGCAGGACCTTGGAACTCAGGAAAAGGATCCATTCCCTCCTCCGGAGTGTCGTTCTGGGGTAATTCTTTCCACAGTCAATGGAACCCTAGACAGACTACTATGCCTCTCCCATCAGGACCGACATGGGGTAATCCTTCCCAAAGTCCTTCGAACATGATGCATGCCCAACAATCTATGTCCTTTATGGGAAATCAGCCGATGATGTCTCCACAAATGAAAAATCCTTACACTGGTCAGGGCCATGGTTTCTACTAGAATCCAGGCCAGCAGCCAAACTTTTCCTGGCAACCTGGTGCCATTCAAACTCCAGGACCCTTTTTCCCAGGTTGTCAGCAACAACCCAAACTACCATTCCTGGCGATGTTACACTTTCCAGATTTGACAAGGTTGTTAAATGATCCTATTTGTCACGATCCACGTTGGCCTCCTATGTCGACAAAGTTTCCTTCGAACATTCCAAAGTTCGAGGCCAAGCCTAATGAATATCCAAGTGATCATGTGACTACCTTTCATCTTTGGTGTTCATCTAACTCCTTGAAAGATGACTCTGTACAGTTGCGATTGTTTCAACATACTCTTATCGGGAGTGTTGCAAAATGGTACATCGAGCTCGATCGCTCAAGATACTCTTCATTTGGTGAACTGGCGATGGCCTTCCTTAACCATTTATAGTTACCTATGAGATACGACGATGGCACATAGATGCTCGCCAATTTGGAACAGACAACAACGGACCATATCTCTGATCATATCCGGGAATGGAGACGTCGGAAGAGTCTAATCAAAGTACCAGTCCCACCAGCATTCCTGCTTGAGTGGTTCCTTAAGTCTTTGGTCCCACAGTTATCCAAAGACGTCACAACATCCAAAGTTTTCTCCGAAGAAGATGCCATCATGAAGGCTCAATAGTTTGAGCTCATCTATTCTCAGTCTGGTTTATTATACATCTTGCCAGATGCACCACGCTCGATACTGGATAAAACTAGACAGAGAGTTGGACCACATGCCGATGGTATTGTTGGTTCAGAACAAACTAAGCCCACTGAGCAATTGACAAAAAAGTTGCAACAGTTATCCATACAACACACAACGGCCAGCCAAACTACTACTTTGGTGCTCCCCCTACCCAAATGTCGAAAGTACACACCGTGCAGTCGACTACCCCAAAGGCCACCCAGCAGCCTGAAGGGAAGAAAAAACAATGAAAGAAGGGTAAGGGGGATAAAAAACCCACTGATAATTCTAGCAGGGACAATACAGAAAAATGGAAGGTGAGGTATCCATGCAACTTGTGCGTGGAGGACCACCCGACCCATCTTTGTCCCTGACTTGCAGAGGCCCAAAAGTTTGTCACACAACAACAAAAAGCAGTGTTGACTAATCCCTTTCAACATGGGAAAAATCTAACTCAAGCCTCTATAAGCATAGAAGAGGGCAGCCAAGAAACCTACCCTCCTCCAAATAATCCCTCATCCGCAAACATATATATGGTTAGGGGTGATGCTTTCATAACGACTAGAGAACATGACTATAGTAAACCAAGCGCTTCTGAGAAGGGTAAATAAGTTGATCTCCCATCTCTTCATCTAAACATTGAGAAGATGTTGGGAGAAACAATGACACACATTCCAAAGGGTGCATTTAAAAAATCTTCTCACAACCCAAACGCAAGGGCTACCCAGAATTACTCTGTGGTGGAAGATTTATCACAAACCCCTTGTGCGATGTCTTCTTTGGAGGTCCTCCAAAGATGCCCTGCTCAGAGGAAAGCCTTGTTAACCTCTTTGGGCTCTATTGAGACTTGTAATCCAGGCACCATCATGTTAGATCCAACGACTTAAAACCTCGTCTACCTTACCACGTCGCGTTTCAGATAGTAGTGGCTCATCCCACGAAAAAGTTTACACGGAATATTTTTCGCACGGTGGTCGACGAGGGTGCCTCGACATGCGTTATGTCATTAGCATGTTGGAAGGCCATTAGCCAACCCACTTTGTCTCCATCACCTACTCTCCTCACTGCTTTCGATGGTCGTTCTTTCTGACCACATGGCATCGTTCCTTCTTTCCCTGTGTAGTTAGGAGGGAAAACCGTGTGTGTCGAAGTAGAGGTAGTCGATGCTCCCCTCGACTATAACCTCTTGTTAGGACGGAGTTGGACTTATGTTTTGCAAGCTATGTTTGCTATAGTTTTCTGAGTCTTGTTGTTTCCACACGAGGGTCAGATAGTGACCATCGATCAATTGTCCTTCTCTAGACTTGACACAGCTTTGGGGGAATCCACAGTCCCGATGATTGATAATCCTCAACCAAGTGTCGTTGACGTAGGAGTTGGTTTGTGCCCATCCTTGATGGGTACCTTCGATTACCCACCTCCTCACAATGATGTCAAATTTATCTCTAATCACCATAAGGTTGAGATTTTTCAAGTTTCGTCGTTCCGCACGACTTACTTTAAGGATCCTTCAATTCTTCCTTCCCCATCAGCCACGATGGATGAGACAGGGCACTCAGGCATGTCCATGCCCTTGTCGGCCGCTGAAGTAGCATACTCTTTAGTCCAACAAGCTTCAGCTAACCCAGATCTGACTCCTGCACAAGACTTAGATCCACTTCTAGAGCCTATTTGGGCTCAGGGTTCTCTTGCTAACGTTGAATCGTTAGACTTAGTCTTGCCTGCTGATGAAGCAGTAATCGAAGCAATGACTAGTCCGGACAAACCATGGGAAGATCTTCATCACCGATCATATTTTCTCCCAGAGTTAAGCCGAATCAAAGAAGGATAATCCACCATTACCATGACGGGAGATCAACCATGTCCTATTAATCTCTTAGCTATGCAAGAAATTTATGCTGAGGGAAAATTGGCGACTATCGCTGAAACTATACTCATCAACATCTCCCGAAACCCTGGCACCATGGAGAATGCCTTCGTCGAAGCGGATTGCTCCCCCGAAGAGATTCAAATTTACAGGGATCTTTTCAAAGAATTCTGTGACGTGTTTTCCTGGTCTTATGAGGAAATGCCAGGTATCGATCCGAAAATAGTTGAACATGAAATCACAACATATCCTGATGCCAAGCCTATTCAACAAAAACTTCGTCTAGTCAATCCCAAGAAAGCAGCAACCATCAAGATTGAGGTTGAGAAATTTCTAAAGGCAGGTTTTATTTATCCTATCCATTTGACTCAATGGGTGTCCAATCCTATTCCAGTCAATAAAAAACAAGGCACGATTCGTGTATGTATCGATTTCCGTGATTTGAACAAGGCATGTCCCAAAGATAATTTTCCAACGACATTCATTGACAAGATCATTGATGAATGTGCCGGTTTTGAAGCCTTTTCTTTCATGGATGGTTTTTCGAGATATAATCAAATCCAAATCAAACCTGAAGACCAGCATAAGACGACATTCATTTGTCCGTGGGGTACATTCGAATATCGTAAGATGCCTTTTGGCCTTAAAAATGTTGGAGCCACATTCCAACGGGCCATGTCTTTTGCTTTTCATGACCTCAAGCATATAGTCGAGGCCTATCTAGATGATTTAGCATCACACTCTTTCAAGCACACGGAACATCCCACACACCTTCGACTAATATTCGAACGTTGTCGCTACTTCAGGATTCTCTTGAATCCAAACAAGTGCATCTTCTGCGTAACGTCGGGATGATTTTTAGGTTTCATCATATCAACAACATGGATCATGGTCGATCCTCTTAAGGTGGAGGAAATAATCCAGTTGCCCCCCCCCCCCCCCNCTCACAATCCTACAACTTTAGAGTCTACAAGGAAAGGTGAACTTCTTATGACGCTTCATCCCCAACTATGTCGAAATCACTAAGGGATTTATGCATTTACTAAAGAAAGACGTCTCTTTTTTCTGGGACGAAGCCACTCAACGCTCTTTCGATGCATTAAAACACTCCCTCACAACCGCACCTCTGCTACGACCACCTAACTATAACAAAGATTTCTTATTATATCTGGCTATCGCAGAGTCAACCATTGGCATGGTTTTAGTTCAGGAAGACGATTCATTCTCAGAATACATGATCTATTACCTGAGCCAAGGCCTCATAAGACCGGAACTCAATTATTCTCATATTGAAAAACTTGCGTTGGTAGTAGTTCATGTTGTTCAACGGTTCCATCACTATGTTCTATTTCGCAAGACCACCATCATTGCTATCGTGAATCCATTCCAGTACATCTTGACACGACGATTTATAGGCTTAAAAATTAGTAGATGGATAGTCATCCTCCAAGAATTTGACTTAGACTTCATTTCAGCAAAGTCCAAAAAGTCATTGGTCTTTGCAGAGCTTATTTCAGAACTTCCGATTGAGTCAGGTGACGTTGTGCCTGAGGAATCGCCTATCCGGGGAGATATGTTTTTGATTTCATCTACAGACCCCTGGTACAGAGATATACTTATCTATCTCCAGAATTTTAAATTCCCCACCTCTGCTTCTCGTGACGAGCATCGGCGGATATGCCATCAGGCTAAAAATTATCTCATACTCGATGATATGTTGTATCGGAGAGGTGTAGACTGCATATTACGTCGATGTCTCACTCATGAGGAGGCCATCATCATGCTCAACGATTTCCATAATGGAGCTTGTGGCGATCATTTATATGGGTTGGCAACAACCCAAAAGATTTTACGAGCAGGTTACTTCTGGCTGACACTTATTAAAGATTGTATCAAATCGGTCAAGAGGTGCCATCCGTGCCAAATCTTCTCCCGGAAGATGAGGGCACATCCCGCTCCTATGTTTCCTATCA
Organism: Picea engelmannii; assembly: GCA_009831015.1. Classification (NCBI taxonomy): domain Eukaryota; kingdom Viridiplantae; phylum Streptophyta; class Pinopsida; order Pinales; family Pinaceae; genus Picea; species Picea engelmannii. The sequence goes on along the minus strand of ML801917.1, from coordinate 173,684 downwards.
TCACAGTTGGTCCCTTCACTAAGTGGTGGATTGATTACACTACATGCAACCCCCCATCAGGAAGGGGGCACCGCTATATCATCGTAGCTGTCGACTACTTCACTAAGTGGGTCGAAGCTATGCCAACGTTTAAAGATGATGGAGAGACTACAGCTCTCTTCTTATTCAACCAAATCATAGAAAGGTTCAACATCCCAAGAGAGATTGTCACTGACCATGGCAGTCACTTTCAAAACCAAATGATGACCGAATTAACATCAAATCTTGGGTTACGGCAGGAGCATTCATCACCTTACTACCCCCAAGCCAATGGGCAGGTGGAAACTGTAAACAAAACTCTTAAGACTATTCTACAACAAACTATCAAATCATCCAAGTCAAATTGGCATTTGATGTTATACTCGGCATTATGGGCTTACCAAACATATGTTAAGACTGCAACCAGTTTCTCACCTTTTCAACTCGTTTACGGGTTGGAGGCAGTCTTGCCCATCGAATGTCAAATCCCATCTCTAAAATTGGCAGTATAGTTATTGCCAGACACTTCTCCTCTTGAAGAACGGTTAGTACACCTTGAGCAGCTCGATGAGCAGCATCGCGATGCGGCCCTGGCCAATGAGGCTCACAAACATAAGGTCAAGTGTCAATATGATAGGTCCGTTCGTCCATGGATTTTTTCTGAGGGCAACCTTGTCTTGGTCTATGACCAAGATAAGGACCCCTTGGGGGCAGGAAAGTTTAAACCCATGTGGTTCGGACCCTTCATTGTAAAAGAGGTATTAAAAAAGGGCTCTTATCATTTGGTTGATTTTGAAGGGAATTCTTTGGCGGAGCCTAGAAATGGGCTCTACCTCAAGAAGTATTACTCATAGACAGGTCACTATGGGTCACTTTCTGTAACATATGTATAGTCTTTGTAATATTACTTTTTAAGTTTCTTTTAAGTGTTATGGACATGTCATTGATGTTATCTTTCATCAATATGGAAGATGTCAAGTGATTCTGAGGTGTTCGTTAGGTATGCAGATGGTGCTAGTCAGCACACGTGGAGGCTTGCCTCCGCAGCTTGGGTAATCTTTTCACCTCAGGGCTAGTTGTTATCTTTCGGAGGTATATGCTTAGGTGACACCACAAATAATGTTGTCGAGTATAGTGCAGTTATTGAGTTGCTTCGTGACACCTTGTCATTGGGTATCTCTCATCTCTGGGTCTATCTTGACGCTCAATTGGTTGTGTCGCAGCTAAACAGAGTATACTGGGTTCATGATCCGACTTTACACCGACGATTCCTTAGGGTACATCTCTTAGAACGAAACTTTGATTATATTACATATTTTCATGTTCCTAGGAGATTAAACCAAATTACAGATACTCTAGCTAATCAAATTTTAGATTGCCATCTTGCACACATATGAAAGAACATTGACATAAACATGTAAATACATTTTTGCACACAGAATCCATAAGACACAAAAGATAAAAGGAATATATAACATCATAAAATAACCAGAGTACATAGATGGACGCAAGCGCCTCAAAAATGGGTAGTAACGAGTCACCGGGCTTATGCCCTCAAAAAATATATACAAGTAGGTTCTCATGGCACATAAAAAGTCTAAGTAGGTTTAGGGCCTATGGGCCCTGTTATAATCATCCACAGCACGGGCTAAACGCTTAAACAATCGGACCCATGTACGAGGTGTTAGGATATTTAGACACTTAGGAGTTAGTTAAGATCTACTTGGTATATTATGTCGTTAGGTAAAAGTGTGTTTCTTTAGTATGCGTTAGTATGCATTTGTAGTTAGGCAATCTGACGGTCACGATATGTTCTCGACATAGAGTGATCTGATGGTTGATACTCTCCTCGATCTTAACGTCCATTGATCCATGGATTAACACCTGATTGGTCCATGATCTCTATTTAAAGAGCATGGAGGGTCATTTGCCGATGATCGATTGTGAGAAACTCTCTTGTAAAATCTCTCTGTAATCTTTTTCTTTGCACTAATAAACTGCTCCAAGTGGCCGCGTTGGTTGGGGTCGTGGATGTTTCCCCGTAGGGGTTTTACCACATGAAAACATTGGTGTGTTGATCTTTGATCTAGTTATGTGAGTGGTTACTGAAGGTGTTCATCCTCTGTTGGAATACCTGTGTTGTCGAACATGGTATCAGAGCCTGTTTGAAGACCCGCTCCTGTTGTAGATCGAGATCTTGAAGCCGAGTTGCCTCATCTCCATTTTCTAGCATTTATATACATTTATGGGCTGAAAGGACTATTCCATTGCATCCGGAGCACGCTTTTCATTCAGGAACACTTTTCGTTTCACTCAAAAAGGTTTATGTTTACCCAAGATACGACCATTACAGTCAGAATCCGGAGGTATAAAGTCTGAATACGCATTTTTAAATTTTTGCAAAGTTTTGATTTTATTTCGGTTTGTATTTTTTTTTCCGGGCTACTACTCTTTTATATCTGTGTATTCTCTTTGCCCCGTGCCTTGTGCGATCTTGGCAAATCAGAAACAGATAGGAAAAGGTGCATCTTCAGGGTAAGCTAACCAATATCTAACCCTTGTTGTCATCGAGAAGAGGAATTTTTTTCTTGTGTGAAAAGAGTTTTTTTGGAGCATGCTCTCCAAGGCCGTCAACAGCAGCAGCAGCAGCA